>CM040821.1:28409455-28851955 GCA_022828995.1 Vimba vimba
GGCATGATGTACAGGATCTGTACTTTGCTGTGTGTGCAGTGCTGCCACGGGCTGTGGATGACCTGTACACCAAGGCTGGGGTGAAGGAGTGCAATGTTCTTCTGGAAAGGCGTTTTGGGGAGATGGACAATGTGGTGTTTTTGCGCACGCATTCAGTTTTTCTGTCTAAGGGAAAAATCACCAGGGATCTCTATGGGAGGGATGGTTTACATTTGAGTTTTGGGGGCAAACAGCGGTTGTTTTTGTTTATAAAGTTTAAAGTTTCTGTGGCATTTTTGTCGCCATGACAAAATAAAATTGTTTTAATAAAAATCATTGAATAACAGTTTTGTGTTATGGTATTTTATTTCAAATTTCACACCCCAATTATAGTGAGGAATATTTTAATGTTTATTAATTTTATCATGGTATTGTTAAAAATACGCTGGAAATGTTCTAAGAGCACTCATACATTAAAATAATTTAGTAGAGTTTTATATTGAAATCTATTTTATATTGAAAATATTTTATCACCATTATGCAGTTATTTGTTTGCTTAACTTAAAGTTCAAACATCAAGGACAAGTGTATAGTCAATTATTACATAACAAATAAATAAAGTTCAAACAATATTACAATTGAAATACAATAGATACTGTAATAAACAGTGCTATGGGTTTTTCAGGTAGGCTTAACAATAGTTTTCAGCAACAAAAATTGAGTAATCAAATATAAAATTGCACAATGTAAACATTGCATAGTTTTTACTGTTGTTTATACATGAAATATAGAGCAATGCTTGTTAAAGCTACACAAGCTTTTCAGGGAAAAGCAGTAAGGGATTATGTTTTGTCAAAGATATGACTGGTTTGGTGTAATCATATTACTATGTATGTTAATGTAATTTGTGAGGTTTTGTTGGCTGGAAGACAGTAAATTGGTTAAACACTGTTTTATAGATTTTTAGAGAACTGTATGACGTCATCAAAATTGTAGCCACCATACTGCTATGTAGGATTCAACCTACTAAATTAAATTACATTTCAAATATCTTTTTTTCCAAAGGTGGTTTCTTTCATTTGCTGTCGTTTTTATCACGCTGATGTAAATTCAAGTGTCTGTTTTTAAAATAAGTTGGTTTTTAGTTAGTTACGTGATGCTATAAAAACGGTGGTGTAACGTCATGATTGACAGCTGTGATTGACGTTCTCTGAGCGAAGTAGTCACTGAAGCACCAACGGACATTTTTTCGGGATCTTCGGAGGACTGTATTTACTTTATTTTAACAAGCCTCTTGTCGTACTGCAGTCAATTGCAGTAATTGTGAACCGGGTGCAGATGGCCGGACTCCAGGATGGTGGCAGAGCAGACTAGTCAGGGGTTCATGGCGGAGTAGGAGACCACCCCTCGGGCGGTCCTGGTGAAGCAGGCAGAGGAGGTGGCCTTGGTGAAGAAGGCTGAGGAGGTGGCCATGATGGTGAGGACCCTTCGGGTGACCATGGCGGAGAGGACCCTTCGGGTGGCCATGGCGGAGAGGACCCTTTGGGTGGCCATGGCGGAGAGGACCCTTCGGGTGGCCATGGCGGAGAGGACCCTTCGGGTGGCCATGGCGGAGAGGACCCTTCGGGTGGCCATGGCGGAGAGGACTCTTCGGGTGGCCATGGCGGAACGGGCTGGTCCGGAGGCATATTGCCCCCCCCCCAAAATTTTCCTGGGGAGGCTCTCCAGTATGGAGTCCTGGGCCAGCGATGAAGAGGACTTTGAGCTGGGCAGGACCAGTGGCGAAGAGGGCTCTGAGCTGGACATAACCAGTGGCGAAGAGAGCCCTGAGCTGAGCAGGACCAGCGATGAAGAGGGCTTTAAGCTGGACAGGACCAGCGGCGATGAGGGCTCTGTGCTGGGCAGCGATGAGGGCTCTGAGCTGGGCGGGACCAGCGAAGAAGAGGGCTTTGAGCTGGACTGGACCAGCGATGAGGGCTTTGTGCTGGGCAGGAACATCGATGAGGGCTTTGTGCTAGGCGGAACCAGCAGTGAAGGCTCTGTGCTGGACGGGACCAGCGGTGAAGGCTCTGTTTCTGGCTCTGACGGGCTTGGGGTTGGTTGGGGAGGGTCTGATTATAATTTAACCAACAGTAATTCTGGATTGCGTCCACCAACAAGTAAATAGGAAATAACCGAATCAGAACACTGCGCCAAACCAGCAGTATGTGCGCAAGCGTGAACCACTAGTGTTTCTGTCTCACTCTCACTCTGGATCTGCCACTGCATCACATTTCTCTCTGCGTGGCGTGTCCGTTTTTATGTCGGCTCTCATGTTAACTGGTTAGAGCTTGTGTTAGAGCACAATGCCTGCGTGACACACACACTTCTCCAGCCGCGCCGAAACCGCGTGCTAGAAATAGAACCGCGACCGACGCCTATTTTTCACGCGACACGCAAGAGTGTTGGAAGTTTTCAGACAAAATAGAAGGCGCAAATACATATTAATAAATTACATTTTGATGCTTGAAAGTCTCTCGGTTTTTGACAAATGCATATATAATTGTAATTTAAAAAATAGGCCTAATTATCGATTTTCAAATATTGCCCCTGTCAATAGGCCTACAGAACGAAATATTCTGTAGCCTATTTTGCCGTCAATACTGCCGACGTTGTCTTTGCTGTATCAGGCTATACATATTATGTTTAACATCCAAATGTAGATGGTCTGTCGGCGCACAGAGCCACGCAGTCGCAGACAGCACGTGAAGTTCGTGAAAACCGAATTCCCTTTTTTTTCTTATCTATTTGTGTTTGAACAGACATGTGCACGAAAAAATAAGCCAGTGTCCGTCTCAACGAGTTTCCACGTAAACGCAGTCAAAATAAAACGGATGCGTGTCATTACCGGTATTAGATACGTGCATTCATCTTAAAGGGACAGCACCCAATATACCTGCAGCTGTTTGTGTCACCAAAGTTAATCAAACAACAAAAGAGAAAGAGAAAAATCACGTTTTGTCAAAAGATAAACTGTATTAATACTTAATACAGTTAATTTACCTGAAAAACATAAAGCACTGCTTTATTTCTCGTGTATTTGTGTTTTATTGTATTTATATTTGTATTTTGTTTATTAGTTTCTATGCAAATGCACTAGGCCTAACCTACACAATTACCCCAATCATCCTAGAATTATTAATTCTTTACAAAAAGAGCTATTCAAATCATCAGGTGAAATTGTTTTCAGGAAGTAGCAGTAAAGCAAGAAGAAGAAGTGCAAGATAGTTTTTCTAAATTTCATTTGACTCTATATGCCTATAGGGGTGGGTTGGGGATGGTGGCAATGTAGTATCTGGATATTTGCCGCGGGACGAGGGCTTCGATTACTTCTCTCTTTTTTGACCATACATGTGTTTGCACCCCTGCATGTATCAACGAGACCAGATGAGGAGTGAAGGGAGAGTGTTGAATATATATGGCTAGTTAACGAGGTAGTGCAGGTGATGATGATGATGATGGCTGAATGAGTGCAGGTGTGCCAAGGAGGATGATGGGAAGTGTAGTGCACAGATGAGGAAGACAGACGGTGGATGTGACACAGACAGAGGATACAGAACAGAACCCAAATTACAAATGTCTAAGTGGTCATTCTGACATTTGAATAAAAAAAATGTATTTGTAATGTATGCTGATATCTACCTACAGTTATTCAGTTTAATGTTGTGTTAGCTATATAATGTGTTTTTATTCGTATGTGTAACTGCTACAATGATTTTGTTAACTGCATGTATTTTTAGTTAAGAAAATATTTTATATGTAGGTTTAATTAATTAATTGAAAAACCTATAGGCAATAGAACTCGTAATTATATGTAATTTGTAATGCTAGTGTCACAGGCCGGGGGTGTGGAGGCGCTACTTGCCAACCGACACTCCCTCCTTCTACTGTACCTCCCCCCTGAGGAGCTACCCCGCAGCTCAAGGAAAACAGACAACAGAATAAAAGGAATCTCAAGTTTATTTATTTAATTAAAAGGCAATCTCAAGGAGAAAGAACAGGCCAACCGCCCCTCCTGCGTCGACAAGTCCGGACTAGATGACAGCAGTGGGGATTGGACTCGAGTCGCTAGACCAGCGAGACTTCAGCATAGACTGGTGAGCAGGGCGGGTCAGTATGGGTTCAGTATGCTCACTCTTTCTTCCTAGATGCAAGACTGGATGCAGCAGCGGATATGTGGCTCGGTTCACTGGCTCATCGGGACTTCAGCTTAGACTGGTAAACAGAGTGGATTAGTATGGATTCAATATGCTCACTCTTTCTTCCTGGATACAGGACTGGATGCAGCAGCGGAGATGTGGCTCGGTTCACTGGCTCAGCGAGACTTCAGCATGAACGGGTAAGCAGAGCAGGTCAGTATGAATTCAATTAGATAGCTCCGTCTTCCTGGACACAGGACTGGATACGAATAACTCGCAGCTTTAGCAGGTTCTTCACTGGACTCAGACAGAGAATGGAGGATACGTATAACTCACAGCTTTAGCAGGCTCTTCACTGGACTCAGACAGAGAATGGAGAGTACGTATAACTCACAGCTTTAGCAGGTTCTTCACTCAACCATTAAATCAGTGTGCGGGCCCAGATGGCAGCCTCGGCGAACAGAATCTCTAAGACAGGTGTAAGCAAACTCTGCACTGCAATGTCACATCCAAAGCGCTCCTCTTCTTTCCCCAAATTAATGCCTTCAGACACAGTCGCATTACAACCTCTTCAAGAAACAGAGTGAAGTGAATCTTCCACCCAATAATACTATGGCAAATCCTAATATCATATTCAGTGAAAGAAGACCGTCACTTATCTCCTTAAGCCCCGTGTTTTCCACCGCTGGCCACTTCCTTGCTGTCTCCTCGGCTCACTCTCTGCTCCCCCACCGCACACCTTCCTCTCAACACAAACCTCTTTATATCCTCATGGTCCAATCACCCCTTCAGGATCTTTCCCGCCGCACAGCTGACAGCAATCGCGCTCATCAATCGCGCTCGTCAGCCCTCTCCCTTTCATTGCTTCTCCCTGCTTCCGCGTTTTCCTGGAACCGGCCTCGTGTTATGCCGGAAGCGCTCCCCGTACACAATTTCCGCAAATAAGGTTCCGTTTTTAGTCACCCCGTGACACTAGCATAACACCAATGATTTTGCGTTGTTTAAAATAAATATCGCGTTAGTGTCAGGACATAATAGTTTACACGCTAAAACGTTTTCAGATAAATATGCATAAAGGGAGCGATTTGTGTAGAGTAGAGGTGAGTGTTGTTTGCACATGGGAGGATATATTGTGTGCATAGTTAAAACAAATTGATATAGGAAAATCTTTTGCATTCATATTTTTGACTGTCCCATTTGTTTGAGACACAATGCGTAATTTATAATTTATTAAATATTTATTTTAAAAATGTGTGTTACTTGAATAGGATTGGCTGACACATACAGGAAGTCATTTTATAAATTTCAAATTTAAACCCGTGTCATGCAGGGATTACGCAGGATGTTTGTTTTTTTTTACGCGAGTTTTTCTTGACTCAGTGACAGTAGGCTCGTTTCCATTACAGATTTGCGCAAAACTTTTGCGATTTTTTTTTTTCTAAATTTCGACAAAAAACTATTAACCGATGTTATGTTATTCATTTTTTCCTCTCACGATAAGTAAAATCATTCCAAAAACCATGGCAACAGACGTTGGTAGGTTTATGTATTATATCCCAGCCACTGCACTGGCCATTATTATTAATTGATGGAGATGTATGTGTGTTTCCTTATATTATTTATTCCGTAAATATTGGTATTTTCAATTTGCGCAATTTGAAGGGTAATGGAAACGCGGCTAGTGTCAGATCGGAGGTTGCGTTGACGAGGTAAGCTGTGTTGGTTTTAACTTGTTTTTATTTCTCGCTAAGAAAAGTATCATTTTTGTACATGTGTTAACCCTTTAGGCGCCAAGGTTTTTTTAAAAAAATGCTGGATTTTGACATCAAAATTTCAAAAGCTTGTGGCTTGAAAGGGCTTAAAGATAGAGATCTAGTGTAAATTAAAAAAAATGTTGGGGATGACTGAAAGTTTATGTGGGGTGTAAATATACTAATCTAATTTGCATATTATGATGTCATCAGGGGGCAGCCCTCTTGAATTTCATAATATTCAGGAAATAGTAGATTGATGATGATGAACTGATGTTTGGACTTATTTGCATGTTTTATTTTTATTTTTATTTTTTTTATCCTCATTCCAAATGATGAGAAAAGAGGAAAGCAACAATAACAGGAGAAAGTACTAAATTATTACTATACTATATAGTAGTAAAACGCATGTGAACAGTAGCCTAATTTTTGATCAGTTCATCAGTAATATTCAGGAAAAAATATATATGCAGTGGTTTTTTTTTTTTTTTATCCTCATTCCAAATGATCAGAAAAAGAGGAAATCAACAGTAAAACTATAAGTAACTATAGTAAATTATTAGTAAAATGCATGTGCCTATTTTTTGATCAGTTGACCAGCTATCTGCCCAATCAGGTATCTAGGTGACACAGTTTATAGTTTTTGAGAGTATGGTACCTCTCATTGCATGGCACAGCGCAAAGACCTACCCCACACCGACTGCACCTGTACTTTGTCTGTCGACGGCCCTTAGAGCGTGAGCGATCAGAACAAACGACACAATCTGGCCGATCATCTGCAACGCGGAGCCAGTGGCGCGCAGTGAGCCTCTGTGGCATTTCCCCCCCCTCCACTGAAGGCCTTTCTAGTTTTTTGCTTTCCCTCTTGGAATAGCCCTCAAGCAAAGCAGTAATAATGTCCTGGACGAAGGCCTTCAGTGACTTGTGCAGACCAGGTGCACACTTGGAGTAAATTATATGGGAGTTCACTACACTGATGCTCAGAATCGCATTGAAGATGCGATTGTACCATTTCCTTGAACGGTGTGGAAAGAGGTAGGTTTTCATCCTCTGATCAGAGGTGTCTACTCCTCCCATGAAGGTGTTGTACATGTCAATGCACACAGGTCTGTTTATCTCACAAAAACCTGTGTCGCTTTGCTTTGACCTGATACGTTTCCGAACACATGAGTTCCCATGAAGAGACGAGAGCATAGTGAGACGCTTTGTGCCATGCACAAGCTAACAGTTTGCCATATCTCATGAACACTGGGTCATCTCCTTTGCTCAAAGGCAACTCAGTTTGTCTCAGACACCTCGGCATACCACGCCTTTTGCAGTTCACTCTCCCACATACCAGTGTCATTATGTGCCAGCTCGTTTGCTATGGCTGGTGATATGTAGTAACTATCCATGTACACCTCATGCCCTTTCCCTGTGTATTGGGCCATTAGCTGATGAACAATTAGATGGGTGGCACCTAAATCAGCATCAGCATTTTGGCCAGTGTACATGGACCACTGCAAAACATAACCTGAGCTGGCCTCACTCAAAACATACACCTTGTAGCCATACTTGTCAGGTTTTTTAGGGTTATATTGTTTCAAGGTGGACTTTCCCTTGAATGCTATGGTCATTTCATCCAGAGAAAGCTCCTTGAGTGGACCATAAACGGCTGAGAAAAGCGGAATTATCAGGTCAATTACTGGACGCACATTGAACAGCCTGTCATGACCTGGCTGACCCCTCCCCACATACTCACTATTGTTTGTGAAATGGAGGAAAGACAGAATGATCTCAAATCTGTTCCTAGACATTACTTTGCCAAACCCAGGTGTGTAAGTTGGCCAAAATTCTGCCCAGTAATCCTCAATTTCTGCCTTCTCTATCAGCCCCACACACAAATGCAGTGCTAGGAAGGCCTTCATCTCTGAGACAGAGACATCATACCAATTATGAAATCTGGAATTGGGTTTCAACTGTTGGGAGTTTAGAAACTGATGAGCATATCTGTTGGTTTCATTTGTAATGAGGTTCCAGAAGTCATCAGTCAGAAAAAGCACATCTCCCGGCTCTCCCACGCACAGCACGGCCACTTCCACCTTGAGCCGCTCTGACTGGATCCAAAGAGCTATCGCTACTTCCCTATTTCTTATACCCCTGCTGCCTTTACCTCTAGCAACAGCTCTCCTATGTACACTAAGACCTCGTCCACCCCTGCCACCCCCATCCCCGTTGGGCAAATGGTCAAAATGATCTGTTTGTGCTTCGTGAACACTTGCGCCTTGCGTGGCAAAGTTGTACCGGTAGAGGCCGGGCAGCACCATTGCGCGGCAAAGATGTACCGGGAGAAGCACGGGCGGCACCATTGCGCGGCAAAGATGTACCAGGAGAAGCGCGATCATTAGATGGCTGATCGTCATTTCCAAAAGGGAAATATTCCCCTTCAGAGTCAGAATCGGCGAATAACATTTGTACATCCTCACGGTACAAGTTTTTATTAGCCATTTGACGATTTTCTCTCACAAATCTCACAATTTACTCAGACGCTCTGAACTGAACTGCTTCCGCATCAATGACACGATCGCTCACTTGCTCTGCTTTTTCCTCCAACACTTTGAATAGGAACATGACGTCATTTTGGTCTTGAATCGAAGTATTACATGTCTGCCATCTAATGGTAGGGAATACAAATGAGATATTACACCATATTAGGATCTACAGCCTGTTTTATTAAGTATGACGTCTTGTCGCAATTTTGCTACTTGGCGCTTAGAGGGTTAAGTATATGCGTGAATATTGTTTATAGTTGATTAACTGTATACTGTGTTATTGGCTGATTTTTCCCCAAGTAAATTTGCCAGTATTAATGATGAAGATGTGGAGGCGGTACGACAGGATTTTCAACTGTCAACAGTAATTAATAAATGTGGTTAATGTAATTTATGAATTAATGTAATAATGTGATAAAATCAAAAAGTCAGTGGTTGATTTAAAAAAAATGTGAACATAAAAACATTCAGTTTTACAAAAGATGGTTAAAGTCCATGTGGTACGCCTACATAAATATAATGATAGCCTAATTAATGTTAATAAAACAACAAAACACAAAGAGAAAATCACTCACTGACTGAGAACTTTAATAGTAACTTTAATAAGAATTAATTCATAATTTATAAAACAGTGAAGTCTATGTATTCTTTTAATTTCATATTTCTTTATTTAAATACTTTTTTCAATGCTACCTCTAAATTCAATCACTGTATCTGAAAAAATAAAGCACTTTTTATTTCATTTGTATATTAAGTTGTGTAATGTGTATTTTTGTTCTTATTTTTTTTTAATAACAGAAAATAATGACAAAGATTTTTATTTTCTCCACTTTGGCCTAATTGTCTGTTATTCCTTTTTATTTTACATTTGGTTACCTAAGGCTAAACCTAAAGCTTTTTTTCTTTTAAATATGGACATTCGTCTGGCTGTAATGCTCAGTCACTTGCAAAATAGTAAAACGAACTTGAAAAAATTGTGAATCGTGATTTTCCTGAAAAATTTGTGATATATTTGCCATATCGCCTACCCCTAGGCTGTATGTTTGCAAACACACATGTACATATTTGAACTTGAACTGTTGGATATAATGAACATACTTCTGAAAACTAGTCTTATTTTAAGTCTGTTTCATTCATGTTCAATGTCTGGTCATTTCTGACCAGAACACCACAGGTGTGACTCTATATGATTTTGTACAAAATAAAAACTTTTCAAAACAAACTTTTTGGTGAAACATCAAGACTATTGTGATGAACAGTGCAAATGTAATATTTTCAAAATTATTCACAAATAATGTTTTTTTTTTTTTTTTTTTTACTGAAAGATGCACTACTGTCTAGTCTCAAATAAATGATGCCTATGAAAATGTTCAGATTCAAATAGAATTAAAGCTGCATTTATCGGCATTCAAGCAGTTAAGGCATTTAAGATTTTTAAGCACACAAGCATCAAAAGACATTAAGTTTTATTTAGCAAGCATTTAACCACTGACATCATAGATGAAATAGACCATGTTTTAGCATGATTTACCATGATATACCACATTTTAGTGTGATTTTTCATGATTTACTATGTTCCAGTATGATTTACCATTAATCTAGCATGATTTACCATAGTTTACCATGTTATACCAAGTTCTAGTATGATTTGCCATGGTTTACCACAATTTAACACATTCTAGTATGATTTAATATGATTCTAGCATGATTTACCATAGTTTACCATGATTTATCTTAGTTTACCTTGATAATACCCGGTCAATTACCAATAAGCCTATATATGTCAATTATATTAATGCACCGTTTACCATTTAAAATCTATCATAGTTGTTTCAATAAAGCCCAAACGTCACCTACAAACCTATTATGTGAAGTTTAGACTGCCAACAGCACGCGAAATGGTGATGTGAAATTACTTTATTATATTAACATTTTTGATAATTATGCAGTGATAGTATATACCAGTATAGAATAGTACAGAATACAACCACCATCTTTTAGATGGTGTAGAACTTTTAATATTTATTGCACAATGCACAGACCACAACTGGGCAACAAATAAGTCTAATAATCAATTATGTTTCTTAAGAAATGTATCAAAAAATTATAAGTAATAATAAAACATATAAATACACAGGTGAATGTGACTGTTTCATGTGTAGGTTTAACATGAGAGAGGTTGAGTTGAATGTTTCAAGATAATATGGGGGTAGTTAGAAATGAAAGTGGTGGTTTTGGAGCCGTTAACAATTTAACATTATGTTAATAATCAATTAGTTATTACATGTTTTTATATTAGCATTAGTAGAAATATTTGTGTATGTTTGTGAAACGGTAATTGTAATATTAAAGATTAAAACGGTAGTTTACCCCTTAAAGTTGGTGGTACTGTACATGCCAATAAAGGTCAAATGAGCTTTAAGCAATTTCATCAGACAACTAGCTACAGGTGAAAATGGCGGCTTCTAAGAGATTAAAGCTCAACGACCACAACGAAGATGATTCCGTTTGTGGGTTTATTCACAAAGTAACTGAGGCGCGAGTTGCGGTAAAATCGCGGAAAAAACTGTTTAATGCTATTATTCAAGTTAGCCGCGAGGATTTTCACAATGTAGTTGTTTTTGCCCCTGAGAAGCGGACTTTTTTTGTACAAACTGAGAAGAACCGAAGCCCCGTGAAGCTAAACAATATCAAAAAACGCGTTAGTAAGTATCGTGTTTGTTTAATTTTGTGTTCATTTATGCTGAATTATCAAAGTAAAGTTAAGTGTTTGTTTGTTTTTAGGCTCCGATGGCAGCGCATATGATGTTCAATGTGGGAAAGGCAGTGAAATGTATGTGGTGAAGTCTCTGGCTTTTTCCTTTAAAGAACCTCCTGATTGGAGTAAGAGAAGCATTGAAGAAACCATGAGCATGGCTCTAAAACAACTGCTAAGTTGAAAAATGTTTCATGTACTTAATTGTGTTGTCCACGGGGTGTTAACTTATTGGGATGTGTTGGGTTTGTTTTATTACCATGTGCTTATGTCGTGGTCGAAGTGAAATGTTGGAATTATATTGTCTTTTTTTTGTTCTTTATTTTAGTTTAGGAACATTACTTTTCATGCTTTGATATTTATTTATTTTTTCACTTTAAAATATAATTTATTACTGTGATCAAAGCTGAATTTTAAGCATGATTACTTTAGTATTTACTGTCATGTTCCTTCAGAAATCATTATAATGATGATTTATTAATGTTAGGAATAGTTGTGCAGATTATTTTGAATAAAAATGTCAAACATTTAAAATAAAAATGTTTTGTAAGAATGTAACATCTAAAAGTTTGAGGTCAGTAATAGTTTTATTGTTTTTTTTTCTACTTCTATTGAGCAAGAATGTTAGATAAGTGATAACTTGTTTTGAAAAAAAAAAAAAAGACTTTTTCATTTAATTAATTTTGAAAGTCACAAGTTCTAAAATAAAGCAGTACAAGTGTTTTAAAGGGATAGTTCACCCAAAAATGAAAATTCTGTCATCATTTACTCTCCCTCAAGTTGTTCCAAACCTGTATGATTTCCTTTCTTCTGCTAAACACAAAAGAAGATATTTTAAAGAAGGTTGGTAATTAAACAGTTGCTGGTCCCCATTGACATCCATAGTATTTTTTTTTTTCTACTATGGAAGTCAATGGGGTCCATCAGTCGTTTGGTTACCGACTTTCTTCAAAATATCTTCTTTTGTGTTCAGCAGAAGAAAGAAAGTCATACAGGTTTGGAACAACTTGAGGGAGAGTAAATGATGACAGAATTTTCATTTTTGGGTGAACTATCCCTTTAAAAAATATAAATTACTAAATTAAATTTATTTGTGGAGGATTATGTAACAATGAAGATTGAAGTATTTGCTGATAAATTTAGCTTTGTATCATAAACGGTATATTAAAATGGGAAGTCATTATTTTAAATTGAGGTAAAGTCCAAGATTGTTCAATGTTACTATTATACTATTATATCAACGTAACTACTGTTATAGTTGATCTGTAGATAAAGGTCTATGGTTTTGCATAAAATGACTTTCTTGCTGGACTGTCTTGCTGTACCTTATTCAAGTTACTTTCGACCGTGTGTCTGTTAATCACAACAATGTAGTAGAGAGCAGTAAGTCAGTAACTGTTCATGTCTGCAGTAATTGAAATTGAATACTGTTTAAAGAGAAGGCTGAATTTATTAGTGTATATACACTTTTATAATATACTACGCATCAATGTCTTTCCTTATTGCTTTAAACTTTTTAATGTGGACTCGACTTCTACTAACAGGTCACTTGTGAAAACAGCTTGTGATTATCTTAAATTGTTAAAATCACAAAATGTGCACAGGAACTGATAAGCAGATTAGAAATGTACGTTTCTTATAAAGTCATTGCAATTAGAACATTTGGTACTGGTTCTCAATATTTATCCTTAGTAATGAGATGTAACCTTGTTGTTACTGTTGCTTAAGCATAGAATAACAAAACCTCTGTGCCAAGTCATCAGAATCGAATTGAACAATGTGGTTAAACTATTATATATTGAATAGTGGGCTTAACGGTATTGTGTATGTAGTGTAAAAAGTCTTTGAAAATGATAATGTGGCTCATGGTTTCTTTGTGAAATGTGTCACTTTTGGTACTGTCATTAATATAATTTTAGTTTTCTGATTTAATTGGGGGTATTGTTATTGTTTTAAAATGTATACAGTTTGATCTTAAATTTGATGTTTGCAACAAATTGTGAATGAACTGTTTACTTGGGAAGGTATATTTAATGTGAAAATTACTAAATTTGTTTACAATCATGAAGGTTTAATGCGAGAAATATTTGTCCATTGAACATAATTTATATGTAGTTAAGAATTTGTAGCTATTATGGAAATGGTAACACAAATATTTGATTCCTTATATTAAACATTTGTGGTTCACTCATTTTCTACCTCTTAATAGTTTGAGTTTGTTTTGGTTAGTTTAGTGACTAATGAATTTGTCTTAATTGTAGGTGAGTGCTATTGAAGCTAGAGTGATCCATGCAAGCAGTGGAACTGAAAGTGTTGACTACAATGGAGAGCTTGTCGAGACACAGACATGCTACGTAGAAGACGTAACTGGTAAAATTAAAGTACAGCTGTGGGAGAGCTTGATTGGAACGCTTATTCAAGGACGTTGTTACAGAATCTCTAACTAGAGCACAAGATCTTTCTAGAGTAAACCATATCTAACCACCACTCGGTACAGTGCGATTCAAGAGATTGATCCGTTGAGTGATCTGGGATCAGATGCAAACTTCTTTGTGGATGAAGGAGAAGTGACCACGGTTGTGGCCAAGATCTCTGCTGTTGAAGCAACCATTTCTCTGCGCTGTCCAATATGCCAGGCTTGGGAGCTTCAGTTTGATTGCAAAAAAAAAAAATTTTCATCGGTGTGGCAGATGTAATAAATTACAGAGTGTAGGCAACTTTCAACCAACAGTAACAATGTCAATCAATCTCGTGGGGCATACTGAAGATATGACCTTCTCCAATAATGTCATTAAGAAGTATCTCACAAAAGCAAGTGCACTTCATCTGCTCATGGATCACCAAGATTTTGAGGAGCACTTTACTGAGAATGAATTGTTCAAGGTGAAAATGCAGAACGGTAATGTCATTGAAATCGACAAAGCTGTTGCTGCAGAAGGTGCACCTGTGGATGCTGAGATTTAACAATTTGAGTTTGCATGTAAGGGTGTACTCACACTAGGCACGGTTGCCATGAACCGGGCCCGAGTACGATTGTCCCCCCTCCCCACTCCCCCTCTGGCCTGCACTCACATAGGGTTTCAGCATTCGTGCCGGAGCACGCTTACGTCATTATGTGACTATATCAGATGACGTAGAATCCAGCGATCTTCGTGGATGGGACTCCAGCACATTCGGTTGGCTAGAAGGTTTGCTGCCAATTATACTGTCGACAGCGTCACCATTGAAAATTTTTCCTTTTCTTCTGCAGAGCTGCCCGATTTACGGAGTGCATCCCGTACCCTTAAATACTGTGCCCGCAGTTTTTTTTACCTTGTCTCTACACTGCTCGGTAGTTCTTTGATATCCATGACGAAGAAGATAGTCACGGATTTTTCTAAATATATCTGAGTTTTTATGCGTTTCGCGTCCTGTTCCGTGCTCCAGCACGGTTAGCGCTCACACTGCATGCAAACCGCGCCCGAGTCCAACTGAACCGTGCTCTGGCCCACCTCTTCTAAGCGGGCCAGGGCCGCGCCCGGGCACGGTTCGGAGCACTCACACTAGTCAAACGAACCGCGCTTTGGTGGTCAAACGCACTCGGGCACGGTTCAAACTGGCTAGTGTGAGTACACCCTAATTCAGATACCTCTTTGATTATCAGAAATATCTTAATTTGCATTTTAAAGATGAACAAAGGTTTTATGGGTCTGTATTGACTTGTGTGAATAGTTGATGACATCAGTTTTTTGGGTGAAATAATACTTTAATGTGCTCATGTAAAATCTTATTGTTTGTTAATGTTTTGTTTTTATATATCATTTACTCATTTATAGAAAGTTAAAATATGGATATTTGGAAGGATTAGTTCACCTCAAAATGAAAATTTCCTGATAACTTACTCACCCCAATGCCATCTAAGATGTTTATGTCTTTCTTTTTTCAATGGTAAAGAAATTAAGTTTTTTGAGAAACATCTCAGGTTTTTTTCCACATAATGGACTTCAATGACAACCAAAATGTCAAAGTCCAAATCAATGCAGTTTCAAAGGGCTTTGAGGTGCTTCAAAGGGCTGTGCACGATCTCAGCTGAGGAATTAGGGTCTTATCTAGTGAAACAAAAGGTCATTAAAAAAAAAAAACAAGCATAATTGTTCATGTTGTGCTGGTCTGTGATGCGCCAGGCATTACATCATCACGCGTCACGTCATCTAAGTTATTTGTCTGTGTACTCCGGTTCAAAAAGGCAGGGAAGGGTGAAAAATTCTAATCTGTGAACTTTGTTTTTACGAGCAGTGCTGGTAGTAGTTAACAGTCCGAGTTTTTAAAATGTGTTTGGGAAAATTGTTTTTGAATTGAGATTTCTCTACACTGGAAAAAAGGCCACTCCAAAAATAAGCAAAAAAAAAAATTAATACAAGATATTTTTGCTTGTAATAAGCAAAAAAATCTGCCAATGGAACAAGTAAAAATTCTCTCGGTAACATTTCTTGAAATAAGACATTATATTTAAGCCTTACAAGATATGAGTGATCTTGAAATTAGCTGGGAAAACTCATTTTTAGCTATATTTTACTAGTATTGTGATGTTTTGTGTCTCATAATAAGCTTGTCATGCTTAAAAATAGTATTTTCCCCTCAAAAGTAGCATTTTTTGTCATCCTGTTTGTTTCAAGTGTATTTAACTAATTTTTAGTTCTATAATTGTTACACTGTTCTAGATTTAAGTCACCACCAACTTGAAATAAGATTGGAAACTGGCATTTTGAGACAAAATGTCTTGAAGTTAGCATTCCTGACTCGTATTAAGCAATGCTCTTTTGCCATAATAAGCCATCCTGTCATCATCTCAAGTGTATTTACCTTATTATAAGCTCAGCAAAAGTAATACTGTTCTAGATTCAAGACATTTTACCTACTAGATTCAAGACATTAACTACTGTTTACTAGACAGAAAAAGTGAAAAACAGACGGACAGACATTTTTTTATTTAAACAGCAAAAAGTCCCAGAGGACTGCATACAAGGGAAACAGCTTCATTTTTCTCAACATTTTGGCTCACAGTATTTATGGAACTGTAATATGAAAACATAGTAGAACATTTTATAGATTATAAATGTAAGATCCCTTAACCCTACTCCCACACATAAACATACCCATTTTATAGACAATATTCAAAGGATAAAACGTAATGGACATGTGTGTAGGGAAATGGCTGTTTTATAAACAATATAGAATTAAAAGATAGTTTGAGCCACTAATCCTACCCCTACCCCAAAACCTAACCATTTCTTAAAACTACGTAACTACAATTATAAAGAAAAAGAACAGACATAACTTTTACAAGTTTAATCACAATAATTTAGTTAGTGAGAAAATGTCAAAACCGGTACCAAAAGTCGTTCACATGACGATGTGTCGCAGTCCTCTCTGGCAGTATAATAGTTTTGAATGAGGCAACGTTACAGAGCAGATTTTAAATTATTAATCCATGAAAATGTTAATCCGGTTTCGGTTTGCTGTTCGCTCTGTGAAGGCGCGCGCGCTTCTCCATTTCTTCTTCGTTTGGTGTTTTATGGCGGTTGGCAAACCAACTTTCGGTGCATTACCGCCACCAACTGACATGGTACATAACGGCACACAACAATGAAGTGCTGAGGCTGTCACCCTCTGAAAGGCAAGTCACCTCTCTTGAATCCTAAAAACACTCATTGTGAAAAATATCGCTGTGGTAATGTGAACTCGGTCGCTGTTGTCTCTCGCTCTCGCTGTCAGATCACCGGAAGTTTTCACCGGAAGTACTGGCCCACACACTCAAGTTCGAAACGTCAACGGTCGCCATTTTGTGCACGGAGCGAAAAGGGTGCAATGTCACCGATATCTACATGCTCATATACTCACTGTGCTTTATAGGGGATGTAAACCTACCTGTATATTGTATTTTTGTTGAAATCTTCAGACTGCAGAGAGGGAGGTGGTGACGGAGGTGATTGAAGTGGTTGGAGTTTGTGAAGACCACAAATCCCTGACTCTTCTATGCAGAAACTTTGAAGAGTTCACTATTCCAGCCACAATGTTTCACGGAAGCGTGGAGGACCTAATAACAACACTGTCAACAACTGTACAGATTAAACACATCAATAAACGGGTGCTTAACATCGGGTTTACTGAAAAAGAACAATAAAAAAAAAAAAACATGTAGTTTAGTAATTAAGTTAGTTTATTAATTTGTTCATTAGTTTAATTAGTTCACATTTAAAATCAGTTCAGATTTAGATTTTAGTAGTAATTTAGTGTTCAGATTGTTTAGATTTTAGTAGTAATTTAGTGTTCAGATTTTAGTAGTTGTAGTAATGTTTTGAATTTAATAATGTTTTTGTTTTCATTTTAAAATCATTATTTATTGTTTGTTTGTTCTATGTTCTATAAAAGATGTTGTACTCCAAAAGTTGTTAGCCTGATATTTTTACAGACATAATTAAAACAGTCTTAATAATTTCCCATGTCCAACTGTGTAGCACATGCTAGCATTAACACCAACATCCTTTAACAAAATGCAGTAACAATACAGTATGGTTAACAATGGTTTGCCTGTTGCGATGCAATGTAATGAAGGTTTTATGGAGGTGTGGCCAGAAACTCGCGGACATTTCCCTGTCACTCATTTAAAGGCATCACTGTTGGAGAATAGAAACAGAGAGGTACACTTTTCAAGCTACATAATTGTGAAAGTAAATTAATATAATTCAAAACGCATTAATTGAGATATATCAACAGATTCGTACATTTGTCATGCATTTAACGGGGTGTAACTGTCCCTGTGTTTCCCATTAACTAGACTGACGACCCGCCAATCTAGCATGTGACAGCTTCATAATTGAACAAATAGATATTTAAACTTAACATTAAAACATTAATCCTACCCAGATTGTTTAAAACTAGTTTCACAACCTGCACTTTTATCACATCGAGATCTGGTGTTTCCCGCGAGTAGGGCAGTTTGAAGTCAAAATCCCTGCCCGCCTCACTGTTCCCTCGAGATTTTTCTATGGTGTTTTAGAATGGGGTTTAATTTAGAGTAAAATTACATAAAATACACACACCCATATAAAAAAAATCTAAAAAAAAAAATCGAAGAATCGAAAGCACCAGCAATGCTGAAAACAGGGCTATTGTGACATGTCCAATTCATACTAATTCCCATGTGAGCTGCTGCATTAAATAATGTTTTTTATATACTTCTGTTTTTCCTCAGCATTGCAAAGATTAATTTTGACACTGATTTCATCAACTCTGTATTGTGTCTTTTTACAGTAAACGTTTTTGTGTGAGGTCATCCTTATCGCACAGTCAAGAAAAGTTTATGAATTAGCTTAGCTTTTTACGCATTTAAAAATCAAGACATTGTTATTTTAGCATGAAAAACAAAAGGATTATAAATGAATATCTTCCCAGATAGCACACGTACATCGCGGAGATGTCTTTGAAAGATCGTAGCGTCTGGTAAACATCGCATTCGAACGACCGTTTTTTTAATATTAATGAGCCGTCTTCCTTACCTCTATACGATGTCTATACGATGAATCTTAAATATTTTAAATTGCATGCTGCCACGCGGATCAAGCAGATCAGACGCGGCCGGATGTCTCTGGCTTGCATTGTGCCTCTCGCATCCAAAACACGGAATTATATATATTTTTAATAATTATACATATGGCTCATTGTTCATCGTTGATCAGCATACAATTCGACAAGCATTAAAAACATTGTTGCATTTTTCCCTTACCAGTAAATGTGAAAAAAAACCTGAGTTTTACCATAGAGATTTTGCGTTGGCTAATGCAGTTTCACCTTTTTTTCATTTTGTCTTATATTTACGAGGGACACTTATCTGCTTTTTTTTTCAGTACAGAATAAAAAAATATAAGCATTACACACATGTATTTATTTAAAGAATGCTTTCAATGATTTGTTAAGGGCAACTTTATCCTTACTGGATACAAATCTGAATGTATTTTGCAGAAAGCATAAATTAGACCCTTAGACTACCATGCCTGGCTGCTGCTTAGAATGTAAAGTGTAGCATAACAAGCTTGATAATTTGAGTAACAATTTAATTTACTCCATGATCCATGGCTTTGTGTCAGGTGGTTCTTTGACTATGCCACACACGGAAATAGTTAAACACACACCAATCCATTTTCATATTTTGTTCCAAATAATGATGCTTACAAACTCCTGATGAGCAAGGCAAAGCTGGCAATGGTAAAGAAAACCCTTGTAGATATATGAGGAAGAAGCCTTAGGAGTAAACAATATGCAAATGTTAATTTGATTCATATTACCTCACATATTTAATATTTAATGACATTTACTTTCCAGAGAATTGATTCAACTTTAAATATATAAAAAAAAATTAAGGACACAATGTAATGTAGTAACTGCTGAGAGCATAAAGGTGAATATAGTCAAAGTCTGGCTTCTGCTGATGAGCTGGTGCTGATTGGAGGATCTTGGAGCGATATGACCCACAACTTACTCCTGCTGGACGAGTTCTGCCAGAACACCTACACGAAAGATCCCTTCCCTAGGAAGTGTTGCAGCTACCATAATACCGTTCTCAAAGATTATAATGAGCTTTAATAGAACAATCTAAAACATTTGCAATGAACAAGGAACAGATCGTGCATGGCAGACACTGGCTATGGACTGCATATTTATTATTTAATGAAACATTGATGGCCAGGTGGGTGTGGGAATGAAGGTGGACTAGAGGTAGATCTGTGCATCTGAGGATCAACTATCTCCTGAGCTGTTTGGTAGAGAAAAGAAAATGAAAAAGATGTTAGAGCATTCTATAAGGAAAGTTACTGTGGGTTAAAATACTTATTTCTCACAAACAACATTGGTAGAAACATGAACACAATACTGTCAACAACCTCCTTAATAGATACTAAACAGCTGTGGAATTGAAATCAGATTGAACATGATTCTCACAGTATTTAATTTCAAAATTAAAGGTGCTCTAAGCGATGTCACATTTTTTAGGCCAAAACATTTGTCACATACAGCAAGCATCTCCTCACCATCCGCTAGCTGCCTGTCCCCTGAAAACTGTAAAGAAACGCAGTCTCTGTAGACACCACAGGCTCCACAAACAGCAACAAAAACAAACTGGGCTCACCCACACCACAAAACCCAACAAAATGTTCCAGCCAATAACCAACAAGGAGGATTTGGGGGGTTAGTGTGCGGATGAGGAGGAGGGAGGGTCGAGCTAGCCTCAGTTTTGTTTGACAAAACTTTCAGCGTCAACAAGAAGTGTTGAACTTGAACAAGAACTTTCAGTACGGCTATAAAAGACAAACAAAATGATTTTCAAACTTGCATACTCTTTTAAGTAAGGAATAATTGACGACAGGCCGTTGAATTATTAGAAAAATAATGGTGGTAATGCGGTCACGACGCGAAGCGGACACCTCGGGTGTGCATTATTTTTCTAATAATTCAACGGCCTGAAGTCAATTATTCCGCTTATACTACAGTTACCACACCTCGAAACATTGTTCAGATTATGTATTTCAAGACGTTTGTAAAGTTTTTGTCATTAAAACGCTCTTGTATGTAGGACTAATTTCTTACGCATCTAACCCATGCCTCCGTTGCTAATTCCAAAACGTCATTTTAGAGTTAGTAACGGAGGTTTGAGCCGCTGATAGCAGACTAGCTGGGGACACACGACTAGCTGACACACTCTCTGACTGTTTTCATCGACTGCAGCAGATTTTAAACACCGACTTTGAACACAGACTGAACGCGCTGAACGCGCGTTTGGGCATTATCAGTCATAAGTATCAAATTGCATTCATAACCGGCCTTAAAGTGTGTCCCCGGCTTTATGCAGTTATTAATGCAGTTATTAGAGAGAGATGTTGCAATAATGAGACAGAAAAGCATGTGCGTCATTATTATTATTTTTATTTATTAATTCAATTCGTTTTAATTAATTCGTTCATTCTTTTTTTTCTATTATTGACAGATGACAGTAGACTAGCTAAATAAATGAAACACAAAGCCCTTTTAACAAGTAGGCCTATCAATAATTATTTATTTGTTAAATGATCTGCAATAAAAATCCGTGCTGCAGGACTATCCATTTATTTAGCCTATATTCAGTTTAATTTTCTATTGATTATATAGGACTATATACTTTATATATTAAAATTAAACTGCATGTTTCTATTGATTGTGAAGCTAGACATTGAAAATTGCAGATCAAGCGCATGGGGTTAAATGTTTTTTCTTATGAATTGTATCCTATTTTCCGTTATTACAGTTGACTACGCGAAGTGATATGGAGCTGTAATGCAGTCAAGACCTGCCTGGAACTACTTTAGCCGTGCGTTTCCCTGAAAATAATGCACACCTTAGAACGTTCGTCAACCAATCAGATTCAAGCATTCAACGGCCCTGTAGTATAACATTAATTATACCATGGGCTGTTTAAATACTCGATTCTGATTGGCTGGAAGGTGTGCAGTAAAACCGTTTAATGCACAGGTAGTTCCAGTCAGTTTGATTACAGTTCAAAATTAATCCGCTACTATAAACATTGGTAACCATAGTAACACAGTGACACAGTTACACTTGCAAACAGAGTGAGAGACACATATGAAAACGTTTATTTAAGTAGGCTAAATGGATGATTTTTGCATATCATTTAATTTGTATGGTGAATATGGCAATTTTGAGAAATGGGCCCAGGCACAAGACGAAATAGAAGACTTGGAGAAGACGTTGAATGACAAAAAGCGGCACAAAGAATTAACACCGGCAGAGCTAGATAAGATCGAAGACGACAAAGATGAGGTCAATACGAAAAAGACAACTAAATGGGCAGTTTCGCGTCGCTTCGCGTCGGGTGGTTCTTCGCCTCTACGTCGTGCATTAAAATCCTTTAATGCATGGCTAGCCGTGGATTATCCCTTACATAATGCACATATACAGTACTATACCTGACATCATCATACTTTCTGTTCCAGCGGTGACGTCGCAGAAATAGTCTGGTTAGGACACGGTGTTGCACATATTCACTCATCTGAAAGAAATAAATTAACATAGCCATTGTATTACATGTAACAATTGTGGCAATTACATGTATACCCCGTTTACAGTTACGGCTCATAAATACATGTAGAATATTAAACCTACATTTCATATAAATATTTTAGCAAAACTAGAGAGGGAGGCAATGTTTTAGTCAGAATTACTGCATTCCCATCAACACACAACCATCAAATGCAAGTTATACACTGGAGAAACGCGTCTCAAGTCCACACGCATCTGTCAAAGTATCTGACGGCTAACCATGATAAACTACATGCTTGGTTATAAGAAGCACTTTCTCTGCTCCTGTCAGTTTTGTGATCTATGCCTGACTCAAATAATCCTAGCTTCTCCAGTCATAAAAGCTGCTGCTAGTTCAAATTTGACAGATGAAGTCACGCTTTGATTGGACTCGTCGCGTCAATTGTGATACATTTTTTTAGTTGTATGTATGTCACCATCTTTTACACCTTATTCACCGTCGCTATAATTATAGGTGATGGTAACAAATAGAGTACATGCTTGACTTTGCTTACTTGTTCATCCAGACAGCACTCAAAATGCTATTATAAAACAGAGCCTACCTATGAATCATACCAGTTTTTTTTTACTTTTGTTAATATTATTGGGTTAAACTGGCTTCTGCTTTACAACTTGTTTATACATGTTGAAAGTGTAGGAAGGTCCTCACCCAAGGTTTGGCCTGCAATTTATAAAAGTTAGTTCCAATCCTTGATTCTGATTGATCAATAGCTGTTTTATTCACAATAAAACATGACTA
This sequence comes from Vimba vimba, assembly GCA_022828995.1. NCBI lineage: Eukaryota > Metazoa > Chordata > Actinopteri > Cypriniformes > Leuciscidae > Vimba > Vimba vimba. The sequence goes on from CM040821.1 coordinate 28,432,516, forward strand.
GGGGTGGGAATCACCAGAGGCACCACGATACGATATTATCCCGATACTTAGGTCACAATACGATATTATTGCGATTTTAAACATATTGCGATATTCTGCAATATATTGCAATTTATTACCTTTTTTCAACTTCAAATTATGTCCGCAAAGGAAAACTGTCAACATCTGTTTGTTCATGTCACATCAATTTTAATAATCTCCGTTAATAATCTGCATTAATAATCTGTTACACAGAACTTATTATATTAAATATTAATCAAAAATGATTCACACCTTCACAAAATCCAAACATTCAGTGTAAAAGTAAAAAAATGACATAACATTATAGTAAGTTTATTTGATTCACATCTTATTTAGAGTTTTGACCTCGACAACCCAACTGCATTTACCCAAACAGTCTAAACTAAAAGATTGTTTTGGTTGAATCGGTTCAAAGGAGTCATTAGTTCGCGAATCGGACGTGTCATTAGCGGACTTGTACAACGCGTGTGATTATCCCGGCAGTCAGGACATCGCACAAGATTTGTCAACACAGAAAACATTTCATCATTGGATTTTGTTTTGTTTATTGAAAGTGTTTTTCATGTCAGCTGAATGTGTGGAACGCTTTTCAGAGACGATAAGGCAACGTACATTTTTTTTTTTTTTTTGCACAACACCCAGCAGTACTAATAATTCAGGGAAAAAATACCCGAATGCTGCACGTGAAACTTCGGTCTTCCGATCTTTTACCATCGTGTCAATTCTCAATTGATTTTGATTAATATGCGTGAGGGAGTGAGAGAGATCAAGACAGAAGACGGCGAGGGTGCGCGCGCGATCGCGGCTCTCTCTCTCTGCTCGTTCTTTCTGTAATATGCACCCGGTTGACTTCAATAAGTAATCAGTATTATGCACCTATCGCAAGCGCAGCAGTCATGTACATCACTCACCGATCAAATAAGGCTTTGGCGAGACAAAAAATTGCTTGTGAGAGAGACGCGTGAGTGACAGAGAGACGGAGGGAGAGCAGGGAAAGGAAATGCAGCTGAATGAATACGCTGCGCGTTTTAAATTGTGTAAAAAAAATTTTTAGAACGAAACAATATGTGACGGCCGGTGTTGATTCTGTGGCACACCGCCACATTCATTTTTAGCATTCTACTACCAAAATTAAATTCTCATGTGTAATTTAAATAATAAAACATCGATACTTGGCGCCCGTGTATCGATACAGTATTGCCACAGAAAATATCTCGATACTATGCTGTATCGATTTTTTCCCTCACCCCAACCATGACCACTTCACCCAACGGTTCTATGTATCACTAGTACACAACACCCCTAGCAACCACTCTTAGCAACTTAAACATGTTTGATCTCATTGATATTGTTCATTGATATTGAAGCTAGAGTCAATTATTGTGAGGGATTGAGAAAGTGAGTGAGAATCCATTTGAATGTCCGCTGTGATACTGTAAAACTTCAAATAATAGCCGAGTCCCAAATAGACGTCTGTCTCTTTTAAACGCCCGGTGTGAGGACAGGTTTGGGTAAATAAAGGCCGGTCTCAAATAGAGGCCTGGTCTGTTTTTTTAGTATCGGGTTGTATTTGAAGAGTTTGGTTCCAAAACGCGATAAATCCATTTTGATTAATTTGAGTAAAAATGTGTTTTCTTTACCAAGAAAGTGGCAAGATGAAAACCACTATTTTCTGTTTCAAACTTTCACATAGCATCTGTAGGTTATAATAACATTAAAAATTCAAATCCAGATTTTGATTTTCAAAGATTTATTATAAAAACGGGTAATCTTTCCCCCAAAATGCAATAAATTCATGACACTTTTTTTTCCAAAATGCAATTAATCCATTGAATCAATATGAAAGTTATTTTTCATATTGAAACTGTTGAAAATACACAACAAAGTAAGTTGATCCACATATGACAGCCTCTGAACTCGGTCAATATCTTATAATACAGGCACTAAAAATATATTTAATCAGCCATGGCTAGGAAATACCTCCTGAACTTTTTTGACGGCGATCAGCTGTAAAATGTCCTGTTCGGATTTCGTTGACTGAGTAAAACAATTGAAAGTTTTTTAAAAGATCCCCTGGGGTCAACGTGTCCGCGTGACAGAAGTTTGATGCTGTCGTGTGAGAACAAGCAACAGTCGGCATTTCTCTTCCTCCCGCGTGCCTCGTCTTCTTAATCTCCTCATGTAAATGATTAGATTTCGATGGCTTACGTTTCTTCCCTACCGCAGAAACCACCACAGGTTCATCAATGCCGTCAAAATTATTAATTTTTTTGTTTGTTTGTTGATCAAAAAGTACAAAGTAGATCAGGAAAACTAGGATGCCGGGTGTATTCAAAGCGCCGCCGTTACTGTTTACAGTGCGTGGAATGGTGCGCTGTGATTGGTTGAGAGCGGATCTATCGCATTCTGCAGAGAAAGGAGACTGGCGTTTGTCGCGGTTTGGAAAGAAAGGGAGAAAACATGACAATAACACGGCGGATATCGCATTTTACGTAAAATTTAAAATGGACTTTTCAATACCGACCCTATACAATACAGATTTTTGCAGGAACTCAATTTTTTTTTAAATGGCGTTTATCGCGTTTTGGAACCAAACTCTTCATTTGATCTTCTAAAACCCGTCAGATCGTCTGTTCTATGTTTTGATTAGATTTTACGTGACAGACGCAACCGTTCATGAACGACTCATCACTATTTACTATTCGCGCGTGTGTGTGTGTGAAGGAGAAAGAGGAGATAATATATTTCATTAACTTCGGGATGTTATCCTTAGGTATGTGGCCTGACAGTAGCTTCTGATGGAAGCGAGGATCACCTTATCCATTGTTTCAAAGAGGGAGAGCCGTGCGCATCTGGGCGGGAGCTGTTAGTGCAAGCAAGGCAGGCAGAGTTAGCGGAGGCTGGAGAGGGAGAAGTGGAGGAGAGCGACGTGGAGGAGGAATTCGCCAATGAACTTGTAATTGAGGATCGCGGGAATGATGATAGTGATGAATAGAGTAATTTTCTATCACATGATTGCAGTTGTTTTACAGGGTAGCCTTCATTCTTTCTTGTTGATGTGTTTCGGGCAACAAGTTCATATGCTCGATGTATTTTAGGTAACTTGTGTTCTGCCCTTTTCTGTCACATCGTTTCGTTTTGTATGTTTTTTTTGTTTAGTTTTGTTTTATGCTGCCATGAGCCAAAGACATTTCTTACATTAAATGTTTTTGTAAAACACATTCGAATTAATTATAAATAAAACATAATATAATGTGTTAACCTCCTACTGTCATGCTTGAACATCTCAACACTAAATTAAAGGCCTGTCTCTTATAGACGCCTGTCTCAAATACAAGCCGGTGCAGTTCGGCGATTTGGGTAAATAGAAGCCCGGGCTATTATTTGAAGTTTTACGGTATCTTGTAATTTTAACAGTAAAGGGGTTTTCCCATGCCCTAGTCTTTACCGACTGACTCACTCATAAAAGATAGATTTTTGCTGAAATAATGTAACTTCTGTTGCTGTTTGTGGTCAGGGACTACTTTTTCCAGCAGAAGGAAGGCTTTTAGTGATTTCATGAAAGTTGCATAGATACATATTTTTCAGCTTTAATATTTGTATTGTGTGGTAACTGTTTTATAAAAACAGTAAGGTACTCAAGGCTAGTGATGTATCATAACTATGCTTCACGTTAGCCGTGTCCCAATGTGAAGGCTGAATCCTTGGAAGGTCGCATTTGAAGGCCAGATAAATCACATTAGTAACCTTCCACATGCAACAACGCTTGTCATAGAAAATTTTACTTTGCATTATACTAACCTCCGCCCACAGGAATACACAAACAAGGGGGCGTGGTCTTGTTGCACGGAGAAGAGGAAGAGTTGCGTTTGTAGAGTGTGTTTGTCGCCATGTCAAAAACCAACAGGAAATAAACATGTGCCTGTACTAGCAGCATACATATAGTAAATTAATACAAACGTCCGCATATTCTGAATCTTTTTATTAATAAAACAAAATTAATATAGGAAGATGGAAGTTCGTTTGTTATGGGTCATCATAAATACTTTGCTTTAAAAGTACCAAGTAAGTAAAAAACTGTTTTTACTGTGAAATGGAAAATCAATAATCGCTAATCGAGAATCGTTAATAATCGAAAATCGACTGTAATCGAATCGGGACTTCAATAATCGTAATCTAATCGAATCGAATCGGGAAAATCAGACAGATTAACCACCCCTAATCAAAGCTTCAAAAACACACGAAAAACAGGACCTTTAAATTTAAAGTTCCGAATTTTAGACTTTTTAAGACCCCGTGGGAACCCTGTTAATTAAAGTAGAGTACTCTATTTAAAAAAAAAAAATCCTCAATTGCAATTTACCCGTGTTGAGTAACCGGCAAAATACCGTAAGTGGCGCGATATACGGACGTGAATTCATGAACCGCATTATTACACTGTTTTCTAAGGCTACGCAATCTATTTAAAACAATTTACAATCATAAAATAGCATAGTGCTATCATGAAATCACAAAGGTTGTGAAATGCGCAAAAAATATGACAAAAAAATATATGCGCTGTTTTTTGTTTGTTTTTTTACAGAGAAGCACAACGCTTTATTTACATTAAGATTGAATTGTGCAGATTGTTAAAAGTACCTCAGCTCCGTTCATAGTAAGCGCTGCTCCACACATACTCAATCTCCTCATGTGCTGTTTGTTTAGGTTTACGATAATGTACATTTGGGAACGCAAATGTAAAACCAGTGTTATAACAGTTGTGGTCACTGAAAAACTAATTAGTTTTTGTCAAATGTTAAGATTTAAATAAAATAACAAAATTATCACAAAAAAGCTGAAAATGGCTCTTCCTTCTACTTTTAAAGTCTGCTTCTAATTATTTAAGCACAGCCCTATAGTTAACTAATGTTAGCTAATGAACCATATTGTAAAGTGTTACCTATTTGTATTTTAAGTAATTAATAAGGCTGTTTACTTTTTACTAAAATTTTTATTTATCCGATTACTCGATTAATCGATGGAATAATCAGTACAATACTGGATTACTAAAATAATCGATAGCTACAGCCCTACAATACTGTTGCGTGTTTTTTTGCGCGTCTTGACATTCACAGACCAATCCACTCGCTCCAATAACTTTCTCTGATTGAAGTATCCGCACCCAATGGTCAAATTACAATTATTCTGTGTTATGCGTGATTATAAATGGATGATCGTCACCTTCAACAGCAGATTCGGCCACGGTTGATGCGCATCTTTAATGGTAACAATACACTGATTAGTGAGCGCTGCTTTTAAAGGAGAACTCGGTAACTCTAGCGAACTCTAGTCACTTCTTCGCTGATTTTCCCTTTTGTTGTCACATGTTTTCCCCACGAGCTCCCCCTACAGCTGTGGGAGGGTGTATATTTCACAACACGGTCGTAAAAAACTCACTTGCGGCGGCCTCCTCCCCCTCTCTACCGCTGCTCATGTGCGTTTGTTTTGATCGGAGCAAGCCAACTGTATCGTGTGGAGCTATGTCTACCGAGGTGGGTAATCTGGTACATCATACATGCGTGTTTGTTTATGTCGAATTGCCGTAAAGCAATTCGTGTTTCGCGCTCGTTCTCATTCTCATTCTCGCTTCTCACGAGACTTCCAATTTCTATCTTGCCGGGACGGTAGTCCCCAAGTTGCAAGGTTGGTTTTCCGCCTGGGAACGCTGGGGGGAGCGGAGAAAGTCACCAATATCACCAGAACAGGTTGTTTAACCATCCAAATGATTTCTAGACAGTTTTATTACGTTAAAAAAGTTACCAAGTTCTCCTTTAAATGAACTTTAAATAAAAAGATTTAAATGAAATTTCTTTAAAACAAAAAATTTATTTGACAGATTTTCCTTTTCTTAAGGGCATAAACAAGCTTTACGCCCTTAAAAAGTGACCGTTACAGAATATAATCAGAGTTATTTTAATTTATTCTGGTTCTTCCAAGCTTTATAATGGTAGTCAATGGGGGGCCAACTGAAACCAACAGAAGCACATCCATCCGTTATAAAAGTGCTCCACACGGCTCCAGGGGTTAATAAAGCCCTTCTGAAGTGAATCGATGGGATTTTGTAATAAAAATATCCATTTTTAATTCTTTATAAAGTAAAACTATCTTCTGACAGACTGCCTTGCGTATTAAATTTGAAAGCGTAACTGACGAAGTGTATGACGTAGCAGAAGCATTTTGAACTGCAAGAGGTGTTGTTGATTGTGAAAATCTGTAGATTAAATACATCATTACTGCAACAAAAAAAATCAAATTAAAATAAAGTACCTGATAGTGGAGTTTGTGGGAGAAGAGACAAGATCTATAGCAAAATGATGGCCTCTCACGGTGGCTCCATACAAAGATCAGTCGCCGATGGAGGTGCCACAGCCAATCAGGACTGGAGTTCTGCAGTTCTGAGTCAGGTAAGCAGAATAAAATACACTGTAAATAAACAGTATTAAAACAAAAAGTAAAATCACTAGTACATGACCTTCCATGGCTTAATTCTTCCATAAATTAAATAATCATATTATATATCATTAAATTGTTTTTCAGGATTGGTTGTTGAATAAAATGTTATGCTAGTAACAAGTAATAACTACTAGATATAACATAACTACAACTCCCGATTCAATACTTTCACGATACTTGGGTGCAGATACGATATGCATTGTGATTTGACACATTTCATCCTCTGTTGGAACAAAAGTGGCTAACTTCTATCAACCTCATCTATAAGCAAGGACAAAAATAAAACAATTTAATTTTCTACTAAGCAATACATTAAAATGTAGCAAAATTAATAAACACTAATCATGAGCACATTGGATTTTTATTATGTAGCTCAAAATAAATAAATAAATAAATAAATAAAATAAACTGAATGAATGTCACGTGACCTTAGGCTATATATATACGACGACCATTGTAATTTGCATCAGATGACCGTTATTATTTACTCAGCCTACTCTACCCTCAACATTTTTATGAATTTTCCCACATCAATAACCTGTAATTAGCAATCAACTGTATATATTTTGTATCTGTTCATTCGTTATACGTGTTTTTACTTCTGTTGTTTTATTCATTCATTATAAGCCGGTTTTAGTTTGTTTGTAGTTTGTCGTTAGTTCGTCGTCAGTTCGTCAAATTGTTGGTAAGTATGAATTAAGCAGCCTTTTGATATGTTGAAGTTTATTGTAAAGAATTATTATACATTGATATAACACACAGACACAATAAACCACAAATACAAACACTAAAAACAAATACCGGAAAAGATTAGGGTGCGTTTTTTCCCTTTCCTCACAAAACAGCTGTGAATGACGACACACGGAGCGGGAAAAAAAAAAGCTGTTCTGATTGGTTTAGACCGGGGCGTCCAAACTCGGCCCTGGAAGGCCGCTGTCCCGTAGAGTTTAGCTCCAACTCGCCTCAACACAGCTAATAAAAGCTTGATTAGGTTGTTAAGGTGTTTAATTGGGGTTGGAGCTGAATTCTTCAGGACAAAGGCTCAACAGGAGCAAAATTGGACGCCCCTGGTTAAGACGATGAGAAAAGTTAACGTTCAAATGTGAAGCGCTGTTCTACTTAACACTGGTTTCCGAAACCTTAACATTAGTGGACGTTAGCGAGTGTACAATCAGTCCAATTTTGCACACTCAACGGCTGTCCGAAATCGCTTATTCATTTTCCTTCACTCCTCCAAATTAACTGTGTTAAGTGAGCCATACCGTACCATGCAGTGGAAAAGCGCCATTAGCGGCCCAATGTAGGGACGATGTGTGCACGAGGGAGACAGCGGCCCGACAACACAAGCGTGCACGAATTAAGTTAAACAAGCACTAAACATATATGATGGTCATTATGCAAGACACACTATTTGTTAACATGCATGTTAATATGTCGTGTTAAACACGATTACCTTCATGACGATGACACACATCAACGCTCTCCGTCGACTCGTCTCGAACTCCTCTCCTCCTGATCCGGAGGCGCGCGCGCGCACACACACACGAAAAAGTGACATCAGCATCGAACAGCCAATCGCATGCCCTGAAACAAGAGAATCGGAATTCACTTCTCGCGAGAGACTAATTCAATACTCTCTTCTGAAGATTCGATTTAAGAATATAAAACACATAAATGCATTTAGACAGCAAGAAGAAAATATCTTGCTATAACAAGAACATGTGTTTGCCTTATTTATACTCCACAATATAAACTAACTAAATACTCAATTTATGTAATAAAAAAATTCAGTAAAACGTCAAATTGTATAACAAATTAAAATAACTTTTAATTTTAAAATGCTATTTATTCCTGGGAGGCAAAGCTGAATGTTCAGCATCATTACTCCAGTGTCACATGATTCTTTGGAAATCATTCTAATTTGATTAAATGCCCAAGTAACATTTTTTATTATCAAAGGATTATCACCATCATCACTGGAATAAATAACATTTTTAGATATTTACATACAATTATTTTAAATTGTAAAAAATAACCATTTTGTTTATTTTTTTTTGCATAAGATATTTATTTCAAAAGCTATATACATATCTTTCTTACCAGTCTTAAACTTTTGTGCCTGTGTAGACTTAATATGCAAAAGCCTCTAAGGGCCGTCTGACAATTTCTTATGAAAAGAGCATTTTTATCAGACATTTCTTAGGTTCAGTAATTTCACTTTAATGGAAAGGTAAATGTCCTGTTCATCTCCATTAAAAACATAGGAGCCTGCTAAAGAAACTCACATTCAGAAAATTTCAGACGGAGCTTAGAGGCTTTTGCATCTGAAGACTTCATCCTTTGAGTGCAAGTGAGGATGTTTTGAAGTGTATGTACATCAGTTGTGTTAATGCAGTTTAGTTAGTCTAGTCTTGGTAGGCCAGTCAACAAACAACAAAAAAGGGTTTTTTTCTGTTAAGGTCTTAAAACTATGGCTTGCAATGAACCATCCTATTGGACACTTAGAAGAAGAGCAAAGGACAAGGTGGATCAACAACTGCAGACAATACAAACTACAGCTTGGGGAGAGGAGTTGGGCTGCATGCACAGTGGCAATACCTGTCAGTGTCTAACTGAGGATGAAGACACATTTATGGACTGTGTCTCTCATGTTGATGAGACTGAAGGTGTCAATATGGCAAGTGTTCTTGACGACAGTGAATCAGACACGGAGTCCGAATCTGATCCAACTTCCCTGGAAGACGATTTGGCAACTTGGGCAGCTGAACAAAAAATCACACACGTTGCATTGAATTCATTATTAGATATACTGCGTCAGCATAGTTTAAATCTGCCAAAAGACTCAAGGACATTGCTGGGAACAATGCGTTTGAACCCTGAAATACAAGACAAGGCTGGTGGCCAATATTACCATTTCGGATTGCTGAAATCCATTACAGAGGTGCTACATCAGAACATCGACATTCTGAGCAGCATTGACACGCTGGAGCTTCAGGTCAACATTGATGGTTTGCCCCTCTTCAAGAGTTCAGCAACACAGTTCTGGCCCATTCTAGGAACACTGCAAAATATCAGACAAGAGGAACCAGTGACAATAGGCTTATTTTGTGGTACATGTAAACCTACCTCGCTAACTGAGTATCTTGAAGACTTCATCGCTGAAGTAAATGAATTGGCCAATGGATTTGAATTTGAAGGAGTGAGGTTAACTTTACAACTGTCATCAATGGTTTGCGATGCACCTGCTCGTGCATTCCTGAAAAATGTTAAAGGTCACACAGGCTATCATGGATGTGAAAAATGCACAGAGGATGGCGTGTACCTGGAAAACAGGATGACATTTCCAAGAAGTGACTTGCCTAGAAGAACAAATGAGAGCTTCAGAAACAAAACCGATTCTGATCATCACCGTGGTATCTCACCCCTTGAAGAAACATCCCTGGATATGGTCTCTGGCTTCCCCCTCGACTACATGCACCTTGTGTGCCTCGGAGTCATGAGACGGCTTCTCCACTTGTGGCTGAAGATGGGTCCTCTCACTTGTAGGCTGTCGGGTTTTCAAATAAACACATTATCAGAAAGGTTGGTGAATGCGCGAAGATATGTGCCCATGGAGTTTGCACGGAAACCAAGGGCACTGAGGGAAATTGATAGGTGGAAGGCAACAGAGTTCAGGCAGTTTTTACTGTATACCGGACCGGTCATGATGAAGGATCTCCTCACCACAGAGGTGTACAAAAACTTCATGCTGCTTTTTGTGGGAATCTTCATCCTGTGTAACAACAGTTTCATTGATGATTACGCAAATGAAATGTTAGTTCTTTTTGTCACTCACTTTGGGCAACTGTACGGTCCACAGTTCTTGTCGTATAATGCACACTCCCTCGTACATCTTGCAGATGATGCAAAAAAGCATGGCATTCTTGACAACTTCAGTGCTTTCAAGTATGAGAATCACCTAAACAAACTCAAAAGACTTCTGAGGAAACCAACATGCCCTCTGAGTCAAATAATAAAAAGATTCTCAGAGATGCAAAGAAGCTGCAAAACACCTCAGAAAACCAGGCCACATCTGCTCAAAAAACAGCATGAGAATGGTCCTCTCCCTGCATCCTTTCATGAGGCGACACAATATAAAGAGTTGAGGACAAGCCCTTACACTCTTAAATTAGACCAGGCAAACAGTTACGTCTACATCGGCGGCAAAGCTTCTAAGCTCCAGAACATTATTTCATTCAAGGATGAAGTTTATGTTGCCTACAGTACCTTCAACAACCAGGACTCTTTCTTTGACTATCCTCTACCATCCTCTACACTCGGCATCCATTTAGTTGCCGACCTCTCAACAACCGTTGAGTTCTGCAAGTTTGAGGAAATAGAGAACAAATTTTTTCTTGTCCCATATCAACATCATTTCGTTGCAATTCCTCTTTTACATAAAAATTAATTCTTTATCAGTGCTTTTTGTAACATAGTTTATGCATTTGAATTACATAGTTGAAAATTTTATTGGAGTAATTAAATAATATGGGTTTCAGGCTTGAAAAAAAAAAAAAAAAAAAAAAAAAAATTGTACCTAATAGTGGAGTTTGAGGGAGAAGGTACAACTGGACCAATTGCCAAGTCATGGTACGCAGACGGCTACTCCTGGTGGCCTCCATATAAAGACCTTGACAGGGTGTTGAAGAGTGTCAGAACCATGGAGGAACCACAGCCAGAGAAAGGGTGGACCCGTCACAGAACCAGAATCCTGCATGAGTCAGGTAAGAGTAAATTATACTGTAAATTAAACATGATCTTGCTCAGCATACCTGTATTTCATTGTTCAGAATCTTAATTTTTTTTTTCTACACTGTAAAATGTGATCTCACATAGCTCTAATAAACATGTAAAAGCTCCAAAACTGTATTTCATTTGTCAGCATCTTTTCAAAATGTGTCCAAAAATTGGAAGAAGGCCAGCTACACATCTGACATAAATTCAGAACCTGAAATTGCCAGAAAAAGGATTCCCAAGTAAGTAACAAAAGACAAAATAAATGGTTTAACACATGAAAATCCAATAATTAAGATATTTTTGATGAAATCTCTGAGCTTTCTGACCATTCAGCATATTTACGTAGCTTTGACTTTAAACAGTGAAGAGCATCCAATTGTACTTTTTCTTTGTTTTCCTAGAAAGAAAACATACTCCGATAACATCTCATCAGATGATGAGGCACCAGAACCACCACCCCTTAAAAAAAGAAAAAACGCAGACAAAGAGAGTGTTCCTCCAGCACCGAAACCTCCAGCACTTCCAAAACGCACCAAAAAAAAAGGTAATGGAAAATAGCTTAAAAAAATAAATGTTAATGAAATGAATGCTATGAATAACAATACACTTTCCATGTTGACTCAACCAAAGGTCGAAAAAAAAAAATATATCTACGATTCTGCAGAGGGTGTGTGGGGTGGGCTTAAAATTACGCCAAAACACAGGGGGGTTAGAAAGATAGCAGCATCGTTATTTTATTTTTACAGAGAGATTGGTAGTCTATTAGTAAAATCTGTTGACTTCAGCAATCTTTTGCTGCATGTGTCAATGATGACAGTTCCAAAAAAAATTAATCTATGACATTCAATATTATACTATTTTTTATTTTCTGAAATTTGGTTGATTTGATGATTGATGACATAAGTAAGATTAAAAGTGCATAACACCCAGATTACAATAAACAAAATTTCCTTATTATTAGGTCCTGTTGTGCAAACTCAGGTTTTCCAGAGCAAAGCTGTAAACCCTTTAAGCAACTGTAAGTTTTTCTTTTATTTTTTTTAAAATCTTTTTTAATTTTTTATCCAAATCTACAATGATTACTCAAAGCTACAACTATGTCAGTGGTTCTTAATCCTGTTCCTTGGAACCCTCCACTCTGCACATTTTGTTTGCATCTCTTATCACTTCAGACTATTCAACTGTGGACTTCACAGGATTCCAGTTTGAAGGGAGCATATATTTTACATTCAAAGGGCATAAAAGTGCACGAGACATGCGCTTAAATTGTAGTTATTTATAGAGGTATATTACATCTCACTTCACACTTCTCTAAAAAGTTTTGTCTGTGTGTGAAGACCCTGCAGAGGCGTTGTGAAAATCTGTGAATAAATGTTCCTAAGTGAAGTAAACTTCAACAGATTTCCTGTTCAGGAACAGGATTAAGAACCGCTGAACTATGTAATTGTTGAAACATGCAGCTGAACAAATATAGCTATCAAAATGAACATTGCTAATGACCCCCCAACTGTCAACAGTATTTGTCAATCAGCAACAAAGGGAAACGGAAGAGCAACAGCAGACCTGGTGTGAGAGTCTCCCTAGCTTTCAAGGTACATTATTAGTTGTATCTGGCTGTTGGGTATGCTCAAATGAAAATGCTTTTTTGAAGTTTGTAAGTTATGGGGTAATGCCCTGTCACAATTACACATATTACAAGTGCAACCTACCCACTCCACCTTTTGCAGCTCCAGTGCGTGTCTGAGGCAGACCATTACGGAGATGGCTGGAGTGTTGATCCACCTAACACACAAGGTACAAGAGCATAATCAGCGATGAGTAAATCAGAAACACATTCACAGAATTTAAATGCAATATAAAACTGAATAACATCATATGTGTGTTCAATCCATAGAGCACACATTCTCTGTCCTGAGAACATCAGGGGACAACCAAGGAAGAACACGGAGTAAGATTACTGCACATAAATTCACTTAAGTCAATTTTACAATTTGACATCCCTCACCCAAATAGAGTCAGTTAACAGATCACAGTTCAAATTGCAATTGAAATGCACTTTACAGTAAAATAACTGCAAAATAATTTTTTGGACAAATGTAGCCAGACTCAAGGCACTGGGACAACTCAACATCATCCACCTATGATAGATGCTGAAATGAATGTGTCCCGCTGAGTGTGAAGCAGGCCTTAATGTGTTAATTTGCAAATTTAACAAGCAAATCTTACCTACTCCACCTTTCTCAGCTCCAGTGGGCGTCTCTCAGGCAGAGCATCATGGAGCCGGCTGGGGTGTTGATCCACCTAACACACAAGGTAAAAGAGCATTTAATACAATAAGTACACAAATGCAATAGCAAGTCACTCTGTAGGCATCTTAAAACAGTTCCCACACAACCGATTTATAGATTATCATGACAGAATATGCTAATTTAAGATAGTTAACTCCACATCAGCAACATAAATTCATCAACTGACCATTCAGAAAAGTCCTTTTGCTCTACATGTTGTCACTTCTTTTTGAATCTCTCCATCTTTGTCCAACTCCAGTGTTTTATTATTTTCTGATATTTCAATTAACTACACATTTACACATTTTAGTGTGTGTTAACTTGTGTTGGAAACAAGCAGATCTTACCTACTCCACCTTTTTCAGCTCCAGTGGGCGTCTCTCAGGCAGAGCATCATGGAGCCAGCTGGGGTGTTGATCCACCGAACACACAAGGTAAAAGAGCACTACTTACAATAGAAAAGGGAGAGAAAAAAACAGAAATCTTATTCACAGCACTTCAACAAAATCTAAAACTGTATATTTCATGATCTTTTCCACTCCATAGAGCACACATTCTCTGTCCTGAGACCCTCAGGTGATTGTGACCACCAAGGAAGATCACAGAGTAAGATAAGAAATAATGAAAATAAATAAAAACAACAAATAACTGACAGTGTCCTTACCAGACACAGGCTGCATTTACACTTGGCATTAACATGCTTTCACAGTGATCCAATCAAGCAGATTGGATCATTAGCCAATCAGGACATTGCACATTTACATTTGTTCACATTAAGTGGCCACTGTATCTGGATAACCGATTGGATTTCTAAAAGTGTTGTCAATTTTTTGTTGGCCATATGAGTGTAAAATTAATTTGAAGGAATATTAGACTGGTTCAAACTAAGCTTCTGTACAGTATATGTTTGATTTATGTTGTGTTTAGGACAAAACTTTTAATGAAGAGCATTTTGTTTATGTAATTAGGCTCTCTAAGTATATCAAATTTTGGATTTAGATTTATCGTCCAATATATCGTTATCGGCTTTCAGATATAAAGAATTAATGGTTATTGGTTTCGGACAAAATTTTCATATCAATGTATCCCTATTTTGGAGAGCAACTACTCCTAGTCACCCCCTGTCATTTCAAAGATTTGTACAATAGAGAACATGTCAAGTAGAAATGCCTCATCCATTTTGTGATTTTGCACCCATTTTGGGAGGTGCGTGCGCAGTCAGTAGTGAGGAGCCAGGCAAAAGTATAAACATTATACTTGTTTAAAACAGATTTGACAGAATCAAGTGACGAGACCAATGCTGCAGGGGGTGCCAGGAATAGTCACACTCAAATTTGGAAATATTAGAGTCCTAACTGTACTCAAAAGAGCACTGATGTACTGACTGGTGATTGTTGGTAATGCCAGTGTAATAATTAATAAATTAACCATACTGTTCTTATAAGAAGTGGACAAAAATCTGTTTTATGCTTTTCGGTTTTATATTTTAGTGTGTGTTAACTTGTGTTGGTAACAAGTGAATCTTACCTACTCCACCTTCCTCAGCTCCAGTGGGCGTCTCTCAGGCAGAGCATCATGGAGCCAGCTGGGGTGTTGATCCACCTAACACACAAGGTAAAAGAGCATTCATTAGGCATGAGGAAATCAAACACATTCAAAACATTTAAAGATATATATATATATATATATATATATATATATATATATATATATATATATATATACACACACATATAATTACATTATCTGTTCAATCAATAGTGCAAACCTTTTCTGTCCTGAGACCTTCAGGGAACCACCAAGGAAGAGAGGAGAGTATGTTTCCTACAAATTATATTTTTACATATATTGTGTTGTGCTGTTATGAAAATCATCATCAGCATTTAAGTTTTTACTTACCAAAATCCAGTCTTGAGTATTGTACCATGTAAGTCATTTATCGATTTAAATTATATTGTGTATTGCAGCAAGGGCAATTCTGGAAACACTAGAAAAAATGGACATGAAGATCAACCACCTGACTTCACTGGTCCAGTCTCTAGTGGGAAACAGACGCATTCTACCGCAGATGCAGAATGACGAAGAGGATGACGTCTTTCCACTTGCATCTATTGAAGAGCTAGACCGGCTGGAACAAAGTTTAGTTGACAGAGGGTTTATGCAGAGAATGGTAAGAATCAACTGAATTTTCAACCTACAACTAATAATGAAATGTACTGTGCATGTTTACACGCTTGTCAAAAGTCTGAGATTATCAAGATTGTAAAAATAATAATAATAATAATAATTAAAGAAGTTTCTTCTGCTCAGCAAGGCTGCAATTTATTTGATCAGAAATGCAGTGAAAACAGTAACAGTTAAATATGATTAAACCTTTCCATTTTAATATATTGTCAAATGTATTTTTTCTGATCAAAACTAAATTTTCAGCATCATTACTCCAGTCTTCAGTGTTATGTTATATTCTAATATTCTGTTTTTCTGATTGGTTAATAGCAATTATTATTGGTGCTCAATTATTGATAATGGTTATTATCAATGTTAAAATAGTTTTTGCTGCTTCATATTTTTGAAGAAACAGTTATCCTGTTTTTAGGATTATTTAATGAACAGTTCATTATTTAATGAACAGAAAGTTCAAATGAACATAATTTATTTGAAATGTGAATCTTCTGAAATGTAATAAATGTGTTTGTCATTTTTTAACATTTCTGATTAAAATGGTTACTTACCTAAACTTTTGAATGGTAGTTCATCACAGTTTCCACAAAACTATGAAGCAGCACAACTGTTTTCAATATTGATAATAATCAGAAAGGTTTATTGAGCAGCAAATCAGCATAATGATTTCTGAAGGATCAAGTGCTGCTGAAAATTCAGCTTTGCAAAGCAGTAACTTCAAAATAGAAAACAGTTCTTATAGTCAATGAACAGACTTTCAAAAACATGACAAAATAAGAATTATTCCAAACTTTTGACGGATACTAAGAAAAGTACAGAAGAGGTACATCTATATGCTCAAATATTACTTACAATTTACCTGTTAAAGGTGAGGAGATTATCCATCAGTGGCGGGCCAACAATGAAGAAGACCGTGTGGAGAATCTGCTTCAAGGTCTTCACCACGAACGTCGCCAGGGAACTGAACTGGTGCGGGAGAGGAGACAAGCGGGGAATAAAGGCATCGAACGTCGGCTCACTCTTAATAGGCAAGTTCAAATGTTGTACAGATATGCATTAGATTTGATGGCGGGAAGTATGCCAGTAAGGTACGTTAAGTACTTGCTAACATGTTCATATGAGGTAATAATCAAACATGTGGTAATACCAACAGCAAACGTGCCGTTTTCAAAAATAGTTAGCAATTATAATAGCTTGTTAAGAACTGAAAATGAGGTTTAAACGTTCAGTTAAATAAGTATTGACCAACCACAGAAACGTGCACGAAACGACGTGCTCACTACCTAACAGGTGATTTAAATTAACATTACGTAATTTCAAAGTTATTACATAACCGATCACAAACGCAATTAGTATAAAAAATATTTGATTTATAAGCCAATCTTTCCTCACAACTCGTCAGGACACATTCTCCACGCAGCTTCAGTAGTTTTACGTAAACTCACTCAGGAAGAGCTTGACGCTTGAACTCCCTGCACGTTTGATATCGTTGACTTTGACCAATGTATTCGGATAAAAAAAAAATTATAAAGTGTCTTTTTTCTTTTTTATGCAGCTTCAGCCATGAGGAATCCCGTCCTGCTGTCGCCAACGGAAGCAGAGGCAGAGAAATGCATCAAAGATTTCCTACGCTTGGCCCCAGGAAGGGTGTAATTTTATTAATATTTGTGTATTGTAGTAATATATTGTAGTGTATTGTTTTATTTGAATAGCCTATGATAATATAACGTTCTGTTAATTTGGCCTTTTATAATTAATTAAAAATGAATATAAATGATTAATTATAAATATATTGCCTATAATAAATGGATTTCTAAAAACGACAGCAAATGCGTGTTTTATTCTAGGTTCAAGAAAGCGTGGTTACTTCACGTGCACAACAACTTCTATTACTAACAGGTGATTATTATATCTAACCCAATCAACATAACGTAATTTTAAAGATATAACCGATCACAAACGTCTATTAAAAATATATTTGTTTTATACATACCTCAAGCACATGTTTCCTCACAACTCGTCAACACGTCTTCTCCACGCACTCAGCATCAGCAGCACGTGGTTTAATGTAGACTCACGCATGAAGAGTATTTCAAAGCCAGGTAAAAGTATATATTTACCGTGTTTGCAAGTACTTTTTAGAAGAAGCAGTAGAGCAACAGAAGAGGACTGCAGATTGTAAGTGTTATGTTTTCTCATTAGATTTTAGCGCGGTTTGCCGTTGCTAGGAAACATTGTTTTGTTTGCAGTGTTTAACGTGGTACGCCTGCTGAAGTTGCGTTTGTTCTCGTACAGCGTGACAAGCGGCTGCGTTTTATGGGAATTAATTTTGTTAATGGAAGGAATTATATATTTAAATGATGTCTGGACTACATAAATCAGATGTCTCGGAGATGTATGAACATCTGATGAACATCTTTAAAAGAGCGGATTGCCGACGTTCTAAATTATTTACGTCTTATTTACATAGCCTAGACGTCGTTCTAACAGCTGGCAATGACGTCTCGGCGACGTAAACCATATGAGCACACGCCCTAATATAAACGTCTTCCAGATGAAAACGACGACGTCACACAGATGTCTGCGCGACGTGCGTGTGCTATCTGGGAAGGGGCTTGAACTAGAGATCATCATTAACCAGACTGTAGCCTACTCGCCTCACATGTCTAAAAAATGTGAAATATATTTACAGAAAGCTGGTTCTAAACAAAACCTCCAAAACAAAAAACTATGTAGCCTAATAAATGTGCATTTCTCCGGTGCATTCACTACTGCTAAAGATCGCGAGTCATAGCCTATCGTCAACTTCATCTTTGCCAGAAGTTAATAAACAATTACAATGTCTTATTACAATATTTTACATATTTATAATCATTACTTTTGATGGATCTTTGAGGCAGCTTTTTAGGTTTATGGCGTTTTGGAAAAGAGCTTCACGTACAAACAACGTTTCACCAAGGCACAGCGGCCCTTCAGCACATAAGAAAAAAAAGAGAGAAAAAGCACGGACTTACTCTTTACGAAACTTTGATGTGGTTGAACAGGTGAAACAGTCACAAATTCCTCTGCAACTCAAACTTTCTCAGTACAAGTTATGAAGAAAGAGAACAGCATTACAGTTCTCTTTCATAGGTTCACTCAACGCTGCGGATAGCGCAGTGGGATATTCTCTGAATGTGCCGATAGTCTGAAGCCCTATAGAATCACGCCAATTCATTGGCTGATGGCGCCCGCGCAATCTGGCTCCGCCCCGACGCTCTTACGTCGCATCATTACATATTCGCGCGCGCCATCTGCTCCTCAGATTTCTCTGCCTTCAGAACGAAGCGGTCACGTTGCCCTTCGCTCGTGATATTTCTGAGCTCAAACGACTTCTGGATTATTCTCGGCGCTTCTGCGACTGTTCAAGCGGAACTCTGTTTCTCCTTACGGTGAAGTTGCCATGGAATACCGACGCTGTACTCCGCCATGTGCTCGTTACATCGCTAACGACGACCCACACAGTAAGTGTGTTAAATGTTTGGGTTTTTCACATGCGCGCGAGGCAGTCATAGGATCGTCTAAATGCAAATTCTGTGAAAATTTGTTGCTCAAGACCCTCAAATCGCGGCTCGCGGTTTTTGAGAGGGAATCATTCGTCTCCCCCTGTCGCGCTCCCGAGGCCTCTCGAGGATCCGCGACTTGGGGTTCGGATGTAGAGCTTGAGGATGTGGAGTTCGAGCAGACGAGCCCCGCTCTTTCTCTCCCTCCCTCCCCTCGGCACGCCAGTCGAATTTTCACACGATTATTTGCGCCCCAGCCCGGGAGCACGCGACGCGGTTTCTTTCGGGCTGGAGGATGTACTTTTTACCGAGGCTTCCGACTCCGAGGATTTCGGGCCTACTCTCGCCGACGAGGTTATCCCGCCGAGCGGCCAGGAAGCGCGGCCTACTGCGGCCTACGCGGAGCTCGTTGACGTACTTTCACGCGCTACAGAGAAGCTCGCTATTGATTGGCCCGACGAGCCCCGCGAATCTCAGTCGTCGAAACTCGACGAGAGACTTCTCAGTGGCTCTAATTCTAGGCCTCAACGGAGAAAGCTGCCATTTTTCAGTGATCTGCATCACGAGATTTCCAGATCCTGGAAGCAGCCTTTCTCTGCGCGCCTCACTAATGCGGCAGCTGCTGATTTCACCAACCTAGTAGGTTCTGTGGAACAGGGCTACTCCGCCATTCCGGCGATTGAGGAAACTTTAGCCGACCATCTTGCTCCGTCGTCTGCACCGTCCTGGAAGTCGCGTCCCCTCCTCCCCTCTAAAGCATGTAGGACTACTTCCTCTCTCATTGGAAAATCCTACATGGCGGCTGGGCAGGCAGGCATGACTCTGCACACTATGGCCATTCTTCAGGCCTACCAAGCGGACGTCCTGAAGGAAATGGACGAGGGCGACGGCGTGACCCCTGAAGCGGTCAAGGAGCTTCGTAAGGCTACGGATTTAGCCTTAAGAGCCACCAAGCATACTGCACGCGCTATAGGTCGCTCTATGGCTGGTTCCGTTGCGGTGGAACGCCACTTGTGGCTTAATCTCACGGAGATCCGTGACAAGGAGAAGGTTTTCCTCCTGGACGCCCCTATTTCTCAAACAGGGTTATTTGGTGAGGCGGTCAACACGGTGGTTGAGAAATTCCGCTCCTCCAAATCACAATCGGCCGCGTTCAGACAGTTCATGCCCAGGAGGGCTAGGGAACCTTCTGCTCCCTCCCTTGTTCGACCCAGAGAACGTCCCTCTTTTAGACCGGAGTTCTCTTCTAGGAGGAGCGAACCGGTGCATCCCCCACCTTCCACGGTTTGGGGAGCACGCGGTCGCCCGTTTCCCCGTCAACGGCCTCACAAGCGCCTCCAGATGAAGCGGTCCGACAAACCGACCGCTCCGGCGGCCCAGAGCCGTTCCTGACCCTCCGGTCGGAAAAAGGAGAGCTCCTCTGCTTCCTCAAGGTTGGGACAGACCGCGCAAGCGTTTCTGCCCACCTCCCAGCTCTCCTTTCCTTGCCCTGTCACCTTCGCCACTCAGAGTGTCTCGAAGTGCAGGCCATTTTTCACCATCTCTACTCAGCCCGGCGCGGGAGGAAGGAGACGCTTTTTGCTTTCTCCCCTCACCCCCGACACTCTCTATAACTGCCGGTCGCATCCTCGGAGGCACTTTTCGCTTTCCTCCGGAGCGGGCGGACCTGGTCACCATGACCCCAGCATCGATGCCTCCCATCACGTGTCAGGACGCCAAGGGCTCTCCTGCTCAGTCAACTTCTCTACCTCACACACGTCAACACGGCACCCTCACTCAGGTATGTCGTCTGCATTACAACATCCCTCTTCCTCTTTCACATTTCTTTCAAGAATGGGAGCGCTTACCAGGGGTATCGTCTTGGGTTCTTCGCACAGTTCGGTTCGGCTACACTCTTCAGTTTTGCCGCAATCCCCCTTGTTTCAACGGAGTCTTTCCTACCGTAGTAGACAGCGCCACTCAGGCTTCTGTACTTCAGCAGGAAATTTCATCCCTCCTTCTCAAAGGAGCAATAGAAGAGGTTCCTTCAGGGGAAACCGAACGGGGCTTTTACAGCCGTTATTTCCTGGTCCCGAAGAAGGGCGGCGGTTTGCGTCCCATACTGGACCTCCGCCGACTGAACTTCGCCCTTTACAAAGGGAAATTCAAGATGTTGACGCTGAAAGCTATCATATCTCAGATTCGGCCAGGGGATTGGTTCGTGACAGTAGACCTAAAGGATGCTTACTTTCACATCCAGGTTGTATGGCGACACAGGCAGTTCCTCAGGTTCGCCTTTGGAGAAAGAGCGTTCCAGTACAGGGTCCTTCCCTTCGACCTCGCTCTGGCCCCGAGGACATTCACGAAGTGTATGGATGCAGCTCTGGCCCCTTTGCGGCTCCAGGGCATCCGTATTCTAAATTACCTGGACGATTGGCTCATTTTAGCCCAGTCCAGGGAGCTAGTGACCCACCACAGAGACATCGTCCTGAGTCATATCCAGTCTCTCGGTTTGAGGTTGAACTCGGAGAAGAGTGTTCTTGCTCCGGCTCAAAGCACCGTTTTCTTGGGGGTGAACATGGATTCCGTTCTCATGCAGGCCCGCTTGGCTCCTGCACGGATTTCCAGTCTGACGTCATGCTTGGCCCGTTTTTCGCTAGGCCATCATGTGTCTGTGGGCACTTGCCGCAGGATGCTGGGCCTGATGGCCGCGGCCTCCTCCGTGCTGCCGCTGGGCCTGCTCCACATGAGACCCTTCATGTGGTGGATAAAGCTCTCAGGGGTTCGGCCCTCCGGGCCAACCTTTCGCCTACTGAAGGTATCGCGCAGTTGCTTTCGAGCCCTGTCAGTTTGGCGGGACCCTCTTTTTCTTCAGAAAGGGGTCAGCATGGGTGCGGTATTTCGTCGCCAGATGATTACGACGGATGCCTCTCTCACCGGCTGGGGAGCAGTTTTCGAGGGCAGACCAGCGTGTGGGGTCTGGACTGGCGAGACTCTCTCTTGGCACATAAACTGCCTGGAGTTAAGAGCCGTTTTTCTGGCTCTGCATCATTTTCTCCCTCTTCTGGAGGGACACCATGTAATTGTCAGAACAGACAACATGGCAGTGGTGTCTCATGTGAACCGGCAGGGGGGTTCTCGGTCGCGCACCCTGGACCGGCATGCGCGTCACCTTCTCCTGTGGTCTCAGAGCAGATTCCTATCTCTGAGAGCAGTCCATGTCCCAGGGGTTCTGAACCTCGCAGCAGACTTTCTGTCGAGGCAGAAACTCAGATCGGGAGAATGGATGTTGAACCGCCAGACAGTGGCCCTGATCTGGGAGGTTTTCGGAGAGGCGGAAGTGGACCTCTTTGCATCTCAAGAGTCGTCCCAATGCCCGCTGTGGTTCTCCCTGAGTCCCCCGGCTCCATTAGGGATAGATGCGTTCGCTCACCCTTGGCCAACGCAGAAACTCTATGCCTTCCCGCCCATCAAACTGATCCAGGCGGTCTTGGCCAGAGTGAGAGAGAGCGGAGTCAGCCTCCTCCTGGTAGCTCCGTTCTGGCCGTCTCAGCCATGGTTTTCAGAGCTAATTCCTCTGCTGGAATCTTCCCCCTGGAAGATTCCGGTCAGGGAGGACCTGCTGTCCCAGCTGCAGGGCAGGATATGGCATCCTCGCCCAGACATGTGGAAGCTGTATGTTTGGCCAATCAGAGGCCATTAGCATTAAGTTCTGATCTCCCAACTGACGTTCAGGAGACCATTGCGAGTGCTAGAGCCCCTTCTACAAGGAGGCTATATTCTTCCAAATGGAAGGTTTTTGAGGCATGGTGCTTAGCACATGATAGGAGTCCAGTTAACTGCCCTGTTGGTTCAGTACTGGAATTCCTGCAGGAGAAGTTTGCTTCTGGAGCAGCTGCTACCACTCTCAGAGTTTATGTCGCAGCTATTGCAGCACATAGGGAATCGGACGAGATTCCCCTGGGGAAACTAAGGTTAGTTTCGGCCTTCATGCGTGGGGTTAAGCGCCTGAAACCGGCTCGCTCCCCTAGAGTTCCCTCATGGGACCTTTCTATTGTCCTAGAGGGTTTGACGAAGGCCCCCTTTGAGCCCTTGGAGTCAGCTCCGGAGCGGATTCTGACTCTCAAGGTTTCTCTTTTGTTGGCTTTGTCCTCATTAAAGCGGGTAGGAGACTTACAAGCTCTTTCTGTTAGCGAGTCTTGCTTGGACTTTGCTCCTGGCTTGGTCAAGGTTTCCTTGAGGCCGAGACCAGGGTATGTCCCCAAAGTTCTTTCCACAACTTTCCGCTCGCAGGTGGTTAACCTTAACGCTTTCCACCCTCCTCCATTTTCTTCTGAGGACGATAGGAAGCTTAACTTGCTCTGCCCAGTTCGTTCTCTTAAGATATATGTAGACCGCTCAGGCGGTTGGAGGAAATCTAACCAGCTTCTGGTTTGTTTCGGTGCTGGCCGCCGTGGGCTTGCTGCATCAAAGCAGAGGATTTCTCACTGGGTCACAGAAGCTATCTCGTTGGCTTACGAGGTGCGTGGCTTGCCTTCACCTCTTAGCATTAGAGCACATTCCACCAGAAGTGTGGCATCTTCTCAAGCTCTTTTTAGAGGAGCACTTTTGGAGGACATTTGTGTTGCGGCAGGCTGGTCCTCTCCGCACACTTTTGTAAGGTTCTATAATTTGGATCTTGACATGACCCCGGGTTCCCAGGTTCTTTCTGTTTGAACTCATCTTGGTCGTTGTCTCTTTATGTACCAGTCATTGAAAGCGCTCTAGCTTGGCGAGTTTGGTAGTCCGTTCCCACTGCGCTATCCGCAGCGTTGAGTGAACCTATGAAAGAGAACGTCTCTGGTTACTTACGTAACCTATGTTCTCTGAATAGGGAACGAGATGCTGCGTTAGCTGCCAAGCTCCTCGCGCTGCTGACAGTTTTTTTTTTTCTTTTCGGCAGAGAAATCTGAGGAGCAGATGGCGCGCGCGAATATGTAATGATGCGACGTAAGAGCGTCGGGGCGGAGCCAGATTGCGCGGGCGCCATCAGCCAATGAATTGGCGTGATTCTATAGGGCTTCAGACTATCGGCACATTCAGAGAATATCCCACTGCGCTATCCGCAGCGTCTCGTTCCCTATTCAGAGAACATAGGTTACGTAAGTAACCAGAGACGTTTTCAGTGCGTCCTCCTCTGATTGCTGTGTTCTGACTGAAAAAGTGCGTGAAGGAGCACATTCGCAAAACGTAGGTTGGTAAAATGTGCTTTTTAAAAAAATGACATATGATAAAATAAAAATAATTCATATATCATTTTACAAAACGGTTTTGCGCACGTGCTTCTGCACGCACTATTTCGAATTTATGTATACGTTTTTAATGAGCAAATTTAGAACATTATGTTCCTCCACATAGAGGAATTACAATAAAAAACTGAAAAACAAAACCTCCTCTACTTCTTTGTTCAGGCTGTGATGGGCCATTAGTCACTGGGGGGGTGTCTATGTCACACCCTGGTCTGAATCTCATTAATATTTATAGCCATTACCACTCCCATGCATAAACCTCTTCTGACAAAAAAACTGTTTTACAATGTTTAAATCAATGTATTGTTTTATGAAAACGATTAGGCAGGATGATTTTCACATCATTTTGAAGAAAAAACACTAGGGAACAAGATCCATTAGTCAAAAGTCTTGTGGACACATATTTACTATATGTTTTGTGGTGTTATTTCAGCAACTTTCATTTTTATTTTTTCAAATAACCACGCATAAACATTATTTTCTTAAAGGAACACTCCACCGTTTTTTGAAATAGGGCTTATTCACCTTCTTTCATACATTTAGATAGGTGCGCAAATGCATTTTTGTCTCAGTGCATGCATTGTTTTAGTTTGACGGGGTCGGCGCTAGCTTAGCTTAGCATAATGAATGGAATCCTTTGTTGGCAGCTAGCATGTCCTCAGTAAAAGTGATATAAAAAAAAACCAAAAAAACACCTAATTACTTCTTGTGGTCTGCGTATTCACAACAAGTACAAATAGTGATGCAGATTAACACTAGGTGATTTCCTAGGCAGATATTGACTTGGGACTATATTAGGGGGAAGCACAGGTGAAGCACTGCTACTTGGGTGCAGAGATATCACGCTCAAGTAGCAGTGCTTCGCCTGTGCTTCCCCCTAATATAGTCCTTAATATATAAGTCAATATCTGCCTAGGAAATCGCCTAGTGTTAATCTGCATCGCTATTTGTACTCGTTGTGAATATGCAGGCCACAAGAAGTAATTAGGTGTTTTTTTTATTTTTTATATCACTTTTACTCAGGACATGCTAGCTGGCAACAAAGGATTCCATTCATTATGCTAAGCTAAGCTAGCGCCGACCCTGTCAAACTAAAACAATGCATGCACTAAGACAAAAATGTATTTGCCCACCTATCTAAATGTAGGAAAGAAGGTGAATAAGCCCTATTTCAAAAAACGGTGGAGTGTTCCTTTAAAAACACAAAGATTTACAAGCATGTTGATCAGATATGATGGTAGCCCTGTTTGTGCTTTATAGAGTGAATTTACACCTTTGCCATTAACATGTTTATGAATAACTGAAAAAACAACAAATGTCAGAGCATGTCAGAACACCTCCAGGGCCCAGAAAACAGCTCAGACTCCAGAGGGTTAAAATGAACAAAGTTTAAAACAAGTAGCCTAAATACATTTTGGAAGAAGCTACAAATATAAATGATCATTTGAGGGTTTTTTTTTACCACATGGAACGATTGTTATTTATTAATTTGCCATTACCATTGTTTTAAAGAAAATCAAACTTCAATTAATGTGTCCATGTATTTTAACTGAGCTCAGTAGGTATAAGCTTTGTCTAGAGAAAAATCAATAACTGCAACATCCGTAAATTAATGATGTTAATATATAAGGTCATTTTACTTTTAACTATTGCCACCATAAATTGGCTAGGCTACATAGCAGATAACCAGCCGACAGCCAGCCGAAGAAATCAATGTCGCTGCCATTACCATTGTTTATGGATAAAAAAAAAACCTTTATCATTAACACCAGTGAGAACAAAAAAAAAATCTGTAAGTAATATACTGTACATATGTAAAATATTCGCGCATTTTCCTTTTTACATTAGCTAACTAGAACTCTTTGTAACTCGTGTATTAACCAAAAGAGCCTTACCTCAAATAGCAGCTGGTGTTATCGTTGCCAATGCCACGAGAAAGGAAGCCATGAAGTGGAAATTCCGAAGTGACTCAGAAATTGCTGTAAAGCAGCACCTCGGGCAGTATGAAAATATGTGACGTCATCACATTTTTTTTACGGATTTTTAGAACAGATAAGTGAAAATAAAATGCAATTTTCAGCTGAGTGTATTATCTTAGCCCTCCCTTTTGAATGCAACTTTCAAATTACTTTACAAAAAATTACATCCTGAGAAAAGTGGATTCTGGGGGTGAAACCCCATATACTCCCATTCATTCTGCACTTGCCTGCGAGCGCCCCCGCATGGACAGAGACGTGTTACTGCAGCCAGTCCAGAAACCGGAAGTAACCAGAGAGTGCCAATTCTCTTCCTATTAGACATTCTCTGGCGTGGTGAGCTTGTACCAATATTTATAAAAAATGGACTATAAATATTGCATAAATATTAATAAGTTCAATTAAATTGTCTCAAAATACTAAATTAAAAAGAATAAATATTATAGAATAAAAATAAATTGCATTGGTTTTTACTGGGATGGAGGAAGTTTCATTTTTAGGTGTCCGGTCACTTCTGGGGTCACTTCACCGGGAAGGCCCACAGTGTGACTGCTAAACGAAGACCATCAGAGGGATATATATATATATATATATATATATATATATATATATATAAAATACTATTTTTGTCAAAAATAAAGTCATCAACTAAGATGTTAGATGTTCCAATGTTGACTATATTCAAACTAATGAATACATACAGTGGTGGTCAAAATTGATGGCACCCCTGATAAATATGATAAAAAATGGCTGTAAAAAATAAATCTGCATTGTTTATCCTTTTGATCTTTCCTTTAAAAAATTCACAAAAATCTCACCTTTCATTGAAGTAAAATAATTGAAATTGGGGGGTAAATCACATTATGAAATAAATGTTTTTCTCCAAAACACGCTGGCCATAATTGTTGGCACCCTGTTATTAAATACTTTTTGCAACCTCCTTTTGCCAAGATAACAGATCTGAGTTTTATTAGTTATTAGTGTTATTATTAGTTTTTCTGAAAAAGGTGGAGACAAATCCAAACAAATGTAGGTATGAAAACTGGTTAGGCAGGTTACCTGGCTTGCTCAAGAGAAACAGACCCAATCAGCATAACTATTCAAACGCATATATGCTAATCCAATCAGCCTAACTATTCAACGTCTGGAGCTGGGGCTCCAAGAGCCATTAACCCTCTGAGGTCGGCAATCACGCCGGTGTGATCTGCTCGCTTTTTTCCTCATCAGTTGAAACGAGACTCAAAATACTCTGTTGACTCTGATTTTACAAACAGGTTTCATACATCAATCTCTCCTGTTAAGTGTGTATTATTTTTGTGTATACTCACAATAAAAGCAAAGTGTTGTGCTTTTTGCCAAATAAAGAAAAATAAACATGATGCGAGTTCTGCTTTCTCTCTGTCAGTGAAGTCAGTTCTGAAACGCGTCCGAAAATGAACCATAACTCAGCGAATACTCAGTCAAACAGGCATACAGACACACAGGCATGAAGCTTGAATTCTCTTCAATTAAATGAAGTATTTTTTTATAAAAAAAACAAATATTCTCTGTTTATGTAATCTGTATGAAAAGAGAGAGATGTCAGTCGTTCTCATCTCAGCTCATTAAAAGGTAAATATTTTAAAACGTAAATATAAGACTTTTCTTTAAACAATTTTTATTGTGTTTTTATTATTGACAAATTTGGGGAGAGGATACATATTCCAAATTTTAAAAGGTAAATATAAGCCTTTTCTTTAAACAATTTCAGGACATGCTAGCTGGCAAAAAAGGATTCCATTCATTATGCTAAGCTAAGCTAGCGCCGACCCTGTCAAACTAAAACAATGCATGCACTAAGACAAAAATGCATTTGCCCACCTATCTAAATGTAGGAAAGAAGGTGAATAAGCCCTATTTCAAAAAACGGTGGAGTGTTCCTTTAAACAGAAAATGCGAGCAGCACCCAATGATGGAGAGGAAACGGCCAGGTGGAGCAGAGAAGGAGAGGACAAAGAAAAAGAAAGCACTTCAAGAACAAGCAGCAAAATGAATGACCTGTTCAGGGCTTCAAGTGCAGGTCAGTTACTTCTGTAAATACTGTACTTTTTTCTATCGTCACTCAAAATACTGTATGCTAAAGGAGATTTATATTATTTAGTGTAAAATTACATTAGTAATTTAGCAGACAAATATTAACATTTATATGGTAGGTACTGAGAGCAGGAAGACATCAACAAAAAATAATGCAATAACATTTTATTAGACAATTTAGAAAATTATGTCTGCCCATTTGTGAGGTATAAAATTTTTCCTTTCCTTTTTTTTAATCAAATGAAGGTGGAGACAGTCAACCCAGCACTAGCTGTGGTGCAATGATCACACATTCAGCCAGGGAGTGAGATGACATGTAGAAGCAAAATAAGATTATTCTTTTTTTTACATATTGTATGAAATATAGTGTTGCTAAATGTTGGAGATTTAAGTAATTTTAAGATAAAAACAACATTTTGTCATAAATATAATACTTTGATTTTTTACTAAAATAAATGTAGATTCTGGGCAAACAAATTACAATAAGGTGGTTGTTTTACACCAAGGTGGAGACAGTTCTGTTTGTAACACGAGGCCAGAACAAGTGACAGGTGAAGAAGTGACAGGTGAAGAAGAAACAGGTACAAGAAAATATGCACACTTTATATATACATGCATACATATATATATATATATATATATATATATATATATATATATATATATATATATATATATATATATATAACACTAGTAGTCCACTTTACTAAATTTTATTTGGGTGCATAGGATGGCCTGGATGGGTGTAGGATTTCCCTGGCCTGAAATTGTGTCCCAGTCCGGCCCTGGACGCACCCACCACTAGCCTAGCTTAGCACAAAGACTGGAGGTAAACGGCTCCAGCTACTACATACTGCTCCAAATAAGTGACAAAATAACGCCTACATTTTCCTATTTACATGTTGTGATTTGTATAGTCACAGCTAGGGTTGCCAACCGTTCCGTATAATACGGAATCGTTCCGTATTTGACACATAAAAGTCTTGTTCCGTATTGAACTGATACGGAATGCACTTTGTTCCGTATTTTTGAGAATCAATTCAGTGCAAATCCATGACAGACACATATAGCTTCTAATATTATATGTGAGACTATGAACAAAGACATTTGTAGGCTATGATAAGAAAAAAAACCCGACGGTGGGTAGATACTAATTTCTCCCCCTTTTGTCTATGATCAGCATAGTGTTTTTAACATTTTGGAACATCATCAGAGAATGCAATTTTAATTGGTCGTTTCAGTCATTGTGAGTCACGTATCGTAGCAACGATGACGACAAGTGACAACAGCGGGAAATGTAAAAATGACTACCTCCGAGCAGCCGGCGAAAAAGAAAAGAGCACAAAAATATAGAATTGAATGGGAAAATGACTACCCATGGCTGGAATGCGTGAGGGACAATGAATACAAGGCCAACTGTACGAGCGATGTCAAGGTTCCTTGTCCGTCAGACGTCTCCAGAGGCTGATATGGTAGGCTATGTAATCATGTGGATTTTTAAAACTCAAATATAGTTCATAAGAAAGTGATTATATTAAAAGAGATAGTACAGGTTTAGCCTAACATTGTAAAGAAATCAAAAAAGTACACATGGAAAAAATAGCTGCACAATGTGCTTATTGTGGGGGTTTATTTATTTCTGTGAGATTTTCCATGTGCATACATACAGGCATACATATTGCTTGAATGCAGTATTTGAGTGCAATATTTTAGATTTTCTTTATTAGCTGTTTTTTTTAGGTATTATTGTTTTGCACTGGAAAGAAAGTTAACTATAAATATATTTGCACTACACCTCCTTAAAATGTTGTCTAATTAAATTAAAAATATTTTTTTTTGCACTGGAAAGAACATTCTAGAAGTCTAATTCTATTGAATAAGTTTGCACAAGGCTACAGAAAACTGTTGTGTTTATTTTTCTTCAAATGCAGTCTAAGCCGATAAGTTTTGAATGTTATATGTTGTATTTGTTTAAGTTAAAAATAAAACGTATTATAAACTAAACAAATCCATGGTTCATTGTTGGCAAAATGATCATGATAGGCTTTATATTTCACATCTAACTTATGTGGTCAGTCTTGTATATTGATTAGGCATACTTTGCTATTCTATAAATATAGGCCTAATAAGTTGTATTATAATATGCTATAATGTATCTGTAAGATAGTGCATTGTGAAAGTGAACTAATCCTTTAAGATGTTTTGTGAATACGGCCCTAGACCATTAGCTACGAAACTACTTGCGTTTCTTTGCAGTATATTTAATGTATTGCTGTATTGCCATCCCATGTCTGAGAACTGGTAGCTTCTCCACTTAACGTTTTCTCGACTGAATCCCTTTAGTTTCACATCAAACATATTCACTGAATTACACCTCGAAGATTACTGTACAACATTTATTACTGAAACTGATCTTTAGCATAAACTGTGCATTTTCAATATACTGAAAATAAGTTGTTTTAAAAAAAAGTACATTACACACTGAAAAGTTTGAATATTAAATTTTATTCCCCTTTTTCTGGTGCTTAATCTTCATCTCATCCCACTTCATCTGACAAGGAAATCTGAAAAAATAATGTAAATAATTTACAAGCAAAAACACACAATATAGATACACACTTAATTAGAAGCACCACAATTTTAAAACTGTCTTGTCACATAGGGACTACTAAACAGACATTTAGAAGTCTATTTTAAAATGCAAAGTAATGAGAATCAAAATAAAGCTCTGGAAACACTTGCATTTTTGCAACACTACAAATGTGTCCCATCAGGTAAAAAAAAATTCTACACACACTTGCGCCAAATTGAATGCAAGACTCTTGCTCTCTCTCTCCCTCGCGCATATTAATCAAAATCAATTGATACGATGGTGTCGAAAAAAACTCTCCAGGGATGAAATGTTTTCTGTGTTGACAAATCTTGCGCGATATCCTAAATTGCCGAATACATTGTTTTTTCTGTTTACATTTCATGGTGTGACACTTCTCTTCTCCCATGATCGAACACAGAATGCTGCTACGTCAGAGCGGCCAAAGCGTCAACAAGCTTCCCCGTACTTTTTGACAAGCGTCTTTGACTGGGCGGCCAGAGCTTCTTTGCAGCTCAAGTCGGCGGCGGTGTGAACGTACAGTTAGGCCCCCCTACATTTGAAATGTGCCTAAATGCATTGAGTTGCTGCCATGTGATATTAACGTGCAGTTGAATAGGTGTACCTGATGAAATTGGTGTGAGTATAAATCCTCTTCAATAACACATCCTGTAATGCCTGCCTGTTGAAGAGACGCACGAGTTAGCTTCGCTGCAATTTAGAGATCACTTACATTTTATCCCAGTTTTTAAACTTCATTCATAGTTTGTTTTTTTAAGGGAATGTCATTCAAGATGTTGCCTAAACCAACAAAGCAAAAGCCGCAAAAAGTAGAAATGACAGAAATCGTGTCTTACTCTAAAGGCCGGGAGGAGTTGTCACAACATTAAGGTAAGCTATGTTATCAAAATGATCAAATGTTTAATGTCTTTGTTATTTGTAACTTTCAGTAGCATTAATATTCTTACAAAAAGTTCACTCACCTAAAACACAATTGGGCCTTTTCATTTCTGTTAACAACAACAGTTTTTCAGATATTAATATGTAGGCCTACAGAATAAATTCAACCACAGAATATTCTTTTCTCACTTACCTGCAAATACTTCAACCTCACACAAAATGAGAATTTTTAAAATCCCAGGTAGAACAATGTTGACATATCGGCCCTCAATAGGCTTAAACGTATATGTTTCTGTGCCTCCGTTTGGAATGGACCAAATTGTTGCAGCCCTGTAGATATACACACAGAAATAAAGAGAAAAAAATTGACATAATATCTCTTTCCCCTTTCTGGAGTAAAATGAGAGAGAGCAATCCTTACAGCTGATTATTGTTGCCGTTGCTATGCAGGCTATTGCCGATTCGGATCTGAGCACCTGATAGCCACTCTCCACAACAGTCTCCACGATTAGTGATGGTAACCTTGGTTATGCTGTAGACTTCCATTAAATCCACTCTCCACCAGGGATTGCGCTGAATGTTAGTATGAGAGCATGACCCAAGCAAATAATTTGGATTACTATTTCCATCTACAGCATGTTTAGCCGATCCAAGGAAAATGTTTGTAGAAGATTGGACAGTTTTAGCTCCAAGAGCAATATTCCCTGTTTATCATGGGGGAAAAACAAACAAATTACACATTTTACTTTCGTTGCATTATGGATGACGTTATACAAAGCTATGTTATCAACGTGATGTATTAATTCAAATGTTTGCCATATTTGAACTATTTGTAAGAATATTTGCTATTTGAAACACTTATCATTAAGAAAACTCACTTCGGAAGTTTTGGAAATTTCTCTCTTCTGCAAAAAACAAAACAAAAAAACACATTGAATCTCTGAACTAGAATGAGTTGGTCTCACTTAGGTCTCTTTCCTCTCAGAACAAACGTACTAGACGACAATCAGACATTGCACAGAGAATTCTGTCATGACCCTGTATGTGGTCTTCAAATCAAATCTAAATTTATTTGTCCACTGTGCTTTACAAAACCTTGCAAAAAAGCCAGAATTAAATATAACAGTTTTGACAGCAATACAATAAGATGATGAGTGATGTATACTTAAACTCTAGGGACAGCCTGGGTAAAAAGACCATCAACACCATAAACACATGTTGTTAAACTAACAAATGTACATGAATTATCATAAACGTACCTGTCCAATCAGAGTCACACAGGCCAGGCAGAAGAGCAAGCATCAAAATCATCAGTACGTCCATCCTGACCTTAGAAATAAGAATACAGCATGTTATGTCAGCATATGGAGAAATTTGTTTGTGCCTCATCCTCCTTTTGACAGGAACAGATTATTATTCCTTATAATATTATAGAAGAACTCCATCAGTTCTGCTTGACTTACAGTAGTAATGCCCATTTTGCAACTTATTCAGTCAATTGTTAGCAAACAGCTTTATGCCCTGAGAATAGGCACACATTTTTAAAATATTTTTTTTAGTATCCAGATTGACGCTGTCTTTCAAACATTTTTCTTGCGTGTATCACTTACAGTGAGGATCCTTGCCTGTCAACTCCTTAGGTTATGTGTCGTTGAACCTCAGATCAAAATGACTCAAATGAGTGGAGTGATCTCTCTCTATATATGGTTTATTCTGTGCTATTGTATGTACATGAAAGTGTTTATCATGCGGAGGATGTGTTGCAAAATAAGGTAACTGCTTTAGAAATGACTGGGCTGTACTGACTTCTCTTCTAAATAAGTATTGGAAACACCCATTTCTGTTTCAGCCGGTTGTTTTTCTATAAGAAATGGCTAGGTAAGAAAATAGCTGAAGTCATGCGGTCGTCTTATCTGCAAAAGCAGCATCTGTTATTGCCACAAACACTAGTGACATGCACAAAAATAAAAGCATTGCCAAATGTTTGTAGAACCCTAAATATGATTACTCTCATCTGCTGCACTGTGGAATATAAATGAAAAGGAATAAAATATATTTTCTTAATTGCTGGGAAGTTTAATCAGGGGTGCACATCACTTTTTTTGGTCTGGTTCTCAAATGGAGCACCTGGAGATCCTGCTTGGTACACACACTTTACGCAGCACACTCATCCTACAAGCTGTTGTCATCACTTTCGTCCTGACTGCTCTCCTCACTATAATATTATTTTTTCACTGTAGAAATTAAATATAGATTTAGGCTGTATCTGTCACTTTAAAGGGATAGTTCACCCAAAAATGAAAATTAGCACACTTCAGGAGGACCGATACCTGGTAAAAACTCTCCTTACAGCAGCAAGGAAAACCATAACCAGAAGCTGGTATAAGCCTGATTCACCTAAACCACAACAATGGCTTGATGTAATTCAGGAAATAAGGGCGTTGGAACATAGGACTGGTGTGTTACGATTGAAGGTGGACTTGTATGCCAAAAGATGGCAAAAATGGAAACTTTACTTTGACAAATCATAAGGTCACTGGCCCTCAGACGGTACTCACCAAAGTTTTGGACATAAATGTCAACTGTGCTCTTTTATACCCAATTGTTTTCCCTTTCTGTATGCACCATGTTTTTACTTTTTCTACAGTATTCGCAACACAGGCTCTGTTTCTAATTTATTTATTTATTTATTTTTTTAGTTATTTGCCTGTTATTGAAATGGCTTATCATGTCTGACTCAAATTAGCCTTTTCTTCTATTTGGAAAGTTGTATTTGATTGTAAACAGTTGTGACGTACTAAAAATACAATAAAAATTAGAGTGGAAAAAAAGAAAGAAAGAAAATTAGCCCATGATTTACTCACCCTCAAGCCATCCTAGGTGTATATGACATTCATCTTTCAGACGAATACAATCGGCGTTACATTAAAAAAATGTCCTGGTTCTTCCAAGCTTTATAATGGCAGTGAATGGCCGATTCTGTTTTGACGTCCATAAAAGTGCATTTATCCATCATAAAAGTGCATCTATCCATCATAAAAGTGCATCTATCCATCATAAAAGTGCTACACACGGCTCCGGGGATATTTAAAACGATCAACTAAAATAACTAGCTTCCGGCAGACGGCCTACGCAAGTCAACTTTCGCTAAAAGAGTAACACTTGGCGATGTAGGATGTAGGAGTAGCGTAAGATTTGACGCCTCTCGCGGTTCAAACAAACCGGGCTGAGCAACAAACTCAAACTCCAACATTTCTCTTTAAAAATTGTCGTTTTAGACTTCTAATTTGTGACTGGTGTTTTGTTTTGCTCTATCCTCTGTGCTTCCGCATTCATCAATGCGTCGTGCGTCAAGGTCAAGTGTTACTCTTTCGCCGTAAATCGATGCATACAGCCTTCTGCTGGAAGCTAGTAATTTAGTAAATAACATCATGATTGCCATCTTACCAGAGATGGAGAAAAATCCTACAACAGTAAGTAAATGTGTCCCTGTCCCCAAAAATGTTGGTACTCAAAAGCGCTTCCCTCCACGTTTTCTGCTGCGCATAATTTATTTTTACCATGCATGCACACCAGTAAGCCTACCCAGCTGAGACACAGAAGTCATGGACAACTATCTTTACCTGTTTGGGTGTGAGCTGTCAAACCGTACAAAGATGAAGCCTTCAGTATGACACTGAGACAAATTTCAGCAGAATTTCAGATCTTGACCTCGATGAGCTGATTAATTCAATTATCATTCAAACACCTAACGCCGGAGGCAAGTGTACTTAGGTAGCATCTTATATATAAAATATTAATATGATATCTAATCGTGTCATTTTGATGTCAAGTGCACTTATACTGATGTTGCTGACATTGTTCTATTGCATTGTAGCTAATCTCAGAAGTAGAAAACTAGTTGTAGAGGACCCTAAAGAAGACGTATTTGGGAGCGACTGGCAGCAGTTGACACCAAGTTGTTGGGACCATACAAGACATGCAAACAGGAAGATAGAATATAATGTTAGATGAACAAATCATGTTTGGTATGTATTACAGTGTATCAGTCATATTATGCGGACAAAATACAGTTTTTCTTTTTTTTGTAGGCACATTGATTCAAACCACAAATAAATTGCGTGGAGATTTGTGTTTCATGTGTGCATTGATGGTTATAGCTGGACTGTTATTTATCTTGAGTTCTGTACAAACTATAGAGCATATACAGTACTTACCCAGGGCACGAAATTAACTTTTTTACTTGGTATCACTGGTGCTCCCAATTTCAAAAAGTTAGGAGCACCAGCAAAAATTTAGGAGCACCGACCAAAAATTAAGGAGCACCACAACTACAAATTATATATTAGGCTAACAGATTTTATTTCATCCTGTGGCCAAGATTTGAAATTTGGTCTTCTGGCTCTATATCATCTCACCCCGATGATATTGGCACATGATCTGTCATTTGACATAAATTTAGTGAAGGCAAGCTCTTCTTTGGCGA
The DNA here is from genome assembly GCA_022828995.1 of Vimba vimba. Taxonomy (NCBI): domain Eukaryota; kingdom Metazoa; phylum Chordata; class Actinopteri; order Cypriniformes; family Leuciscidae; genus Vimba; species Vimba vimba. The sequence continues at coordinate 28,469,108 of CM040821.1, forward strand.
TGGTGTATGCGGTGTTATATTCATAGACAGTATGGTTATATTTGACGTATCCTGCCGATTAAAAGCCTTAATAATCGAACCTGATGAACCTGATTTGTTTGCCACACACCTGTCCCTGCATTTTTTGCTTGGCACTTGGCACTCTATTGCTATTAATATGCTGTATTAATCTTTGTTAATCTTAGTTAATAAATATACAGCTGTTCATTGTTCATTAATGTTACTTCACAGTGCATTAACTATGTTAACAAATAAAATAAAAAATTTAAATAATGTAGGCTATTAGTAGCCCAAATGTTGAAATTAACATTAACAATGGTTAACAAATTAACAAAGTGCAGTTTATTAATAGTACATGTTAACTGTGTTAACTAGAATTTAATAAGTGGAACATTATTGTAAAGTGTTCCTGATTTGTTATACACCGATTCAGACGTCTCGTGAGTATTTTGGACAGATCAGTTGTTTTAACCATTCATAAAGTGAATCGGTTCAAATGAGTCATTAGTTCGCGAATCGGACGTGTAATTAGTGGACGTGTAGCAAGCTTTTCAAAAGTGCGGGGGATGGATGTGGTTTGTTTATTAACAATAAAAACGATGACTACAATGACAGAAGGGTACAAAAGGTATAACATACAAGATATAAAAAGCTTCCCATTTAAATGAGTGATACTAGAAAAGTATAAAAACACACACACGGAAAATAAGTCAAAACTCAGTTGTGAAAATACACTACTGTAGACTTGCTAAAGAATCAGAATCAGAAATACTTTAATAATCTTTAATATATATATATATATATATATATATATATATATATATATATATATATATATATATATATATATATATATATATATACTACTGGTCAAAAGTTTTAGATCAGTAAGATTTTTTTTTAATGTTTTTAAAAGAAGTCTCTTCTGCTCACCAAGGCTGCATTTATTTGATAAAAAAGTAATATTGTGAAATTATGACAATTTTAAAATGTAATTTATTCCTCAGATGAAAGCTGAATTTTCAGCATCATTACTCCAGTCTTCAGTGTCACGTGATCCTTTAGAAATCACTCTAATATGATGATTTGATGTAAAAAAAATAAATAAAAAAAAATAAAAATAATTATTATTTTCAATGTTGAAAACAGTTGTGTACAATTTTTTTTTCAAAATTCTTTGATGAATAGAAAGTTCAAAAGAACAGCATTTATTTAAAATAGGATATTTTCTAACATTATAAATGTCTTTACAGTAACCTTTGATCATTTTAACTCATCCTTGATGAATAAAAGTATTGATTTATTTTATTTCTTTCCCCCAAAAATAAAATAAAAATTCTTACTGACCCCAAACTTTTGAAGGGTAGTGTTTAATGTTACAAAAGCTTTCCATTTCAGGTAAATGCTGTTCTTTTGAACTTTCTATTCATCATAGCATCATGAAATAAAAATGTAAAAAACTGTTTTCTCATTGATAATAATCGTTTATTGAGCATCAAACCATCATATTAGAATGATTTCTGAAGGATCATGTGACACTGAAGACTAGAGTCAGGGCCTGAATTTCATTTTGGAAAATGGGGGGGAAATCCCCCCTTAGGTGATTCTTATGGGGGGGATTTTTAATTTGAGGGGGGAGTTTAGACTTTTTTTTTTATTACATTTATCTCGCCTAAATGTATGCTCACTCATTGTATTTTTACAATTGGGTAATTTTGTTCTAAAGAATTTACACAACACAAGGAAGCTTGATTTCAATCTTTGAATTAAATTGAAAAAAGTAGCACAAATAAATAACCTACAATAGAATAAAGATACCAATAAAGAGAAATAAAGAGAAAAGTTTTTGCTTAGGTCTAACACTATACTAAATACTAAATAAATTCCACTAGAAACAAACCTTGTTGTATTATTTTATTTTAATTTAATACTGTGAAGCTGCTTTGATACAATCTGTATTGTGAAAAGCGCTATACAAATATACTTGACTTGACTTGACTTACTACAGAGACTGAATAAAGTAATCAAATGTAAAATAACACTGGGTAGTATTTTAGTCCTGACTAAATTAAATACATAGGCTATTAATCCTGATTCCTTAAAATGAAAGCTGTTTTGTTTGACAACCAAATTAATGACAGACACATATGGCTGCTGTCACTGTAAGAGCTCGTGCACGGATCCTGTTTTCATTATACGGTCATGTGCGATTTATGCTTATTTAAGACAAAACCGACTGTGTTCACCAAGTGTTTTTGCATGTTTTTGACTGTTAAAGCGATATAATCCACGAAAAATAACTTTTGTTACTTTTGTTAAACACTCATTCAAAGTACCTGGAAAAGGGAGATGTAAATAACCAAAACAATAAGTTCCCGCCTCCTCAGCACGAGCTGACCGATAAATCTAACACACCAAGAGTGTCATGTTTGAGAGGAAGCAGCCGCAGCGAGCGCTGACACAGAGCGGCCAGAGAAACGGAGGAGCGACGCTAGTAAGGCGTTTTTGCAAAACTGCGGAAAAACTGCAGAAAAAGTGCGGGTGTTGAACCCTCTCACCGGGAAAAGTGTGGGTGTTAAAACACCCACATCCCTCACGGGTGCGATGCCCCTGGTGTGATTATCCCGGTAGTTTATTTTTTAGCACAATTCACACTCCACGGTAATTTAGGAGAAAAAAAAAATCTCCGAATGCTCCACGTGAAACTTCGGTCTTCCGCCCTTTTTCTATCGTGTCAAATGATTTTGATTAATATGCGCGAGGGAGAGAGAGCAAGACAGCGCTCGTGTTGTTTGAAGACGTGAGAGTGCGCGCGCGCGGCCGGGGATTTCTCTCGTCAAGCGCAGCAGTCACTCACGCACCAATCAAATAAGGCTTTGGCGGCCGCCAAAAAAAATCAATGCAGGAATAACCCCGGGATTGGTTATATAACTTTGGATAGAATGACGGTCCGGCCATCACGTATCAGCGCACATAAGGTACATACTGTGAAGTAGGGGTGTCGCAATATACCGGTATTGACGATAATCGTGATATTCAAATCATGAAATATCGACATCGTGTTAATTTAGAGTGTAACAATATACCGGTACTGGAAACAACCACGATGTTTAAAATGAATAGCACTCGTATGATAACATGACGCGTAAATACTCCAGCGCAGTACCTGGTTAACCTCTCTGGTGGCAGTATTGCACCCGCTGACACCTATCAAGCAAGAAGAAGCAGCGCGCGCGCGTCCCGAGCCAGCCATTATTCTGAGAAGAAGCGACAAGTGGCGGCATGTCATCTGAGCCGCGAGAGAGTGAAACGATCTGTCCACATCCGAAGAAAGTAAGCTCGCCAGTATGGGAGTTTTTTGGCTTTAATGAAAACAGCATCTTAGACAGCCCAATCTGCAGAATTTGTCGCGCTACGGTCGGTGCAAAGGGGGGCAACACCACCAACCTTTTTACCCATCTCCGTGTCCATCATCCTGCGGATTACGCCATTTTACAGAGAGTAAGTTGTGATTATTTTACTAGTCATGGAATGAGAAATGTGACATTAACCTGTTAACAGCGGATTTCTGTGTTCATATTTAAGGGTCATCGTTTATTAAGTAATGTTACCTCGTTTTCTTTACTCGTCTTATTTGTGTGTGTGTGTGTGTGTTACAACACACGTGATTGCACGTGATATTTTTTGTATATATCATAATATACATTATCCCGCTTTTTACATGGCTACCTAGCAATTAAATCATTACTTTGACAGAAATTATTGATTTAAAAAGGATTTTATTGATTTAAAAACGATTGTATTGCTTTCGCTAAACAGAACCGAATCCATAGCAACGCTCTGTTTTTCATGGCAACGACCGCTGTTCTTGATAACAGACCGCATTCTACATTGGAATTCAACCAAGCCATGTAATAAAATATTTTAATGTATGGGTAACGTTGTGCAAGTTAACAGGTTAAAATATCAGTGTTGATGTTAATATTATTTCATATACTGTTGAACCTGACAATTTTTCTCTCTTGTTATTTCATAGGGAGCTCCAAAAAAGCCACAGAAAGCCAGAGACAGAGTTTCAGGTCAGCTGACGATTTTTGAGTCTGTTGAAAAAAAAAAATAATGCAGACATGGCTAGTGCATGTAAAGACACAGCCATCACTAAGTCACTAGCCTACTTTATTGCAAAGGACATGATGCCCTTTAGAATGGTAGAGAGGCCAGGATTTAATGCTCTGATGAAAACAGTTGCTCCAAAATACAAACTCCCAAGAAGACAACACTTTTCTGAAAAAGAAATCCCTAATATGTACGTACAATTAAAAGATGACATTGCCAACTCTTTGGCTGAAGCAAACCAATTTGCATTTACAACTGATCTCTGGACCAGTAATACTGGACACCCCTATATGAGCTTAACAGTTCATTTTATCACACCAGCATGGGAAATGAAAGCTGCATGTTTAGAGACTGCATTTTTACCTGATGACCACACCAGTGTAAACATTAAAGATACTTTTGAAAACCTAATTCAAGAGTGGGGAATTCAGCAGTCAGCAGTGGTGTGTGTCACCACTGACAATGGCACAAATATGAAGGCTGCATTTAAATCCCTCCTCCCATCAAACTGGCTCAGCTGCTTTGGACATAATTTAAATCTTGCACTTGGAAAGGCCCTGAAGATTGACCAAGTGGATGCTGCGGTGAGGGCTTGCAGGAGTGTCGTCCAAGGATTTAACCACTCATGGAAGAGAAGGAGAGAGCTGGCAAAAAAGCAAGCAGAACTTAATCTTCCTCAACATACCTTGATACAAGATGTTGTCACCAGATGGGGGTCTACATATGACATGATTTCTAGGTATGTATGAATTTCTTGTGCATGGCAATACCCTGTTCAGTTAATTATTCTGCCAGTGTCAACTCAGCATAAGCTTAAAAGGCACATGTTACAAATGTTAATGAAAACAACATATAAAGAAATGCATTCCTTTTACTAACTCTAGCTAGTCCAAGACCGAAGAAAACGTCCATTCCACCATTGGAGAGCGGGTTCGCGGATTCTGTTAGAGGGTGTTGAGACTTAGGCATGAGTGCAAAAATGGAGGTTCTAGATCATTCCAGAGCTGAGATATGGAGATCCCACGTAGCATTTATTCAATGGAAAAAAATTGTGGGTTCGTGGACGGTGGAATTTTGCAACAAAGTTGGGTTCCACGGACTCAGGGGAGGCCCCTGAGTGCAGTAAAATAGTTTTTATCAAAAAAAATAGAATGGTGAGCTTAAAAACCACGTGTCCACGAAGCCACTATTTGTCTAATAACCCACTATATTTGTAAAATGATTTTCCCGCCGTACATGTAAATATGCTGCAAATGGACACAATCCCACGTGCCATCGATTGAATGGGGATTCAGACAGCTCCTTTGATAGACATTTTAATTAAAGATCCTGTCTTGATGAAAACCATTTTACTGCACTCAGGGGCCTCCCCTGAGTCCATAGCACCAAGTCCCATCCCATAATTCCACTGTCCACGAACCCACTATTTGGTACTATTGAATAAATGCTACGTGGGATCTCCATCTCTCGGCTCTGGAATGATCTAGAACCTCCATTTTTGCACTCCTGTCTAAGTCTCACCACCCTCTAACAGAATCCAGAGTTTCAAGAAGATCAGAGAAACTTTTTTTTTCGTCCCAAAAAAACTATACATGCCTGTCGGTTTTTTTGGGTCTGGGAAAAAAGTTTCTCTGATCTTCTTGAAACTCTGGATTCTGTTAGAGGGTGTTGAGACTTAGGCATGAGTGCAAAAATGGAGGTTCTAGATCATTCCAGAGCTGAGATATGGAGATCCCACGTAGCATTTATTCAATGGAAAAAAATAATGGGTTCGTGGACGGTGGAATTTTGCAACAAAGTTGGGTTCCACGGAGTGCAGTAAAATAGTTTTTATCAAAAAAAATAGAATGGTGAGCTTAAAAACCACGTGTCCACGAAGCCACTATTTGTCCAATAACCCACTATATTTGTAAAATGATTTTCCCGCCGTACATGAAAATATGCTGCAAATGGACACAATCCTACCTGCAATCTATTTTACTGCAGTTATTTAACAAAGCATATGTTTTTCACCCTTTTTCGACCTTCCGACCCCTGAACGAGGTCTTAGGTCCACCAATTAGCATTAAAAAAAAAGACAAGACAAATGTAACATTACAAATATTTATTAGAACATGAGAACATTTATTAGAACATGAGAACATTTATTAGAACATGAGAACATTTATTAGAACATAGAACATACACACTTTGGGAACAAATAGAACTTTAAAAAAAATGCTTGGGTGGTTGCCGTTGCCGTTTTTTGGCTGCCATCAGCAGCTTCTGGGCCACCTTGTGTGGGGACTTCATTGGGGACAGCCGGACCATAGGGTTCTTCAGTCTGAGGACCCTCGGGCGCCGCTTTGCTGGGCTAGGCTCCTCCTGCAAAGAGCGAGATGGTCAAAGAATCAGCGAACACGCCCACTCGTCAGACAAACGGTTAAACGGACCCATCAAAAGTTGGACTTACCGAAGCGGACTCACTCGGGTCACCCTCTTCCTCTTCCGTCTGCGGAGGGGTGGCGGAGGGGTGGCGGCGGGGGGCGGCCGCTTACGCTTGGCCACCTTTGGACCGGAGGAGGAGGTGGTGGGGCGCTCCGGCCTGGAGGAGGTGGTGGGGCGCTCCGGCCTGGAGGAGGTGGTGGGGCGCTCCGGCCTGGAGGAGGTGGTGGGGCGCTCCGCGGTCCCCGGAGGGGCATCCTCACCCTCCACGGCTGACTCGAACAGCCTCCGCTGCTCCGCGGCCTGCTTGGCGTCTAGATTCAACGCGTAGAAGCGGTCAGCCGTGGAGGTGTCGTGGCACATGAACCTGGACACCTTGTGCCTGTCCCCGGGGCTGTGGGTGTTCTTGGCCTGTACAGAGAGGAAAGCACAGTTGGAAACAAACATGCGCACGTCAGAAGTTCACAAGGCAGAAACACGGGCTGAGAAACTCACGTGGGTTGCGATGGAGGTCCTCACGTCGGTGAATGTCGGAGCTCCTGGCAGCTCCATCCCAGCCCATGCCTCCTGAAAATATTGGTTTAGATTTTTACAGGAGCTGGGCTTGGAGGTGAAAAAGAAGTAGTGGGCGTCGCTGCCGCCCACTAACTCCTTTCTCATGGCCAGGAAGTCTGTCAGCCACCCGTACTCCTCCTCAGTCAAGGCCAGCTGAGCGGCCCCGAACGCCTGGTTGGTCTTGTGGGAAGCAATCTGTGGAAACAGCGAAAAACGACACAAGAGACGTAAGAGAGAGAGAGAGAGAGAGAGAGAGACAGAGAAACCACTCACATTAATAACGTAGCATCCTTCCATTGCCCCCTGTCGCGCTGCCTCCACCTCCCCAATAGTCATATTTTGGAACACCCCACCGCGATGCCCATAGATACAGGCGAGGTAGGCGGTGAGGTGCCCATAAAATGACCACTGGTCCTTCCTGTTGCTAGTCAGTTTGAGACGGGCTGTGAGGGAAAAAAAGTCCCCGGGGCCCGTGACTCTTGCCTCTTGCGTTCAGGAGAGGGTTCCCGCGGGGCATCCTCACCCGAGTTTGAGCTCTCTGCGTCTTCGCGCTGCCAAGATACGAGCCGTTTTGTCCCAGGGGTCAAGAGGTCACCGGCGGACGCCATTTTGATTTGCGCGCCGTGGTTTTCGGCTAATATCTTGGCCAAAACACCACCAAAAATCACGAAATTTTTACCATTCTTTTCAGCACGATTAGACGGTTCCATAGAGCTCGGTGCACGCCGGATCCGTCGAGTTTTGGCCTTGATAATTGCGTTCTTTTTGTCTGTATCTCGGGGACCCAGGGGCCCACGAGGCCGTGGGTGGTCTCAAAGTAAAGGTCTCGTCCCGTTCTAAACACGATAAAACGTTAGGTGTCCATAGGACCCAGTGGGCCATCGTGAAAAATAAAAATAATCTTTCATTTTTCAGTCACCATCCACAATCACTGGACTCATCACAAACGGGGGTTAGGAAACGCTTAGGAAGGCGCTAGGGCCCTCAAACTCGGGGGCCCGACTCAGGGGCACTAGACGACGGAACTCGGCGAGTTTCGGGCTCCTGCGACTTTCCGTCTCCTTACGGGGATGCTTACTTTGAATGATTTGGTGGCGGGGGAGGGGCGATTTTTCACAAAGGCCCCAGGGCCCCACGCTTCGGGGCCCCGCGTCAGGGGCCCCTGGAGAGTCGGAATCTGAAGTATCGAGGTAACACGACCCTCCGTCTGCGTACGGGGGCCGTCCCACGGGCCATTTGACGGCGTAGCGGGTTCGCGGACGAGGGGCCCTTTTTCGACCTCGCGACCCCTGAACGAGGTCCCAGGGGCCCCAAACTTTCCCGCCCGCACCAGGGGGCCGTGGCGAGTCGGAAAACGGCGCCCCCTAGTCGATCGGCCCTTCGGAAGCGGCGTCCACGAAACCACGGTGGAAAACCCATTCATTTAATGGGCGAGTGGGATTTTGATGGAAATGTCCCAGGGGCCCCAAATTCGGCACGGTGGCCCCAGGGCCCGTGCCGAGCGACATATCAAAAGCATATGATGGTGGGGGAGGGGCGATTTTTTGCAAAGGCCCTAGGGCCCCCACGCTTTGGGGCCCCGCGTCAGGGGCCCCTGGAGAGTCGGAATCTGAAGTATCGGGGTACCACGACCCTCCGTCTGCGTACGGGGGCCGTCCCACGGCCCATTTAAAAGGCATAGCGGTTTCGCGGACGAGCGTCCCTTTTCTGACCTCGCGACCCCTGAACGAGGTCCCAGGGGCCCCAAACTTTCCCGCCCGCACCAGGGGGCCGTGGCGAGTCGGAAAACGGCGCCCCCTAGTCGATCGGCCCTTCCGAAGCGGCGTCCGCGAAACCACTACGGCGAATACATTCATTTAATGGGCGAGTGGGATTTTGACAGAAATGTCCCAGGGGCCCCAAACTCGGCACGGTGGCCCCTGGGCCCGTCCCGAGCGACATACCAAAGGCGCTAGGCTCTAGAGCGAAGGCAACACTTTCCCGCCCTTTTAACCCTAATCTCGGCCTTGTGCCTCCTCCACTCATGTAACCTAAGAGCCTTTTGAGTGAAAGTTGGTTATAAGTGGCACACTTTTTTCAGGAAGGTCCTAGGGCCCCACGCTTCGGGGCCCCCTGGAGAGTCAAAATATCAAATCTCGACGTGATACGACCCTGCGTTTCCGCACGGGGGCCGTCCCACGGGCCATTTGACGGCGTAGCGGGTTCGCGGACGAGGGGCCCTTTTTCGACCTCGCGACCCCTGAACGAGGTCCCAGGGGCCCCAAACTTTCCCGCCCGCACCAGGGAGTCGTGGCGAGTCGGAAAACGGCGCCCCCTAGTCGATCGGCCCTTCCGAAGCGGCGTCCGCGAAACCACTACGGCGAATGCATTCATTTAATGGGCGAGTGGGATTTTGATGGAAATGTCCCAGGGGCCCCAAATTCGGCACGGTGACCCCTGGGCCCGCCCTCAGCGACATATCGACGGCGCAGGGTGATCGTGGCGATTTTTCCGTCGGACGTCAAAAACTGGCCACAGGGGGCGCCGTGGTAGGTCAAAGGGTCGCATACGTGTACATTGTGGGTAATTCGTGAAAAAAAAAAAAATAGTTGGTTATTGGACAAATAGTGGGTCCGTGGGACGGGGGCGTGGCCTGGGAGTGGGGGGGGGTCAACGGGACGTTTGCGCCAAATAGTGGGTTATTGGACAAATAGTGGGTTCGTGGGACGGGGGTGTGGCCTGGGGGGGGTGGGGGTGGGGGGGTCAACGGGACGTTTGCGCCAAATAGTGGGTTATTGGACAAATAGTGGGTTCGTGGGATGGGGGGGGGTGGTGGGGGTGTTTGGGGGGGGGGGGGCATTTGCCCAATATAGTGGGTTATTGGACAAATAGTGGGTTCGTGGGATGGGGGGGGGTGGGTGGGTTGGGGGGGTGGTCCTGGGGGCAATACGCTCTCTGTCGCCCACTAGATGTGTCCGAATAACCACTATCCCGTGGCAAGTAGGTAGTGATCCATGAATTGGGGGGTTAGCACAAAAGGCCCACTTCCCACCTAGCTAGTGGCCATCTGTCATCCCAATTCACACTACGATCCCTCCGGCCCATTATGCGTCCAATGGCAGCTTATTAACATGGGCTTTTTTCCACGAACCCACGTTTTGGACTACCTCACTTGTAGTAACAGTTAGTTAGTACTTTTCTCACTCATAGACACGTGCGCACAAATACATCTGCTGGATGCTTCTCAGCAAGCCTGTTCTGTAGATTAGGAATTTGTTTATAACTTAATATAATATAATGTTTGCAGATTTGTTGAACAACATGCTGCGGTGACAGCAACTCTCATGGCTGACAGAAATACCAGGCATCTTGTACTAAGGGGGTCATACATCTCTACACTTGAGGACACATGTAGGGTGCTGAAGCCACTCAGAACCTTTACCGATTCCCTGGCTTCAGAGAAATGCATCACAATCTCATCCCTGAGGCCTGTCCTTCAGCATCTGACTGAATCCATCCTGGCAGAAAAGGATGATGACAGCAGCCTGGTGAGGAGCATGAAACATGCTATCTGCAAGAACTTAAAAGAGCGGTATGAGGATTCTGATATGGCTAATGGTGAGTAGGCCGGTGCCACACATTTCTCCAACCTCACCTTATTCTTATATCATTATTACTCATCGTGACTGATTGGTTTTATGAGCTTCTTTAATAATTAATATTCTCTTTGGTTATTTTACAGTGATTAACATGGCCTGTGTACTTGACCCCCGCTTCAAGTTGAACTTCGTGGAAGAGGCAGAATCGATCAAAGGACAGCTAGAGCAACAGGTCACGCAGGAGTCTTCTGCAAATGAAGGTAGCACTTCTACTCTCTCACAGGAGTCTTCTGCCATAGGAGAATGTGAAGATGATGGGACGAGTGTCTCTTTCCCTGAGGCCCCAAACGGCTTGGCTGGTATTCTCAAAATGATAACAATGAAAAAACTGGAGAAAAACCAATCAGCAGACATGGTGAAATCTACACTAGCATTTCAAGAAGTTTCTGTTTACACATCCTTGCCCACTATTGCTGTCGATAAAGACCCACTTCAGTGGTGGAAGGATAATGAGGAGGAGTTTCCAAGGTTGGCAAAACTGGCACAGAAGATCCTTTGCATTCCTGCCACCAGTGTTGCATCAGAAAGACTTTTCAGTTCTTCAGGAAACATTCAGACAGTGTTTCGCTCCAGTTTGAAACCAGACAAACTTAATATGCTTGTCTTCCTTCACACAAATCTGCCATAGATTGTGAATGCAATAAGTAAAAATACATGTGCATTGTTTATCAGTATTCCTAATGCTTGTTGGGTAAAAAAGAGAAATTAAGCAAAAATGAGTTTAATGTCTGAGAAGGCAATACGTTAAAATACATGTGCCTTGTTGATCAGTATTCCTAATGCTTGTTGGGTAAAAAAGAGAAATTAAGCAAAAATTAGTGTAATGTCTGAGAAGGCAATAAGTTAACATACATGTGCATTGTTTATCAGTAAAATGAGTTTAATGTCTGAGAAGGCAATAAGTTAACATACATGTGCATTGTTTATCAGTAAAATGAGTTTAATGTCTGAGAAGGCAATAAGTAAAAATACATGTGCATTGTTTATCAGTATTCCTAATGCTTGTTGGGTAAAAAAGAGAAAATAAGTAAAAATGAGTTTAATGTCTGAGAAGGCAATAAGTTAAAATACATGTGCCTTGTTGATCAGTATTCCTTGTGTATGTTGAGTAAAAAATAAATAAATTAAGTACAAATTAATTTGACTGTTTGCACTCGCACAAATGCTCCCAAATATATTTTTAGGTCGCACAGATTAAATTTCAGGAGCATATGCGACCAAAATGGTCGCAATTTCGAGCCTTGTTACCTTTTTCAGCAGGGTGTGGCAAGATTTGGTTTGCCTTACAGAGTCAGGAGATAGAGGTGGTGAGAACATTGAAGTGCATGATAAACAATTGGAGAAGTGAAAGAGGGAGTTTTATAGTAGGGCAAAGTGTTCGTAATTAGAGAACTAGGGTGTCAATAGGGTGGTGTCAGAGTTCTATAAGCAACTTTTCCAGTATATGTGAAATGTAAAATCTTGGACTCCACAAGTGAAGTCCACCTATAGGCTTTAAATTTTGTGTACCTTAGGCGGATACAGAGATCAGCAAGATAATTTTGCCTGCAGTGGATCCACCATACTTTAAGTTCCCAATCTATGACACCCTTGCCAATGTGGCACACGGGAATGTTCTTGCAGCCAGAGTTTCTCCCACAGGAAAAAAACTGAGGACTATGGTATTGATTATGATGGCCCTGTAGTTCAGGAAGATAACAAGCAAATAATAGTTCCAGAAATAGTAACCACAGATTAAACCCTGACAATGTGACTCGTTTACAAACTGCATGTTACTCACTTAGTAATGATGGCAACCACTATCTTTTTGTAAGAGATTTTATTTCAGTTTGCAATTACAGCATGTCCTCTTGAATTAATGGTATTGTATACATGTACTAGTATAATTTAAAGAGATTTGCAACTCGAATGTATTTTTAACTCTCACGTAATCTCTTTCTACCATAAACTAAACAATTAATAAATGTATGTTTCAGATTATCATTTAGTTTTGTTTGAGATTATTGAGATGTATTTAACACATCTATGGTATGAACCCGTCACATTTTAAACATATTTATAACTCTATAGCTCTTTCAGAAAAAACAGATCCTTTTAACTTTTACAAAAAATAAACTATAAAAACCCAAAGCCTTGGCAATTTCAGTGTATGTTTGATGAACAGTTGGAAGATGCAGAATGTTGCCACATGTATTTGCTTTAGGAAGTTGTGACATTCTCATCTCATTCTCTTCAGTGCTGTGAAGGAAGTGAATGCTTGGGTGAGGGCTAGTAAATAAGGGCAGTAAATAACAGTAAATAACATTCTAAACATTCCTAAACTACATGAATATATTTAATTTTAAAACATGTCGCCTACTGTCCCTTGTGGAAGCAATTATGAAACATATTTTAACCTGGGTCTGATTTGGTCAGTCTCATTCTCACAAAAATAAACCTGAGCAGGGTGATCAAGACCCAAGGTGGAATGGTTTTCTGAACTCGCATTCATTTTATGACCCTGGGAAAGTATTTAAGTCTCAAAATCTTCTTGGTATTCTATAAAAAAATATACGGATCCAGCTTCCTTTTCAAAGGTCTTCAACAGTTCACCAACAACAGCTTCTCTGCACTGATGCAGCCTGAATTAAATCCACCAGGTTCTTCCAAACGGAAAACAGAGAATCTTGTTCTATCTTTCTGAAGAACCCTCTTGACTGAGGTAAATTGGAGGTAAAGGAATTTTTTTAATTTTATTTCTTTCAGCAGCAAATAAAATCAGTCTGTCAGAGAAAGTCAGAGAATATACATATACAACATCATAATATACTCCGCTTTTAAACACATACAAAATAATACAACAAGCTTGAAATATGTAAATTTTAGAAGACAGAGTCCTGGTTTAAATACATTTACTGTAGCCCTGTAATCAGGTAAATTTTTTGGCCTACATTAGTTATTTACTTTATTTGAAAAATGATAGTCTTTTTTGACAGATGAGTGAGTGAGAGAAATGACTGAAAATTGCTAATACACAACCACTTGCAAACGGAGTTGTATACTCTGAAGTCTGGCGGTATCTTTCACAATCAATAGTGCACTAACAAATTTGTAAGTCCCTCAGGATTTCATGAACAACAGAAACTGGAAGAGGCCCAGAAAGAGAGAATATTGACTCGTCTACTCACAGATTGAGTTGTACTCCCTTTTTACAGTGACAGGAAGTCAGGTTGCATCCTTCAATTTCAAAAAAGATTTACATATTAGATGAATATATAAATCTGTGCTGCATGCATTCCTCTCAATAACAAAATGGACAACACAATTGAAAAAAACAAGCATTTTAATAAAGCATTAGAAAAGCATCTGATCATAGCAACGTGGTTTGCACAAGCTCTATGGCACTAAGTCACCCCACGTTTATTTATTTAGCACCCCATGTATTTATATAGCACTTTATACAATAGATTGCTTAAAATCAAGCAGCTTTACAGTATTAAACTTGAAAAACCATTCAGTGTCAAGTTTCATCAGAAGTACAACTTCATTTTCTACTATAAAGCAGCTCTCCAGTGTGTTCATGTTTTCTCTCTTGGACGTCAGACTTCCACGGAGTGAACAGACCAAATGAACCAGAAAATATTGTGTGAAAGAAGGCGCTGCGCACACATACCTATTACGTATTCGCCACAGACCAATAGTAGTACAAAGGAGTTTAGCTGCCGAAGCAAACTCCCAAACTCAAACTCCCAAAACGAACTTTGTTTCGGCCTGATTTTGTTCGAATCAGTTCGCTCTTCAGTTTCGTTTGAAGTATAATGGGGGCCTTTAGTTTAGAGAATGTTCAAAGAACTATACTGGGGTTTAATGGATTCTGTGTATGGCAGTGGTGCTATATAGCACCTTAACCACAACAAAGAGCACCAATTTTGAAGAACCAATTTTTTGTATGTGTGTAGACTCTAGAAAATTAAAATACACCTGTTACAAAAGATCCATTGAGAGTTTAAACCAGGGGTGTCAAACTCAGTTCATGAACCACTGTCCTGCAGAGTTTATCTCCAACCCTAATTAAACACCTGAACCAGTTTTTCAGGATTACCAGAAACTTCCAAACAGGTGTTTTGGAGGTAAACTGCAGTTTGACCCGTTTTAAACCATCTACTATGTTGTTTGTTATACAGTTAGTGACTGATTTATTTGCTCTCCAAAGTAGAGGTCTACATGGGTCCAAAAATTTGTACCCGAACCCGAAGAGACCCATAATGTGCTACACCAAACCGACCCCAACCCGTCTATTATTTCAAAAGCTGGATCCGGACCCGTGCAGATCCGAGTAATGCCATAAATGTGCTACCCAGACCCGACCTGGACCTATCTATTATTTGAAAGCTGGACCCGAACCCGGCGGGAATACGGACACCCAACTGGACCCGATATACACATATTCCACACTAAATTGCTATTAACAAGTCAATAAACCAGTTGCGAAAAATAAAACTTTAAACGCAATCGAACTCGGGTTCGGAACAGGCAATCGAACCAAGTGTGAAAGCGCCCTGAATTAAACAAACATAAAACATCTTGAAGTGTGCAATCAACGTGCATTCAATTGCCTTTGCGAATCATATATATATATCTATATATATATATATATATATATATATATATATATATATTAGGGGTTTCACAACTACTTATTTTTGCTAGTCGACTAGTTTTGCATAACAGTCGACGACTAGTCATTAAATTATTTAGTCATTAAATTGACGCATTAACGCATTGAGCATTGTTAAGGAAGACACAGAGGAAGGAGTTCTGGTGAATCATTGGAAATTTATTTTTGAAATTCAGAAATAACATAAATAAATTATTTAGTTTCTTTTCATCAACATGTGTTAATACAAAAACAGCAGCATTCATTTAAAACATTCTTGTAATTAAAACATTCTTGTTATGAACCGCGCCACACCACACGCATCAGCGAACGTTGCAGATAAACATTGCCACATGGCTAGCCTCAGACAATAACATTGTCAACATCACAACTCTGAGTTTTACTCCAAATCTTTTTTATTGGTTTTCAATGGCAATACAGAATAAAACATCATAAACAGTATACAGTAAGATATTGCCCATTATTAACCCCTTACACGATCTCCCCCCCACACCATCTAATAGCTCAGAAAAAAAAAATTAATAAAAAAAAAAAAAAAAAAAAAAATTAATAAAAAAATAATAATAAAAGGTAATAAAAAATAAATAAGTAAATAAATCCCCTACAAAGATCCTCCTAATGGGCGAAAATTATGTACCATTGCCAGTTACAGGTGCACAAGGTAAACCCTTGATATAGTTTAAAAAGGGATTCCAAGTCTTGTAAAAGGATGTAAGTGAACCAGAGAGTGAATATCTTAACTTTTCAAGTCCGATACAGTGAAAAATGTCCTGTATCCACCTGTCATGTGTCGGAGGGGAAGCATGCCTCCACTTAAGAAGGATGGCCCGCCTGGCCAAAATTGTAGTAAAAGCAATGACTTTACGGTCTCGGGCAACCAAATCAGGCATAGGAGAAACCCCAAATAGGGCTATAATTGGATCAGGGCCAATATTAGTGTTGATAGCTTTTTTAAGCGTCTGAAATACATTAGACCAAAAGGACACCAGCTGCGGACAAGTCCAAAACATGTGTAGATGATCGGCAGGAGAAAGTTTACAACGGTTGCAGGCCGCACTCTTGTCTGGAAAGATTTTTGCCAATTTGGCATTGGTTAAGTGCGCGCGGAAAAGTATTTTACATTGAATTAAGCCGTGCCTCGCACAAATGGAAGAGGTATGTACCTGATTCAAGATGCTATTCCATAGGTCCTCTGTAATAGTAACACCGAGGTCTTGCTCCCAGGTATCTTTAAGAGTGTCATTAGTGTCAGAATTAATAGAATTTATTAAATTATAAATGACTGAGATTAAATGCCTGTGGTTGGCATTTAAAGCAAGAAAGTGATCAATTTTTGTTTCAGGGGGACGATTGGGAAAGTAGGGGAACTGCTTCTGAACGAAGTGTCGGATTTGAAAGAACCGGAATAAGTGATGACTGGGTAGGTTATACTTTTTAGATATGGAAGAGAAAGAGACAAATACTCCCTCATCATAGAGGTCACTAATCTTGAGAAGGCCATTAGATGACCAGAGACGAAATGCAGGGTCTGAACTAGACGGGGGAAAAAAGTAGTTATTGAGGATGGGCATATAAATGGAGCCTCTATGTAAACCGTAATGTTTCCTAAATTGGACCCAAATTTTAAGAGAGCTAGTGACTACTGGATTATCTGAAACTGTGTTTACAACTAAGGGAAGCTGAGAACAGACAACCGAATAGAGAGTGCTTTTCATTGATGATGTTTCTGTATGCACCCAAGGAGAGCTGCCAGAGTAGATATCTTTGTTCCAAAAAAGAAGCTTGTTGATGTTACAGGCCCAGTAATCAACTCTGAGTTTTGCATATAGTTTTAACTGCATTTTTCATTGCATCTTTAAGCAAATATCATTTAAGCATGTATAGGCCAATACAAGTGTGACGTAGGTTATACTGAACCACTATATTTTTGTATAGCCGGCGACACACTGGCTGCGTGGCGTGAGCGTCTCAGCTTAACAGGTTGGAGTTTGCACACTGCCTGCGTGAGACACGCGTCTCAGGCGCAGCTCGAGACACGCAGAAAACGCGTGCATGCTAGAAATAAGTGTTCCAGCAATGGTAGTGTTCTCTGGCTAGAGCGCAGAACAGCGGAGTTTGTATGGACCGAAGTGCATGCCTGAGCTTGTGTTTTGGGTAAAGCTGCGTTGCTTTGACATTGTGGAAAATAGAATAATAGAAACAAAATGTATTAGTCTTTTTACCCGTTATTATCAATCTAAATTAATCTCGTTTTTAATTTAACTTAATTTCGTTTTTCTTTATTTAAATTTCGTTTTTTCTTTATTTAAATTCCGTTTTTCTGTATTTAAATTTAGTTTTTCTTTGTTTAAATTTCATTTTTTTCTTTATATAAATTTAGTTTTTTCTTTATTTAAATTTCATTTTTTCTTTATTTAAATTTCATTTTTTTCTTTATTTAAATTTCGTTTTTTTCTTTATTTAAATTTCGTTTTTTTCTTTATTTAAATTTAGTTTTTTTCTTTATTTAAATTTAGTTTTTCTTTATTTAAATCTACCCTTTACTGTGTCAGTAATTTGTTAGTCAGAAAAATATTAGACTACCTTAAAAGTATTGCTTAAGTTAACAGACCTGTGTGTGTGCGTTTTATATCACTAGTGCAGTGTCCGTTCTCGGAGCATATAAGCCCTGCCAGCGTGAGGCGCGCCGCTTCCCGCTCGCGCTGTTCTGTAGTTTACTAAAAGTTTATTAATTCTGAATGTGTCGCGTTTTGCGTGTCCATCTATATTGCACCAAATGCGACACTGCACTCCCTTGTGAAGTCGATTGGATGAACGGTTCTCGAAATACTCAAAATGCAAACGGACATACAGACACATAGAGATTCCTGCCTTTATTAGAGAGAAGAATATGTTCAGCACCCTCTCTCCGAATATTTGATGTTCATTACTACCGAAGCTTCGAAGCTCAAAAAATGGTATTCGGACCAGCCCTAGTTTGCACCTCCCGTCCAGACTAATACGGCAAAAACGAAGACCTAAAACGGAGAAGTTTAGAAACGCTGCCGACCCCGTTTTGCGTTTTGAATCTCCGGAGGGCGTTTTAGTGAAGACGGGTCAAAACGGAGGACTTTAGGCCATGTCCACACTAATACGTTTTCGTTTGAAAACGCATCTTTTTCTCTCCGTTTTGGCCTTCCGTCCACACTGAGACGGCGTTTTTATTAATGAAAACGAAGCTTTTTGAAAACGCACTCCAAAGCGGATACATTTGAAAACGCCGTTTTCGCGTTGTAGTGTGGACTGTGAAACCGGAGGGATTTAAAAACGATGACGTAAATTTAGTCATGTGACGCATATTGTACCAATAGATATTCATGTTTATACCAGTATTGTGCCTGTTATGTGCTATTCACTTTCACACTGTTGCTAAAAATATTCTACATTGCACACTCTTCATATCACAGTCCTGCAAAGATGACAGAATTTACTCACATTTGCTGTCCTGCGGTAATACATGAGAACAGTCGCGTTTTAGACCAAACATATGGTGTCTGCGTGCGACCTGGACGCATCAGTGAATGGTGAGATATTTTACCAAATAAAATGATCCTGTCAGAAGAATTGCGCGATAACTTCATTATTTATTTTTCCATCTGAATCATATCAGTGAGCGTTTGTGGGGTTTTACACATGCGCAGTAAAGGTGAATTTAGCGTTTTCAGGCGTTTTTCAAAAGTTTCTCATCCACACTGAAACGTCCGAAAACGCTTGAAAACGCTAGTGTGGACGGAGAGCGTTTATAAACGAAAACGCCGTTTTCAAATGTATCCGGATTAATGTAGACGTAGCCTTAGAAACGATGACACAGAGGCTCACGCTCGGCTCTATGATTGGGTGTCATCAGTCATGGAGTATACACAGGTAATATTCAGTACCAGTAAACTCCACGCGCTGGAACACTGGTCTCACTGGTCTCGTCTCAGGCGCGGCTCGTGCGGTAAACGCATGCATGCTAGAAATAGAATCGATGCCTATTTTTCATGCGACATGCAAGTTGTTGGAAGCGTTTCCAGGCAAAATAGAATAGGAAAAGATGTTTATATGTCATTTTGACACAAATACATATTAATTAGGGCTGTCAAAAGATTAATCGCGATTAATCGCATCCAAAATAAAAGTTTGTGTTTACATAATATATGTGTGTGTACTGTGTATAATTATTTTGTATATATAAATACACACACATGCATGTATATATTTAAGAAATATTTGCATACATATACTGTATATATTTATATATCATTTATATTATATATAAATATATTTTTTTTATATATAAATTACACATTTTTCTTAAATATATACAAGCATGTGTGTGTATTTATATATACAAATTTAATTATACACAGTACACACACATATATTATGTAAACACAAACTTTTATTTTGGATGCGATTAATCACGATGAATCTTTTGACAGCCCTAATATTAATAAATTACATTTTGATGTTTAAAAACATTTTTTTACAGTCTATGTTTGAAAGTCTTTAGGTTTACACTGGCACGCGCATGTTGGTGAATGATCACATGATCCACGTTTTCAGTCGTTTTAATGTGGACGGAGATAAATTCTAATACGCAGCTAAAACGCTGGTGTGGATGGAGATCGTATTCGTTTTAATTCTCCGTTTCTAAACTAAAACACAGTAGTGTGGATGGGGCCTGAGCCTTTTGTCTTGCTCCACACGCTTCAACTGCATTTAGATTGACATTGTCCTCTATTCTATAAAAAGACTGTAAATCAGGATAACTTTCATCTGACTGTTGGTCTTCTGAGTCACATTTGGTTGAGGCTTTTTTATGGCCCACCTTGTCTGTGAGACAGGACACTTGAGGGTGCAATTGTTTGTTCTGTTCTTTTAACTTATTAATACAACAAGCGTGTTCTTGTACAATGGATAAGCTAAATTCTCTGTGGCAGCAGATCATGCCTTTTATGTTTTTCTTCCTGATACATGCACCCAACACCTTCTTGCAATCTTCAATAGACCATACTTTTTCTGGGTGAATGCCAAATTTCTTTGTCAAATTCAATCTTACTGACTCAGTCACTATGGAGTCCATGCGTTCTCCTAACAAAGACTTGAATTCACTGTCTGTCCATAAAGGTGTAGCTAGTCCAGCTTTCTCAGTTGTTGGAATCAGCCTAGCATTCCTTCTAACCATTTTGTGAGTTTCTTTGATAACACACAAACAAACCCTAAAAACGTATCTGTTCAACAGATGGTACACTTGTAAACTTTCCAATTTACCAACACTTCACACTTA
Organism: Vimba vimba; assembly: GCA_022828995.1. Classification (NCBI taxonomy): domain Eukaryota; kingdom Metazoa; phylum Chordata; class Actinopteri; order Cypriniformes; family Leuciscidae; genus Vimba; species Vimba vimba. The sequence continues at coordinate 28,489,809 of CM040821.1, forward strand.
ACTTCCCTGCCGACAAGAGCATAAACAGAAAATAACTAGCACGTAAAGCTAATCCTTCTCTGCCTAAAGCAAAGGATACAAAATATTAGCACATGCTGCTAACCGTCCCTGATAAAGCAGAGGATAAATCTTCACCAACTTTACAGAGGATAAACCTTCTCTAGCAAGAGGATAAAACAATATTAACATGTAATGCTAATCTTCCCTGCCTGGCAGAGAATATCTTTCATCTCTAAAAGGCAGCCTTTTAGAGGATAACTTAGTTAACAAAACCCTGCAGTTGTTTGTTAACTTCTTCTCTGAACGGCGCAGAGGAAAAACAAATTTGAACTGGTTTGCAACGGTTCTTTGAATGGAGTGAAACTCACCAAATCTTTTGTTTGTAGAGAAAGATTCCGTCTGGAAAAGTTCAGTCTTTGAGATTCTTTGTGCTTGAAGTTTCAAGATTCAGATCTTTGAGCTTGAAGTTTCAAGATTTAGTATGGAAAAGTTCATTCTTTGTTGAGTTTCCTTTTTCTCCATCCGGGTCACGGCACCAAATTGTTGGAAACTTTATTCCTTTATCGAAGCAAGACCAGGAGATGTTGGGATATCGTTCAAGCAGAAGTTATTCTTTATTGAGGACTTCGCTGAGTGTTGCTGCAGTCATCCAACAATCTAACTGAGTTCTATACAGTATAGTTTTTTTTATACATTTACAAGGAGGAGGGACTACAAAAAGGTGGAGACAAATCCAAACAAAGCATGCAAATGTAGGGATGAAAACTGGTTAGGCAGGTTATCTGGCTTGCTCAAGAGAAACAGACCCAATCAGCATAACTATTCAAACGCATATATGCTAATCCAATCAGCCTAACTATTCAACGTCTGGAGCTGGGGCTCCAAGAGCCATTAAAGACAAAAGGTGAGAAACAGGAATTGCAACTTTGCTTAGCAGAATCATTCATGTTATGTACGGAAGCAAATTTGAAATAGATTCTTAAAATTTGTTATTCTTCAATATCTAGACACTTCTGAAACGTTATGTCATACCATACCACATAATGTCCATATGCGGTTAAAAGTGTACATTGTGGAGTGGATAATAGGGGAATAGTCTCTTTAATCATTGAATACCAACCTTTAATGGAGGGACGCTTATCACTGATCCATGACATCAGAAGATTCTTTCTGGCAGCAAAAGTTAAGAGACTAAAAAGACGTCTTTTATGTTTATTAGAAATTAGCTTACAGGGAAAACCCAGAAGAAGTAACAACGGATCCAGTCCCAAAGCCACATCCAAGATATTGTTTAATTCAACCACATCTCTGGACTAGAAAGCCTGGATCACATGATAGTCCCATGTAGAATGAGTATTGTCTCTTATATTAGACTTGCATTTAGGGGAGAGCGGTGAGAGAGTTGGATTGTATTTATGTCTTACATGAAAGGTGAAATATGTATTCTGTGCAGGATTCTGAGCTGAATGGCTCTTGCCCTATTGCATACTGAAGGCCTTTTAGCCTGAGACCAGACAGTCTCCCACTCCTCTTCCAAAATATCCACCCCTTGCTCCCTTTCCCAAATCAGTCTGAGGGGTGAGGTACTAACTGTACCATAGGAGCATAGAGCTTTATAGAAAAGGGAAATCAACTTGTGCGATGGAGGGTTCAAAAAAATGATCTTCTCAATAACAGATAGTGAGTAATTAGAAGTGAGTTTAGTATTTTTTGAATATAAAATATATATAGAATATAGTTTTGAGAGTATTAAGCACTGCTACACAGAGTATTTCTCAGCCTTGAGTTATGGACAAATAAGAGGTCTTTGAAGGGACAGGTGGACTGTGCAGATTTGAGATCAAGCCAGACTGATTTAGGGTCTAATAAACCATTCAACAATAAATTGAAGTTGCCAAGCCAATTGGTGCAATCTAATGTTCGGAAGGTCCAAACCTCCCTTTGCACTAGTGAGCTGGAGGTTTTATCATTTCAATCTAGGTTTTCTTTTGCTCCAGATAAATGCACTTAGCCACCCATTCAATGAGTTTGGAGTTTTAAGCAATCAAAAATATGATAAAATTAAAAAAAGAATAGACTCATTAAAGGTGCCTCAGGATGTGGGAAGGAAACTTGTCTCTGAATTCAGTACTGATCAGTGGAAAAATCAGACTGCAATTACCTGAATGTTAATGTCTTTTAGCCATTGCAAACAATATATATTTTTCTGTGTAGTGATGTACTTAATGTTGACTCTCTTTTCCCGGCAGCTTTTTTTTTTCTTTTTTTAAATGTTGTCAGTCACCGCCAGCGATTTTGGTCATTTTCACAAAAATGTCATGGCCCCCAGACTATTTTGTTGTATGACAATCTGAATATGTAATATATCAAAAGAAAGTAGACTCTCTGCTTTTAAAGAAAAAAAAAAAACAGTTTTATTCTAGATTCATGCATTCTTCTTTTATAAACACTTGAATGTTTCATAAAAAATAGCAACATTTTGAGCAAAAAGCTGGGAAAGTCACGTTTTTGTCAAAGACTACACATCCAGATGGGATTCACAACGATGATCAAAACACAGATGTAGTAGATCGAATCCATCAACACCCCTAAAGCTTCACAGTCCTAAAACTTGTCCTGGGTCAACATTTCATGCAGTGACATTAAGAGTTGATTTATATCTAATCGTATTCTCTTTATTGTCACACACTGTATACACAAATGTACCGAACATAGACTGTAAAAAAAAAAGATGGACGACGTCCCTTCATTCTCTTCCATTGGTGAAAAGTGAAGCCGCCAAAGTCCTAATAGGGTGCTGGCATCTTGCACAGACTTGGGTCCCAAATCTGCACAGTAGTGAGCGGGAAGTAAAGCCCCATCCTCACTCCCACAGAAACGGTTACTACAAAGTTTACTATTTGAAATAAACAGTTATGGACATGTAGAAATTAAAGTTGAAGCTCCAATCTCCTCCCGAAAATCCAATAAAAGTCTGTTGGTGCCTTGGTGACTTCTCATGATGTCACATTCCCGTTTTTACGGGAACTAAGACCGAACTAACGAACTAAGACCGAACTTATTTATAACAAACGAACACAAACTTAAATCAGCGTGATAAAAACTACCTAAAATGACAGAAAACATCTTTGAAAAAAAATTATTAAAATATTAAAATATAATTTGATTATTTTCCATCACGTCCATTAGACTTCATAGGGAGGCGGGGTTTATGACCTATACTGAGCCACCGGGGGCGATCGAGACGTTTGGTTTCACTTTTCAGCACGTGTGCAGCACGCTTGGTACCGATGGTGAAATTCTTAGGTGCAAGTCTCTGAACATGGCAGTATAAGAACACAATGTATGAACAAGCTGTTTGTTCTGTTGATGATTGCATTGCATTATTTTTCATATGCATATGATATTGCTAGTTTCTGCATCTGCTTCGCCTGTGTTTTGATTCTGGAGATTCTGTACTCTTTCAGAATATGTCATAGTGCCCCCTACCATATAACAGTGAAAACACAAGAAAGCCAGAAAATTTCGTCAGTGGTGAGGGAAGAGTTAAATTTCAGTGATAAACCATCTTAAGTTAACGAAACAATATGAAACTAGAACTTGTTTAATTAGTGTTAGTTTTACAGACAATTTGGCCCCCTGTTCTAAAGTTAAAGTTTATCCACGTCACATATTTAGAGTCTAATGAAGAGGAAGATGGTCAGGGTACAAAATTAAAGTTGATATATGTTAAACAAAACAAATTCGGGTAAATCCACAGGTGGACAGCAATGAAACCTATAACATAACAATACCGGACAAAGGAACTGAATTAGGGATGCACGATACCATATCGGACCGATACTGAGCTCATGTACTTGTACTCGTAAAAATGCTCCGATACCAACAACCGATACCAGGCAGCATGTAAACAATGTTTGTGTCCAGACAAAGAAACACTGACAACAGAGGGTATAATTGGCATAAAAAAGAAGGCTGTCTATGAAGTTATTGTATCTTATTAGTGGAATATTAAACGAAATATAGTAACACCTATATAGCTGTGGTGCGCGAGCTGATAAGAGAAAAAGGCGCAGCTGCGAGCTGCAATGCGAGCTGGTCGAGCGCATCCCTTTCTGTGAGTGGAAAGTTTGTAATTCAGTCGGATGTCAATGGCAAATAAAGTAAAACGAGGCATGTAGCTTATTAACGTTAACTGACGAGAGAGAGAGAGAGAGAGAGAGAGAGAGAGAGAGAGAGAGAGAGTGCACTTCTGTTGAATGCTCTTGATTGCTGATCGTTCACTCAGCACATGTTATTTGGATTAAAACTAAATCGTATATGCAAGTAAAACATGAACTGTTACCTGATTTATGTATAACGAGTGGTTCCCTACATTATTACAGGACGTGTGCAAGTCAAGAAGTTCCATGAACAAAACATCCAAAGCGACCGCTCCGAAAACCAACGTCTTGATAGACAGTGCACGTATACTGAATTGAATTGTCTTTCATGTCTTGCGCTTGTAATTCACACAAGTTTACGTAAAAACGTCTGTCTTGGCGAGTATCCCAGGAAACAAAGTCGGTTATATCTTAAGTGAACGTAGACAGTATATTCAAATGGGGTCCGTGCGTTCGGTCTTAAAGGGCCAGCAGGTTTATTAGAGCAGGTTTTGATTAGTGTTTTAATGTTAATCAAACAATGGACAAATAAATTACTCACTGCTCTTGACTAAATAGGCTACCCTTTTCAACTTTACAAAAAGATCCATCTATATTTAATTTATACAGTGAAGAATATGCAATGTTTTTTCACATTTGATTACTTAATTCAAATTTCTGTACCTGTTAGATCTACCCGAACAACTCTAAAAACACTATTTCATTTGTAGCCTCTCTTTGTTCTATTGTATTTATTTGTGCTATATATGTGTACTTTGATTATTTGTTCTCATTTTATTACTGACTGCTTACTTGTCTTTAATAATGTTTTAAATTCACATTAATTAGGCTGGTAGTTTTTGTAGTATCAAAATTGGAATAAAGAATCGATATTTCACTGGTGTCTAAACATTTGTACCACTGACCCGATCCTCAGCACTGAGCCCTTCTTGAGCTGCTCTAAATATGTGATGTGAAATGATAGATAAAATATGATAGAGAGAAAGTATGAACAGTGAAAGTAACAGAAGCTCATTCAATGCATTTTAGCAGGCTTAATTAAGCATGAAAATAACTGAAGGAAATATATATTTTATGAACAAATTAAGCAAACTAATATGATTTATATTCTTTTGGTTTATCTTCTAATACATTTAAAAATTAGAAATGCAGTGAAAATACAGGTATCGGTTTTCAGTATCGGTATCGACGAGTACCAAAAATGGGAGTATCGGTATCGGACTCGTTCTGGAAAAAGTGGTATCGGTGCATCCCTAAACTGAATACTAACAGGTATGCTGTGATTAATGAAAAACAAATTTAAAAAAAAATTGTGGCAGGAAAATGAGGGAAAACAAATGAATACAAAACTAAGACATGTCTAAACTGCCACTAATAAAGTACGGATGAAGACAATTTCACTCCCTGTTCTAAAGTAATTTCCAGTAACCAATGCTGATTTTAGGAAACCTCCAGAGCTGAGATTCACACAATGGGCTTTTTGTTTCTACGCGCTGTAACCGGTAGACCAATTACAACACTGCTATTTCCAGTATGAGCTCGCAAATGAAGTTTCAGGTCTCTTCGATATGTGAAACTCATGTTACACTGAAGACACATGAAAGGTTTCTCTCCAGTGTGAAGCCTCATGTGGACTTGATAGTTTCCTTTTTCATTGAAACCTTTTCCACACTGTTGGCAGGTGAAAGGCTTCTCTCCTGTGTGAAGTCTCACATGAACATCGAGGTTTGATTTGCTTGAGCAAGTCCTTCCACAGTAATGGCACATGAAAGGCTTCTCTCCAATGTGACTTATCACATGCCACTCAAGGTGATTGCTGTCTGTGAAACTTCTTTCGCATTGGTGACATTTAAAGTAGTTTTCTCTTGAGTGTAGCCTCATGTGGCCATTAAGGTTTAATTTACGTCTGAAACTCTTTCCACATCGATCACATGTGAAAGGCGTTTCTCCAGTGTGAATTCTTTTGTGGTCATTCAGTGTTCCTTGATGTGCAAAACTTTTTCCACACAGTTGGCAGGTGAAGGGCTTCTCTCCAGTGTGAACTCTCATGTGCACTTTAAGGCTTCCTTTTCCAGTGAAACCTTTCCCACACTGTTGGCAGGGGTAAGGACTCTCTCCATTGTGAATTCTCACGTGAGCTTTAAGGTTTTCACGTTTACTGAAACTCTTTCCACACTGAAAGCAGGTGAAATAACGTCTACCCCCCGTCTTTCGAGCTCTTTTTCGTGAGGGAGTCTTTTCAGTCTGCGAGCAGCTAGGATGGTTTTCCCCAGTTATGAAATCATGTTCCTCTTCCTTTACAACGTTCAGTTCTTGAGTCTCATCTTCCAGCAGCATCGGGTCTAAGGTGAAAATAGATAAATACAAGTTTAAGCCCAGTTTAATGGCACAGAATGAAAAATAAATGCATACAAGGTTCAGGCTTCTCAAGCCAACATCAACATTTGTTCAACTTTAGCCTCTAGTTGCAAATTGTGGCAAGAATTCCCATCTCGCTTTATTAATGATGTCATCAGTGATTAGTCAATGTCCGCTCAACTTTAAATCACCATAACTGTATATAATATGATGCTATAAAAATTCTAAGATCCACACTGGGAATATGGAAAAAATAAAAACAACGGCTTTAGTTGGATAACAGAGGCTATGGTGAATGAAATAGGTCAGAAGTACTATGATTTCTTGCCTACATTGATATGGTCTCTGGCCCTTGAGATCCACTTATCTGCAGAGTTCTGATCAAACACACCTGAACAAGCTAATCAAGGGTTTTAGCATACCAGTCAAGTCAAGTCACCTTCATTTATATAGAGCTCTTAACAATATTGGTAGGAACTGCAGCTCCCGCATTGGCTTATTCAGCCACAGCCGGCGATGCAGCTCCACAACTCAGTAAACACTTCTCAACTAAGGTGCAGACTCCATTGTCTCTAGAGACAGAAGGATGCCAACTGGAAAATAACAGAGATTGTTTTGGCTTTACAGCAGCTCTAGAATAATTTTATTGTCCAGCTAAAGTTGGTTTTGATTGATTCTCTTCCGTTGCGAAGATCATTAGTTATTAACTTAGGGGCCACTTACACGACACCGTTCTAACAGTAAACCCTTAATGTGCCCGACCATTTGCACAACAACAGTGCCTGGTGGCTCGAGAACGCAAACCTTGAAAGGTTCCAAGGTGCAAGCGTTGAATAATTTTGAAAAACGTTATCTCTGCGTAAACCTCAAAAACGTGAATCTGTGAAAACACTGACCGGGTGTAGCCTACATGCATATTACGTGTCTTGACTCTAGGTATGAGTGTTTGAATGTGTGTAGTCTTTCTTTACAAATTTACCTCACCAAATTATGTGTCTGGCCTTAAAAAATCATAATACAGATAACAGGGAATGTAAAGCCAGCAGCCTGTAGCCCAAGACTGGTTGCCCACTGAAGCTAAGCAGGGCTGAGCCTGGTTAGTACCTGGATGGGAGACCTCCTGAGAGGTCATCCAGGTGGATGCTGCACATTGGTGGTGGTTGAGGAGATTCCCCCTTCCATGTAAAGCGCTATATAAATGTAACAAATTATTAAAGTCAGAGATATCAAAATTTGGAGAATGTTTAAAAACATTCCCAAGTGTTTTTGCGAAACCATTATATCTCTGGAACAATAGGTGGCACTGTATTCTTATCATCATTAAAGATATTGCAATTTATGACAAAATTCAAAATGACAGACTGATGTTTGTCTGATCTGAACAAAATCAGCATGACACCAAGAGACACCAATATTATGAGTTTCTGACAAGCTGTTAAATTAATAGCAATAGCTATTTTCGTATCTTGTGACCCATAGGCGGCGCTGTTCCCATCTTTTGTTTCCCCTCAGAGCATGGTTTTGATGAAGTGTACCAACTTTTGTTTTGATTAATCAAAGTCTGGCAAAGATACAACCTCTGAATCCTTTGGTAAACATTATAAAGCTTGTGATCAGGGCTGTGCGATATGACGATATACATCAGATGGATGAAATAAAATCTCTATCGTTTCATATTTTGCTCTATCAGTTATTTGGTGGTGTCGCAAAAATACATTGTTTATTGGCAATATTTTTTCACCATTTGGATGACTGCAATCTTACACGCCACCATTAGGGATAAATAACATGTCGAGTGAAGGGGAGACAGAAACTGGTGCAGGAGAAGGACCAGCCAGAACAAATCGAGGAGCTCGTTTCTAAACGAGGGGCTACCTCTGTAGCATGGACAGGGTTTGATTATGAAAAGTCTGACACAGATCAAAAAACTGTACTTTGCAAATTATGTCAGACGCCGGATACCAGAACAGGCTCAAAACACCACTAACTTCACTCGCATTATTGACGTAATACATCATTCTTCATATATAACAGCACAGTGAGGCGGTGGTCAGGCTGCACAGCACAGATTGTACTACGGACTATTTCAATTGAGCAGTGTAACTTTCTAATATGTTTAGTTGACTGCATTTTATTTTGATTATGAACATTTAGCTCAAAATAAATATGAATAAAACAATCATAACTTGTAATAATAAATGATGAATATATGGATCAGTTAATATAAATGTAGTAAAATTAATATTACAATCAATCACCCTGTTCGTCCTGTGAACACTCAGTGTTAATTGTTTATTAATTCTAAAAAAAAAATCATTTCCGGGGGAGTGAAATGTCTTTCTTACTGTACATTACTACTAAGAGCCTGTAGTGAAAATATAAACTGTAAAATAAACTTTGTTGCAAGCAGAGAATCAGAACCTTTTGCACAAGTTTTATTAACTAATTAACTAATCTAAACAACACATTCACATAAAAATGGTAAGAGACAGTATGAAACCGGGAGCAGGAAATGGAACTATGGAAAATATCCATCAGCTTATCATTATCAGAGCACCTCATTAAATATATACATGCATGGCCTTTGCAGTGAAAGCATTTTGTGAAGTTCCTGAAAAAGGATTTTGATGGTACCTAGGGCTGTCGCGATAACCTCAATATTGTAATACCGCGCATTTGACAAGCAAACCGCAGAGGAAGGATAGCAACCGCAGAAAATGCGGCAACCGCAGTGCTCAGTTTTTTTTGTGTTTTGTTTTTTTCATGAGGCTGTGGCCTTCTTGTTTTACAGTTTGTCACTGTGTATTCAATGTTAAATAAATTAATGATACAATATGGTTACGACTGTTATTTTCCCGCGAACCGTTGTAGCTGTTTCGTTTGTTTTGAATAGACCTGCTGAAACGATGGCAGGCGCTCTCATCCCAAAACCCAATGTCACGTCGCCAGTTTGGGAACATTTCGGCTCTCAACCCAATGAAAAGGGCGAGCCAGCGAATTTAGATGAGCCGATATGCAAAATTTGCGGCAAAAAGGTTCCTGTGAATTTGAGGTGTCATCTCGCTAACTGTCATCCAGCCATTGAAGCGCAGCTGCCCCCTCAAGCATCAGGTCGCGGAGCAACATCAAAAAGAACAGCTGAGCCCGGTACCGGCCGACAGTTAGGAGTAGCTGAAGCCTTTGCGAAATCTGTAAAATACAGCCGTGAAAGTAACAGGCATAAATGCCTTACAGCCGCTGTAACGCAGTATCTAGTTCAGGAGATGGTTCCATTCAACACGGTGGAGAAACCTGCATTCAAGTCAATGCTTCAAAAATTTGACAAGCAGTACGAGTTGCCGGGCAAAACTTACTTTTCAGAAACTGCTGTGCCGAAAATGTACAGCAGGGTAAAGACATCGATCAAAAGCGAACTTATGAATGTTGATTACTTTTCTGCCACAACCGATATGTGGTCAAGTGTCAATATGACTCCTTATACAAGTCTAATGGTTCATTATCTCAGCATGGAATGGATTCTGAAATCACGGTGCCTCGAAACAGTGTTTATGCCCGAAAACCACACGTCCGACAATATTTCGGATGCTCTCTGGCACGCATTTGAAGAGTGGTCCCTGGATGAGAAGAAGCTGGCCTGTATCACTACAGACAACGGGTCCAACATCATTGCAGCAGTCAAAAAGTTGAACTGGCCGTGGCTGAACTGCTTTGGTCACAATTTACATTTGGCAGTTACAAACGCAATGGCAAGCGTAAAGGACCGCACAGCCCGAGCAATGGGCCTGTGTCACACATTGGTCAGTACATTTTCTCAGAGCTGGTTGAAGAAAAGAGATCAGCGAAAGCACAAGCGGAACTTGAAATTCCTCAGCATGGCCTCATACTGGTAAGTTATAAAATTTAAACTATTTGCTAACTTACTGATCATGTTATTAGGCAATAAATAAAAATTAAATTATAAAAATTAAACAATATAGCCTACTGTTACAATAGCATACTTGTCTGTTGGTTGCTGGGTTTAATGTATTTTTCATTTAAAATAAATATTTTGAATCAAAAATTATTTCAAAAGGTAGGCTAAGATATATTGAAGAAAAAACATTTAGGCTAACTTCAGCTCAATTTAACGTCAAAATGCAGTGCTCCCATTGAAAACGACTGGAAAAGTACGCTACCCGTGGGGAAAAAAGCCGTGGACACAGCTTTAGTGTTTGTCTGGTCATGTTATCTCACCATGTATGTCCACATAAGGCTTGATGCCAAATAATAGCACTTTATTTAGGACACTCATATTACATTCTTTAAAATTATCATTAATTTCTGTACAGCTGGAGATTTTAATAAGGATTAAATCTGTGAGAATGAAACCAACCTGTTTGTTCCTCAGTATCTTTGTGTTTCAGTGTTTCATCAATCTTCATGTCTTCACTCTCCTCTTTAATAAACTCCATCTTTATAAAAGTGTGTCACGTGGATCTCAGTCGCTTCACCAGGAGTTTTTCTGTGTGTTTGTCCTGTTTAAGATGAGAATAATTAACGTTAAGAAGCGTTTCAATAAGCTCTAGTTTTGTAGTTCAGTTCACTGGTAAGAGTCAGTCAGAGTGAGAGTTAATGGACTTAAACAGTAGCCAAAAAGTCATTAAAAAAAAAAAACTAGTACTAAATGAATAAAACAGCACAAATAGACATGGACACATCACTAGCCTACTACGATTCGTTTACTTAGAATTTATTTTGGTATGATGTGTAGATTAATATAGACTGCACTTTCATGGAAACATTCGCTTTTGTTTTTTTTTTACTAACGTTACACGTTTGCGTTCGTTAGACTCGGTGATTCGAGCGCTTCGGATCACTGAATCATTTCGCGAAGCATTTGGTTTAATTGATTTGAGTCAAAGTCTATAGAATATGACTTAAAAGGTTTGTTTGAGTTGCCAAAAGCTCCGTTTCTCCACCCCTACTGCGCTTTACTCACATTCTTTAACGTTTATTAATGGTTAAGCATAACAACGTTACATTCAGTGACATATAACTCATTTCAAAGCTCTCATAAAGCTATAAAACAGTCCAAGTCATAATCTAACCGAGCCAATCAGGATATATATCGATCTAAACAATTAAAACACAAACCTTTATTCAGCAGAATCACAGCAAATGCAGGAGCGAAGAGGCACAGCAAAGGCGCAGCCATATGACGTCACACCACCGAAACAAAATAAAAGTATCGGTCAAAAGTTTGGACACATTACTATTTTTAATGTTTTTAAATTTCTTATGCTCATCAAGCCTGCATTACTTGATAGAAAAAAAACAGTAATATTGTGAAATATTATTACAATTTAAAATAATGGTTTTCTATTTTAATATACTATAAAATGTAATTTATTTCTGTGATGCACAGATGAATTTTCCTCAGCCATTACTCAGTCTTCAGTGTCACATGATCCTTCAGAAATCATTCTAATATATTGATTTATGATTAATGTTGGAAACAGTTGTGCTGCTTAATATTTTTTTGTAACCTGTGATACTTTTTTCAGGAAACTTAAAAAAAAAAAAGTTAAAAAGAAAAGAGTTTATTCAAAATAGAGTCTTTACTATCACTTTTTTATGGAGTTAACACATCCTTGCTAAATTAAAAAAAAAATAATAATTACTTACCCCAAACTTTTAAGTAGTACTGTATAAATTAATTAAAAAAATAGTGTGAGATTTTGCAAAACAGTTTATTCCCGATATCATGATATTCAAATGCAAATAGCTCCATTTTAACATCTTCTTTAGACCATATCTGCCTCCTCTCCTCCAGGCCAGCACGCGCTCCTCCCTCTAACCCCTGGTTATCTGAGGTTCTTCGTGAACACCGGACCGAACTCAGGGCAGCGGAGAGGAAATGGCGCAAATCAAAAGACACATCTGACCTGAGTATGTATAAATCTCTCCTCTCTTCCTTTTCTGTGGATGTTCATGCTGCAAAATCTTCATATTTACACAAGATCAACAGCGCCTCCAACACACAATCACTTTTCAAGACATTCAACTCTCTCTCCTCTGTCGTCCACCACCACCACCACCCACCTCCTCTTTAACTGCTGATGATTTTGCTAACTTCTTTACCAACAAAACAACAACTATCAGCAGTCAGTTCTCAGCTCCACACACACAGGAACCCAGACCGACCCCTTCCATAGCCAATAACCCTCTCTCCTCCTCGCTAACCGAGGAAGAAGTATCTACACTTCTCCTCTCCAGTCATCCTACCACCTGCCCTCTAGACCCCATCCCCTCACACCTTCTACAAGCCATCTCTCCCACACTTCTACCAGCACTCACACACATCATCAACTCTTCTCTCCAAACTGGCATTTTCCCTACAGCATTCAAGCAGGCTCGGGTTACTCCACTGCTTAAAAAACCAACACTAAACACATCATTTGTAGAGAATTACAGACCTATCTCTCTCCTACCATTCATTGCGAAGACACTTGAAAGAGCTGTTTTCAACCAAGTAACATCCTTCTTGTCTCCGAACAACCAGCTGGATGTCAACCAATCTGGCTTCAAGAAAGGGCATTCAACTGAGACTGCATTACTGTCGGTCACAGAAGCCCTACGGATCGCAAAAGCTGCTTCCAAATCTTCAGTCCTCATTCTCCTGGATCTGTCTGCTGCCTTTTAAACTGTGAATCATCAGATCCTTATGTCCACTCTCTCATCACTGGGCATAACAGAAACTTCCCTCCACTGGTTTCAGTCCTGTCTCACAGGTAGATCCTTCAAGGTCGCATGGAGAGGCATTTTAAAAAGTGCCAAGACAATGTTTGAGCTCATATATCGGTAACCTGTCATTGTGTTGTTCTTATATTACAAAACGTGTTTCAAATTATTATGCAAGTGACATATTAGTTGGATTTCAGTACAATACACATTTAGATTTTAGTTGTTCAAAGAAAGCGTTTGTTTTATTTCTCCATATCTTTTTAGGGACTGGTATCAATCTCAGACAGGTTTGTTAAATAGTTTGCTAGGTGGCAATGGAAACCCTACTTAAAGAGGTTTTTCCAGATTATTAAGCAAGTCACAGCATGAAATGGTGCAATGTTATGCAAAAGGCATGAAGACAACTAAAATTGTGTGAAAACTGAATGGAGATTGTCGAACTATCATAAGATTTGTGAGTAATTTACAGCACAAGGGAAAGTGGTCAGATAAAGGCTTATTAATTAAAGTTTCTGTCAAAAAAAATTACATTAAAAGGACAGCTATAAAAAAAATAAAAAGCCACTGTTGGTATTTGAAGCTGCTGGTGTCTCTGGAGTCTCAAGAACCTCTCCATGCAGACTGGCAGTTGTGTGTAAAGTTGCATTTCAGCATCCCCTAGATCAGGGATATTCAACTAATATTTAAAGTAATTTCTTGAAGCAAAGGTCCGGAAGATCATAAAATCTAACTATTTAATGTGATATATATTTGAGTAGCCTAGTAGTTGTATCAATACCTGACTGCCAAATCAAATGCATATGTCTTCTTCCGCTTATCCGGGGCCGGGTCGCGGGGACAGCAGTCTAAGCAGAGATGCCCAGACTTCCCTCTCCATAGACACTTCCTCCAGCTCTTCCGGGTGGACACCGTGGCGTTCCCAGGCCTGCTGGGAGACATAATCCCTCCAGTGTGTCCTAGGTCTTCCCCGGGGTCTCCTCCCAGTGGGACGTGCCCAGAACACCTCCCCTGGAAGGCATCCAGGAGGCATCCGGAACAGATGCCCGAGCCACCTCAGCTGACCCCTCTCGGTGTGGAGGAGCAGCGACTCTACTCTGAGTTCCACCCGAGTGACTGAGCTCCTCACCCTATGTCTAAAGGGGGTCGCACACCGGACGCGCAGCTCAGTGCCGCGCCACGTCTAGGACAACTCTCACCTGAAAATCCGATAACATCAGCAATTTTCTGATTTCTGTAAATAAATATAAAACTAAATGTATATTGCAGCACAGGGTGAAGTCCGTATATACATTAACTATGATTTGAGACACTTAAATGTAAATTTAATATAAAACTATGTAAATGGCGTTCTGTGGCGCGGCAGGATTTTGAACACGGTCCTGAGCCGTTGCTGGGCGCCGCGGACAGACGCCGAAAGGCGCCGCCGGTGTGTGTACTCTCATAGAGAATAATGTGTTCGAATTTAAAAGACGTGGCGCTGCGCGGCGCTGAGCTGCGCGTCCGGTGTGCGACCCCCTTAAGGGATCGCCCAGCCACCCTGCGGAGAAAGCTCATTTCGGCCGCCTGTATCCGTGATCTTGTCCTTTCGGTCATGACCTACAGCTCATGACCATAGGTGAGAGTAGGAACGTAGATTTACCGGTAATCACCATGACAGACCGGTACATCGACCGCATTACTGCAGAAGCTGCACCGATCTGTCTGTCAATCTCCCGTTCCATCCTTCCCTCACTCGTGAACAAAACCCCCAGATACTTGAACTCCTCCACCTGAGGCAGGAACTCTCCACCAACCTGAAGTGGGCAAGCCACCCTTTTCCGACTGAGGACCATGGCCTTGGATTTGGAGGTGCTGATTCTCATCCCAGCCGCTTCACACTCGGCTGCAAACCGTCCCAGTGCATGCTAAAGGTCCTGTTCTGATGGGGCCAACAAGAAAACATCAATCGCAAAAAGCAGAGACAAATCAAATGCATTCAGTACAATTCAGAAACTTGTTGACAATATTTATTGTCATGTAACAGAACTGAACATATATGTATGACTGCAGATATGTATAATGTTCTCATTAACTAAATAAAAGTAGGGCTGCATTTCAAAATAAGAGAAAATAAATAAAATGTGAAAATTGTGCTTAACATCAGTAAAAATAAAATAAAGGGGGGAAAAGCTTGAAGTTCCCCTCTTCTGTTTCACATCTTGACTCTACAGTCTCAACCAATTTTATACATAATAAATCTCAACACGTCTTAACAATTGAATAGTTTTACAGAATAACTATCTTCCCCTCTTATATCCCACTCCACCACTTTTTTTGCTCAGTGAGAGAATTGAGCTCTAGCTTGTCTTGCCAGGATTTAAAAACCTGGGCTTGAATGGAGTCAGGGCCATTCTCATACACGTGGAGATGCTCATTGATGAGCCTGGAACGATATTTAGTTTTGATTATGTTCAATGTGGAGTTGTATGTGAAGCCAAACATGATCAAGATGTAAATGGCTACTTTCACTACAAGAGGAGTGACACCTAAAAGGTCTTCACAGAATGCTTTCTGGTCTGTGTTAAAAAACCTGACATACACTAACAGCTGAGTATAGTCACACATGTCAGTGGACTTAAGCACAATTTATTGAGTATAACTAAATGTATTTGTGCCACACTATAAATTGGTATACTTAAAGTCTATTAAATTGGAACAACTAATTTTGTACTAAATGCATTTTAGTTGGACAAAAATAGAGTTGAAGTTCAACTAAAGTTGTATTTAATATACTTGTTTGTGCTAAAGTGGAACTTTTCCAAGTATACTTAAAGTATACTTTTAATATACTCTTATATTTAAGTTTTGAAATGCAGGATTCACTCAGCTTAAACTTCAAATATATTTTGGTGACATTACAATTGCAGTTCAATTACACTAAGAGTGTTGAACATACATTAATATTATACTGATAACAAACTTTTAGTGATTTTAAAACACATTGCAATAGCATTCCAAGTAAACTTGAAGTGTGCTAATGGCATCATTACAGTGTGCTTCAAGTAGACTACAATTTCTCATACAGTTACTTATTAAGATTACTTAAAGGTCCCGTTCTTCGTGATCCCATGTTTAAAACTTTAGTTAGTGTGTAATGTTGTTGTTAGAGTATAAATAATATCTGTAAAATTATAAAGCTCAAAGTTCAATGCCAAGCGAGGTATTTTATTTAACAGAAGTTGACTACAAAAAACGGCTGGATTGGACTACACCCCTCTACTTCCTTCATTAATGACATCACCAGAACCGTGTTTAGACTAACCTCCGCCCACAGGAACACAGGCGTATTGATGGCGAAATGTCAACAGACGGTTGATGTTTATCTATAATCGGATACCGCAAAAGTTTAATTCGAAGTTGTGATTTTGCTCTGTCCATTTCACCACGGACTGTTTTTCTAACCTGGGATAATATCAAGCAGGCTTCTCTCAGCGTTTCATACTGACGAAGGGGGCAATTTCAACTATATTCCAGCAAGCGGTAAGTACAAGTAGTGATTTAATATGGAAGTAGCGATCAACTTCACATCGTTTCTCTTAGTAGGATGAAAATAATCTTACTTAAACTTTGATTAATATACAGAAAGCGATCAAAGAACAATCCCTTTCCAATCGCCCAAGCTGTCAATCACACAGCGCGAGTTTATATGGACACTTGCCAATACTCGTTATGAAATCAATGACGCTGTTACACTGCACAACGAAGCTCTTACTGTATTTATATGCCTCATGTTTGCATTGGTGAAATCATTAGTGAGAGTGCAGAAACTGCGTTGCAATGATAAGATCTTTCACGCGATCAACAGACTGTCATCTGCTCAATGCTCATCATCACTGCAATTTTTTATGTGATTGAAATAGATCTAAATACTTAAAAAACTTCTCACGATTCGTTAATCCCGATAGCTGTAATAGTAAAAACGTATAATAGCTGTAATAGTAAAAGTTTTCCAGATAGTTCCACATGTAATGCCAGATATTTCATATGCAAGCATGTCAGCCAATCACAGCAGAGGGCGTTTACACTGAAGTCTCACAGCAGACACGCCCCTTCAAACAGAGCGTTCAAACCAGGGAATGAAATCAGGCTAGGAAATATGCCTTTTATTTCTAAATTATAACAATTTTTGATCTAAAAAACATACTAACATTATAAGGGCACCCCTGGAAACATGATAAAATAATAAAAAATAATCCATGGAATGGGACCTTTAAATCTATATAAATAATGACACTGTATGAGAAATGGCCTTTTACTGACACACCTCAGTATACTGGTAACTTACTTATCCGGAGAACATCAGTGAGACAATGGGAACAAATATTTGCACATTGAATGCAGGAACCACTTCAGACTGGAATTAAACCTGGGTCGCCCGAGTCGCTTGCACACAAATGCACTCGTTTTACCAGTTGCAGCATTACGCTTGCAACAGATTCTCTGCTTGCAACAAAGTTTATTTTACGATAAACTGGCAGCAGTACTACAGTAGTACTGTACAGTAAGAAAGACATTTCCCTCCCCGGAAATGAATATTTCTTAGAATTAATAAACAATTAATGAGTGTTCACAGGATGAACAGGTGGGTTGATTGTAATATTAATTTTATTACATTAAGTTAATTCTATTAACTAATCCAAATATTCATAATCAATGATAACAAGTTATGATTGCCGTATTTTTCGGACTATAAGTCACACTTTTTTTCATAGTTTGACTGGTCCTGCGACTTATAGTCAGGTGCGATTTATATATCAAAATTAATTCAGACTGAGATGAAAACATTACCGTCTACAGCCGCGAGAGGGCGCTCTATGGCGGAGTTGTTCAGAAGCCACACCCAAGGATGAAGAAAATTCAATGGATTCAGTGATGTGGAATGAGATCGCGGGAGAATGGCAGAAGGAGTGGGATAGTGGAAATAAGGGTCGACATTTATACAAAATTCAAGGAACAGTTGGTTTTGAAAGAAGAAACTTTGGAAATAGGAGGAAGGATGTTATAATTTCAAGAATGCGCATTGGCCATTGTCTACTAAATCAAAGTATGCTCAGGATTGGGAAACACCAGACTGGGTATTGTGACAAATGTAGTTCCGAAAATATGGAAACAGTAGAACATGTATTATTAAAATGTGAGGCTTATGCAAGAGAAAGATTTAAATTAATTCAAGCATTAAGAGAAATGGAAATGGAAGTTTTTTCTATCAAAGCATTATTAGGTAATGGCCCAAAGCAATTTAAAATATATGAAGAAGTAATTAATTTTTTAAAAGACACTCATTTAAATAACAGGATTTAGGTCACTACTACCATAACGTTATCCACACTCCAATCCAGTAGGTGGCGGGAATGCACCATTTAAGTTTGGTTTGCCAACCGCCATTAAACCTGAGAAGAAGAAGAAGAAGAAGAGATCGCGGGAGCTTGGTGAACTTGTTTACTGGTAACTTGCTTGTTGGACTTGCTGGCTTATATTAATTTAGCCTATTCAGCCTCCCAGGTATATGTTCTTTATGCTATTGTGTAGCTAAATAACTGTTAATGTGTTGCGTTAACATACCGGATACCTACTCAGCCTGTTGTTCTGTGTGCTACTGTGTAGTTGAATAACTTGCCTTTCCATATTAAATGTCTGTTCTTGGTCTTGGATTTTGTGAAATAAATTTCTAAATAAATGCGACTTATAGTCCAGTGCGACTTATATATGTTTTTTTCCTCTTCATGACGCATTTTTTGACTGATGCGAGTTATACTCCGGAGCGACTTACAGTCCGAAAAATACGGTAATTATTGATATTTCTTTAGATCTAATTTTCTACAGTGTATTAGGAATAATACACTCCAGTGCATACAACCTCTGATCAGGTACATGAATGTCTTTCACCATTTCAAATTAACTAGTCTATAGGCTATTTTGTTTTCATTATTTGTCATAACTACATATCTTTACTTTTGTGACTACAGTACATTCTACATGTAGGCTATGTAAGCTGCTTTGCAACCATGCAAAATTGTGAAAAGTGCTATAGAAATAAATTTGAATTGAAATAAGCAATAGCCTACCTGATATTCAAAGTGTGGGTAAATTATTGAAAAGATAAAAGGTCATAATTATATAACTTCATGATTATTTTTTTGCAACTATAAACACATTTCCTGTAAACATAAGAAGTAGAACTCAAATACAATTCATTGTATTGTACATTTAATCATATCAGGTCAACAGAGAATTAAAAAAAAGTAAATGACTGAAGTAGTACTTAAATATTTTACAAATTCATTTAATTTACAAATTGCTTGTTGTTACATTTGCACTGTATTTGCATTTGCATCGGCTCTGGGTTTCTTGTCTTCAGCTCTGGGCTTCTTGTCTTCAGCTCTGGGCTTCTTGTCTTCACCTTGGGGTTTCTTGTCTTCAGCTCTGGGCTTCTTGTCTTCAGCTCTAGGTTTCTTGTCTTCAATTCTGGGTTTCTTGTCTTCACCTTGGGGTTTCTTGTCTTCAGCTCTGGGATTCTTGTTTTCAGCTCTAGGTTTCTTGTCTTCAGCTCTGGGATTCTTGTCTTCAGCTCTGGGTTTCTTGTTTTCAGCTCTGGGTTTCTTTTTTTCAGCTCTGGGTTTCTTGTCTTCAGCTCGGAGTTTCTTGTCTTCAGCTTGGAGTTTCTTGTCCTCAGCTCTAAGTTTCTTGTCTTAAGCTCTGGGCTTCTTGTCCTCAGCTCTGGGCTTCTTTTCCTCAGCTCTGGGCTTCTTGTCCTCAGCTCTGGGTTTCTTGTCTTCAGCTCTGGACTTCTTGTCTTCAGCTCTGGGCTTCTTGTCTCCAGCTCGGGGCTTCTTGTCTTTAGCTCTGGGCTTCTTTTCCTCAGCTCTGGGTTTCTTGTCCTCAGCTCTGGGCTTCTTGTCCTCAGCTCTGAGTTTATTGTCCTCAGCTCTGAACTTCTTGGTGTCAGAGGTTTTATGACGTATCATTATCCAAAGAGGCAATCAGCTTATCAGTCTTTTATACTCCTGTTGTTTCCCACCGAAGTTAGGTTCTAATCTTCTTGATTGACGCAAGTTGTAACTTTCCCAAAGTTTTCAAGATCCTTCAGAAAGCATCACAGGTGCAAGCTTTCCACCTTTTCATGTCCTTGAACTACAGTAAACTCAACCAAGATGGCTGATTTCCTTTTAAGGTTATAGGAGTAGAACCACAGTCTTTTGTGTCCTTGAGCGCACACACACATAAACGCACATAACCAACAATTACTGTACATATCTGCCAATACAGTATATGCATTGTGTATACACTGTACACAATGCATCATATTCAGTACATTGGCTAAATATGTGTAGGTATCTACAATAGACAAGTACGCAGATTGCATTTCATTGATATTATACAACAGTAAACTACATTCGCTACTGGCAGTTGCTGATGCTGATTTTAATTGTAATTTTTTTTTACGTTCGCCGGCAGCGCACACAGTCTTCAAACGGACGAGCAGAGGACGAGAGAATATGGTTGCAAGATACGAAGAATAAGAAAACATCATATTTGAAGTAAGTCTTTAAGGTTTAACATCAGGGTTTTTTGCTCTGAATAAATTTTATGAGACGCTGTGTGAGTTAAAAAGGCTGCAATACGCTACTAGTTAATCAGACTAGAGATATTGGTTCGCAATTTAGCATAACAATCCGTACGCTTACACCTGTGCTAGTAATACACGCATATACCATGTCGTGTGTACATTACAGTATACAAATGTTTAGCTAATGTTGGAAAGTAGGCTATAGCTGTCAGTGTTCAACGAGTTAACATTTAGCAGTTTGAAATCGATTAGGTAGCTCAGTTAGGGCCGTTACATAGTCAACACGAGCAAGCAACGTGCTCCCTTTCATAGTCTAAACAGTGGACGCAAGCAGACGCAAGCGTCACGGGCAATGCGTGAAATGCAATACACCGCTCACGCAACAGGGGGTAGTAGAGTTGGGTGATATTAGTAGAGTCGGGTCACGTGATATTCAGATCAAAATGGCAACTTGAAGAGGAGTGCATCCTATTGCTGATTTTACATCGGCGGCAACAAAGGCAGCGCAGAGATAGGCGATGGTATGTTCGCCCTTTAAACCGAAGAAGAGATCAGGATGGGGAGTTTGTGTCTCTGGTGCTTCCCATGCGAAGCCTGGACGAGGAGAGACATTTCCAGTACTTTAGGATGTTGGCGGCAAAATTTGATCAATTGCTTTCACAAGTCGTCTGCTTTCTCCCGGACACTCACCAAAATCACTGCAACCCGATTGGAGCTTCGCAAAGGCTTGCAGTGACTTTGCGGTACCTCACAAAAGGTATCAGCCTGCAGGCACTCTCTGCCAGCTACAAAATGGGCACCAGCACTGTTTCGGGCATACTGGAGCATACTCGAACTACTGGAGTTCATGGCCTTTACTTCGCGCAGTCAGTGGCAGGACAAAGCGGAGGACTTTTGGAGACAGTGGCAGTTTCCCCTATGTGTCGGGGCGATTGATGGGAAGCATGTTCGCATCAGAGCACCACCACGATCAGGCAGCAACTTCTACAATTTTTTTTTTCTATTATCCTTATGGCAGCTGCTGATGTGAACTATAGTTTTATTTACATCGATGTTGGCGCATTCGGGCGTGAGAGCGATGGAGGTGTGTTGGGCCGCAGTGTGTTTGGATCCAGACTGGCAGAGGGCAATCTCAATCTACCTGCTCCTGCCGTCCTACCGGGCACCACAACGCCCAGTCCTTTTTTTTCCCTGGGGGATGAGGCATTTCCCTTACAGGAGAACCTGATGCGACCCTATCCAGGTGTGAATAAAAATAATTGATAGCAGACCTGCTCGATAAAATAACCCGGAAGCAATGAAAAAGAGAGCGTGCACTGGTCTTAGCTCGTTTATAGACTGCTTCTGACCACGCACACACTAACACTGTGCCATTACGCACAGTGTGCGTAATTGGCGTCAGCCAATTTATCTGTTCTGTCTAGTTACTGCACTGACACTTATTTGTCTTCTCATTAAAGGCACGAACCTGCAGGATAGGAAGCGCATTTACAATTACCGACAGGCCAAGGCGAGACGCGTGGTGGAGAATGCCTTCGGTATATAGGCTGCGCGCTTCCGAATTTTCAGCCGCCTGATTGACTGCAAACCTGAAAAAGCGGTGAAGCTCGTGAAGGCGTGCGTGGCAGTCCACAACTTTCTGGTATCCACTGAACGGGCCAGATACATGCCCGCCACCTTTGTGGATGCGACGTCTGACACCGGAGAGGTCCAGCCTGGAGAGTGGAAACAGCACGTTGCGGGGGATCAGATGGTCCGAATGGTCGACGGACCACGGTGTTCGGTCGGCAGCAGCAGACCCTCCCGGAGAGCGGCACTTGTCAAGGAGCAGCTGGCTGACTCCTTTTTATCAGATGCTGGTGTGTTTCCCCACCAGTACAGTGTGCTAGCACTGACCAATAAATTGATAAAAGGTCTCTTGGAAGCATGTGTTTTGTTTATTAGTTATACATTTGAACTAATTTGGTATTATGTGAAAACCATTACACATTTTAACTAATTTGGTATTATTTGAAAACCATTAATTCATATCCATATACAATACTAAAATTAGGCCTTCTGAACGTACAGCCTAGCCAACATTGAAATGGTGACAGTGTAATTCATTTTCATATGAAGGCTACTGAACTTTGTTAACATGTTTCACACAGAACATGACCTAACAAATGTCAAAAACAAATAACATCAGTAACAGCATGTAGCCTACAATATTGGTAGACAAATTAAGTCAAATTAAGTCAAATTAAAAGGGCTCATACTGCCGCATGAGCTGTTTGATGTCGCGCATCAAAATTGCGCTTTGTTCCTGTGGGAGATTTTGTAGAAAATGGCACAGATAATTACAAAAAGTGGTGTGTATGTCCCTCTTTTCGCTTTCCCTCTCCCTCTCTCTATCCCTCTCTCTCTCCTGCCATATTTCCTGCAGCCTATCGAGGAGCGTACGCTCACATGGATCCATAATCGGCCTGTGGCTTTTGCGCTTCCTTTTACCACCACGGGAGGCTGATGATGTCGGGGTGGTAGGGGGGTAGAAACGGTGTAGAAACGGTCGAATGGTGTAGAAACGGTTGATGGTGTAGAAACGGTCGAAGCCACTAGTGTCGGGGTGGTGGGAGGGTCAGATAGAAGTAGGGAAAACTGGGATATGGATGAGTCGGGATTGGGGGTAGATGGAGGTGCCTGATCTCCCTGCGCAATAATGCTTTCCTCCTCCTCCTCCTCCTCCTCCTCCTCCTCCTCCTCCTCCTCCTCCTCATCATCATCATCATCATCATCATCATCATCATCATCATCATCATCGTCGCCCTCATCGTCTCCCTCATCTGCCTACACAGAAAGAAAATGTAGGCCTACTCCTGTTTCAAACGTCCTGACAAAATCAGTAGCCTACCATTCTCAGTAAATGACAGTAATGACAGTTATAAAGACATCAAAATAATAAAATATTATAACATAACTTAAATTTAAATGTACAAATTGAATGGATTTGAATGTACACACACTCTCTGGGTAACATCTCTCTCTCTCTCTCTCACCACTTCTGCATGCCACCTTCCACTTTTTGTGCGCCCTAGTAACGGGCACTTTTCCAGTCCATTTTCACCTTATCTACGGTCTTTCCCATCGTGGCATTTTCCAACGCTAGTTTATTGGAGTGTAATTGCAAAGAACTGTCATATAAATGCGGATGTATACGTATAAGTTTGCATAATTTTTCCTCTTCGCCCGCCATTGTATTCAAACCTTCTTCTGTAAACATAATATACTTGAATTAATGTACAATACTTACAATGTTGCCCCCACCGACAACGCATAGTATTGCGTGCATCGGCGCATTGTCTATCAAAAACTAGGACGACACATTTGGCTACGCATCGACGCATAATGGCGGCCAAAGCGTAGCGATGCGTAGCCTTGCGGACGCGTATGCGTACCGATGCGTTGACTATGTAACGGCTCTTAGGCTACTGCAGTTCAGAATAGGGCTAGCAATGATCAAACTGGTAACTTAGATTGGTAGTTGATTTTAATGTACAGTTATGAATGTAATTTAAATTACTCTCTTCCCGCCATTGACGAGTTTATGGCTTTCTGTGTTTTCACTGTTATAAGGTATGGGGCACTATTACACATCTGGAGTACCTCCAGATCAAAACACAGGCAAAGAAACTTACCAACATTCAAGTGTTGATAAAAAAGGATGCACGAAGCTAGAATAAAACAGATTTTTTTTTTTGTTTAAAAGCAGAGGGTCTGTTCTTTCTTTTGATATAATGCATGTTCAGATATTCATACAACAAAATATTCTGGGGTGCCATGAAATTGTGAAAATGACCAAAAATGTGGTGGTGGCTTACAACTTTATTTATTATTATTTTATTTTTTTAAATGCTGGCGGGAAAGAGTAAGATAAAAATGTTAGTAATTGGATGATTAGATGTAACCATAGGCTGTCATATTTTTGCACAAGATCAATTAACTCTGAGATATCAGAGTTCTTTTTAAAGAAGCACAAACAGGCAGATCAGGTGCAAACAGACCCCAGCCCATGCATCATCACTGGACCCCAGAGCAGCTCCCTACATGAGGCTAGTCAGAGTCAGTGTGGTCAGACTTCAGGACCACCAACCAAAACTGTGTGGTTACCAACATGCTTTAAAATATCTTCTTTTGTGTTCCGCAGAAGAAGGTCATACAGGTTTGGACGTTTAAAATGTTGGTTCATGTGTGTTCTTGTTGTTGATGGTTGTTGCATTTATATTGTGATTATATTGTGATTATACACTAATGGTTCTTGTGTTATAAATCGAAGTATCAAGAGAGGACACAGATACCTCTGATTACTGTGTGTGTGTGTGTGTGTGTGTGTGTGTGTGTGTGTGTGTGTGTACCCCCGAAAGTAGCAGTGACCACTAGGGTTGTGCCGATAGACGATAGTATCGTGTATCGACGATAGACAGAGATATCGCCGATGGCAGATGCCTTTGATGATATCAATACGATAATTGGCTCGTTTTCCCATTAATGTATTAAATCATTATTATTATTATTATTATTATTATTATTATGAAGCTAGTATAGTTATTACATTAATTAGGAACTACAATTATATTTGCCTTGCCTAAATTCATAACGACATCACCACATAACCACACTTGCGACATCACCGATGCGCGCGGATGAGGACTCCTCAAAGAAAATGTTTTTAAAACACACTAAAAAAACTACATCCCACAACGAAATTTAATTGCAAGGTGATCCATTCACAAATTGTCAAGAGTGCTTGTTTTAACATACGCATCATTCTTATACAGAGCCAAGATGAAGACGCGGCATCGTTGTTCGTCAGTATTTTGTTTCCATAGCACATTAACAAAATATTTAATGACACTAATAACACTAAAAACAATACAATTACAAAATATTAATTATAATAATATCAATAAAATTATATAGGCCGCCTAGGCCAATAAAAGTCTTTAGTTCACGAAGCATATCTGTGAAACTCTGCCATCTGTGAAAATCACAAGCAATTTTTTCACTGTCAATAATGTAAGTCCACAAGAGAAATATTAAGCCAGTAAATTGATAGTTGCTATACCGTTATATCCACCGTCGTCTCTGAGAGAACGCGCCGTTAATGCAGTGAAAGCTCAGTCCGTTTCTGCTTTCATTTTCAGGGAATGAGCGCGTTTACATGCACGTTATTAACTCGATTATGCTGAATAAACAGACAATGCATGTGGTCATGTAAACGCATTCACCCGTTTTCCTTTATCAGAGTCAAGTCATAGGTTTAAGTATAACCGATCGAGATTTTTGCCTCTGATTTCTCCCGGCATTTAAAACCCGCGTTATTTGGGCTTATTGAAATGCGGTGTGCATAAGTGAAGTGCATCCATTCCAGACAGAGAGAGCACTGGTAGGAGGATATCGCAGACTCCAACACTTTTTTTTGACCCAAGAAATTAAAACGTGTTCTCATCTCGTGCAGAAGTAGGCCTAGCCTACAGGCAAAATGCTGCATCTCATATTTAATACGAAGTAATAAAACAAGCAAATTGATGAGTAAATAAGCAAGTTAATAATCAAATAAGTAAGCCCCACCCCCCTCACGATAATATCGTGTATCGCCGATCTCACAGGCTGACGATAAGACGATATGAAAATGGAGCATATCGCCCAAGCCTAGTGACCACCCCCTGGCCACCCCATGTATAAAACTCTAGTTCCGCTACTGATTAAAATATTAACTGACATATCGCTTGTGACTTAATGATACAAATATTATAATTAAACTTTATTTGGAGTACTTCTTTATTGCACTTATGAGCACTTCTTTATTGCACTTATGAACATTT
Source organism: Vimba vimba (assembly GCA_022828995.1). NCBI lineage: Eukaryota > Metazoa > Chordata > Actinopteri > Cypriniformes > Leuciscidae > Vimba > Vimba vimba. The sequence continues at coordinate 28,516,520 of CM040821.1, forward strand.
ATTAATATTAAGGCCTGGTTTCACAGACAGGGCTTAGACTAAGCCAGGATTAGACCATAGATCAATTAGGACATTTAAGTAATTTTTATAAACATGCTTAGAAAAAAACATTACCGATGTGCATCTTAAAACTAAAAAGGCACTGATATATTTTTAAGATCAGTCAGTGCAAGTTTATTTCAGTGGAAACAGCTCAGACTTACATTTTAGTCTAGGACTAGTCTTAAGCCCTGTCTGTGAAACCAGGGGCATATGTTTTACAGGTTCGCCACAGACTTCCTTCGAGACTTAAGCACCCGGGTCTGTTAGATTACATCCCCTCCTTAGTCAGGAAGGTTGAAAGCGACTGACCCACCACAGACCTGGCTAATCATGGTGTCACAAAGAAAGCCCCCCAGCTGATTACCTCCTCCCTCCAGAGGCCACTGGGCCAATGAGGGTGACTCTATGAAACCTGTAATCCACAATCGGCAATGGCGTGACTGTGGCTCATGGGACCCAGTGGCAGATGATTTAAACCACTCGGCAACGGGGGGCCCTAAGCGAGAACATTTAACATTCACTAATATCTGACCATTTATAATGTACACTGAACAAAAATATAAACGCAACACTTTTGTTTTTGCCCCCATTTATCATGAGCTGAACTCAAAGATCTCAGACTTTTCTATGTACACAAAAGGCCTATTTCCACAGCCTAAGGAATCACAAACAATTCAGTAGGCTGCGAAGCTGGCCGTGGTGCTGAATCCACCTGTTGTGGCTTTAAATCACTGCATGGGAGTTGTCAGTTTCGCTCCCTGTAAACTTGCGACATCTGTGGCATTGTGCTGTGTGATGAAACTGCACATTTTAGAGTGGCCTTTTATTGTGGCCAGCCTAAGGCACACCTGTGCAATAATCATGCTGTCTTAACAGTATCTTGATATACTACACCTGTGAGGTGGATAGATTATCTCGGCAAAGGAGAAGTGCTCACGAACACAGATTTAGACAGATTTGTGAACAATATTTGAGAGAAATAGGCCTTTTGTGTACATAGAAAAAGTTGTAGATCTTTGAGTTCAGCTCATGATAAATGGGGGCAAAAACACAAGTGCTGCGTTTATATATTTTTTTCAGTGTAGTTATTTTCAACACTGTGCATTCTGTGGATTATACCTGCAGCTCAGGAGCATCGTATAAAATTCTATCTGCATTGGGATTTCCTTGTGACACCTTCTTACTCCCAAGTGCTCACTGACCTCTCACAGACTAAACAACCAATCAGTAACTCATTACAATGTAATACTGTCACTCATAAGCTAATGACGACTTAAATGGACAAGAAAACACTCGTCTATAACTGTAGACGATAAAAGAACAAGCTGGAAACTGAATAATTAGTTGACTGAAGAATCAACAACAACTGACAACTACTATAGATTTCAATCCTCAATGACCTGATATCCTAAATCACGACTCAATAACCTGAAATATCCTTTGATCATACAAAACTGGAATTAATGAGGTGGATCATGCATTTTGGAACTACATCAAACTTTATCCTCTCCCAAATATTAATAAGAGCACAAGTGTTGCATAAGATAATATATTTGGTAAAATGCAAAAAAACATAATAATAAAAATGTCTGTCTTTTCTCGCTGTCACTAGTCTCTCGTTCTCCATATCCCTTGTGTCCAAGATACTGTAGCTGCTAATGTTCAACCTCACTCCCTCTCCTACTATAAAACTGACCCTGTCTCTCTGAATCCTTTACCTTTAGAACCTGTTTTTGATGTAAAATTTAATAGCCAGCCAGTCCTCTCCGTTTTAGGGCTTCCGGCTCAGATTTGAGGCACAAATCTCAGGCAGCCTTTCCTGGAACACGACAGGATTCAATGAAGTGCATCATGTGTTTTTCAATTGCATCAACCTCCACCTTCTGCCAATTATTTTTCTTGACTGGTTTGCGACCTAAATGAGAATAAAATTACTGAACTTGAAAGCAGGACAAATTTATAAAGTTTTGCTAGCATTCTCACAACCCAATAACCAAACCCATAAATAAATCACCTGCCAAAACAGTTCCTTTAAATTAAACTGAGTTCTTCACTACAAATACTGTTAGAGAACAGTAGCACTGTGTTTCAGCTAATCAGATCATTCACACAAGTCACTCTTCATTTTTTGGAGATGAGAATTGGATAGCTTGAGAGTTTATCTTTGTGTCATTTCGCATCCGACTGCCTGAAGCACATGGTGACTCGGCTGTGTTCTCAACACAATCCTTGTTCCTTGGATGCTGAATCGATAATTTTTACCCAGCCCTAATTTTTACATTTTATATTAATGAGTTTCATTGATTTTTATTTGGTGTAACATTTGAAATGTTTAAATTATATTAAGTTATTATCAGTGTTTTTTTTTTATAAATCACAGAGCCAGATGGTTCATGAGGTAAGAAAAGTATAAAAAATGTTGTCTGTGGTATATTTTCTCTGCAAAACAACACAAGAAATGCTGCAAATATTGCCACAAAATTTGAGAAAAGCCGCCACAAAATCAGTCAGTTTAGGACGCAAAAATAAAAAAAAAAGTGCCACAAAAATCCTGGAGGGACTGATTAATAAAGTCACATATAATAAAGTCACGTTTACATTCATCTGTTTTTGTTTGTGAAACGGGTTTGAAAACAACAATTATTCTTTTTTCACATTCCATTTGGAGACAGACGTAGAAAGTTGCACACTTCTCCTGAAAATAATCGTTTTGTTTTTGAATAACTCACTCTCCTATAAGTGATTTCTCATCAGCAATGCAAATATATCAACTCATTAGAACTGGATTTTCATTAAATCACAGAACATGGGAATAGCATATTATTATGGGAATGGCGTAGATAAATGGGGGTACGAGCATCTGAAGAGAGTTAAGCCATCTGCTTTTCTCTCTCCTAAGACCTGCACAGTTTTGTTCAAGAGGAGGAGGATTGTGAAAACAGTTGAGCAATGCAAACCATCTTAAAGGATTAGTTCACCTCAAAATGAAAATTTCCTGATAATTTACTCACCCCAATAGCATTCTAGATGTCCATGTCTTTCTTTCTTCTGTGGAAAAGAAATTAAGTTTATTTGAGGAAAAGATTTCAGGATTTTTCTCAAAACAATGGAGTTCAATGGCAACCAGTATGTTGAAGTTCAAATCAATGCAGTTTCAAAGGGCTCTGCACGATCCCAGCTGAGGAATGGGGTCTTATCTAGCGAAAATATCGGTCATTTTCTAAAAAAAAATAAAAATGTATATACTTTTTAACTACAATTATTCGTACAGGGCAAGATCAAGCTGAAGCACTACACGCATCCTGTGAATTATTAAAATAAATAAAGACTATAGAAAAATTCTTTCTTCACAGCTAACAATTAATCAGATAGAGTACAGTTTCTGGTTAGGAAAGTAACCAGGCGAGTGTGAGGAGACGGGGTGGTGGAGGGATGCTGAAAACTGTCGAGGAACATAGGTGGGCCAACTGCATATATATATATATATATATATATACACACATTATATATATATATATAGGCCTCTACTCATGCTGATTAGCTAGACATGTTGATTACTGATTGTTGACAGCTGGTTGGAATGACGTGATGATTGGATAGATCATTTGAACGTGTTCCTCCCGAACTTTGTTAATAAAACATAATTTATACACAACAGGTTATATATAAGTTTGAGAGGGTTTTTATTGTGAAACTCAACATCAGACAGTCCTGACATTGTGTGTGACACTCTGAGGTGATGTACTAAACCAAAGACTATAGATTTTGCAAGCAGTTTTTGAGATTTCTGGATTCCCCCATTCAAGTAGACAGGAGCTGGTCTTGGATGCCCGAAACTGAACAGAAGCAGGAGTATAAATACACATGGCTGAACAAATAAAACAATAATCAGAAACAAAGTAATAAAGATTAAAAGAAAACTCAACAAAAAAACTAAACATAACCCTGACAATAATAATAAAATGATAAAGTGTGTAAATCAAATAACAGATACATACATGACTAATGATTATAAATTATTGATCTGAATATAAACTCAAAGAAAATAAAGCACAACACAGATGTAAGGTTAAAGTAACACGCACAGGTTTCTATTGAGATCCTTTGATCCTTCATTTACACAGGAATTGATCAACAAAGTGTGCGATTGATTCATTCTCTTATTCATTCTGTCAATGTCATGATTACCTATGTCTCAGTCTTCATGGACTCTTATTTTGAATTTCTGTTGTCTTGTTGTGTCTGGTTTTCAGTTTTTGGCTCCTGTGTTGCCATTGCTGTCTTGTTAATTTCCATAGTAACCCTTGTTTGTAACCATGACAACTTATCACCATCACCCAATCCCTTGTTATCTAGTGTATTTAAACCCTCAGTCATCTTAGGTTCATTGTCTTATGTTAATGTTTTGTGCTGGTGTTGATTAAATATGTGTTCATGTCTTTCTGCATCAAGCCTCTTATCTTGGATTAGTCAAGCCAGTGTGTGAGAGTCACTGATTTATCATGCAGCTCAAAACATTATGGGTAGAATCTCTCTACAGTCTGTTCTGATTCATAAACACAGTTTCACTGATGATTTATAACCAACATTAAACCCAGGATAGAGCGGTTGAGTGAATGTGGTCTGGACTGTGTGTATGAGGCTCACTGTGTCAGAGATGCTGTAGAAGGACAGAGTTCCTGCACTGTGATCCACATACACTCTTACTCTACTGCTGATGGAATTTACAGGGAGTTTAGTCACTATATTATTGTGTATGAATGAGTAACTGGAGGAAGAGCAGATCAAACTCCAGGAATGATCATTATATCCAAACTCACACTCATGACCCCGTCCCTTCCTGCTGATGCTCTTATATGACACTGATATATACACATATTCTCCAGTCCACTCAATCTCCCAGTAACAGCGTCCATACACAATCTCTCTACACAACACCTGACACACATCAAATCTGTCTGGATGATCAGGATACGGCTGATCTGTGTCTGTGTAAGTAATCACTCTGTTCCTCTCAGACAGACTGAGGCGTTTATTCACTGTGTTCAGATCCAGAGTGAGCTGATGGGAATCTGATGGAGAGAAAACATCAGAATCAGGATCAGTCTGATCTATTATTATAGCTGAACTCTTCATGTTCAATATATTAGCAGTGTCTCAGTACAGTTTACCAGATACAGTATGTGTGAGTGTGTAACACTTTATAATAGCTTTCACTAATAAATCATTAACAAACATTATATAATGCTTAATGTATCATTGGTTAATATATATATTCAATTAGCTAAAGTGCTTGTTCTTGTTTACAAATGAACTTATTACACATTACATAATGATTAACAGATTAAGTAAATTAAAATGCTTACAAATGTTATTAAACTTTCCATTCATGTGATCCTGCACTTCTTGAAAAATGCCATTAAACTTCAGTTCATATTAACTAATGCACTTTTTTACATTTACAAAATTACAAATGCAAAAAGGTGTTTGGTAGCTATGAGTGATGTGCTTACGAGTTATTGAATAATATGGTCAAATGAATAGTGTGTGAAGTGCTTTTATTAATTAAGCAAATTTTTTTCACAATATTTTTAAATGTAAAAAGGAGCATTAGGCAATAAATGAACTGAAGTCAGGGATTAAAGCCAAAAAAAAAATAAGCATAACTTTAACAGAAGTTTTTATTTCTCAAATAATAAAAGCCAACAGAGCTTTTGCCGCAAAGTTAGCTAATATCACAAACTATATATAATATAATATCTGTTTTTAACCTAGCCATTATACCCTGGACATTATAATAATAATAATAATAATAATAATAATAAATTCAGTTTTAACCTGAGCATTATAATAAGAAATTATAATGCATGTTCTAACTCAACCTGTTAACACTGAACAGAAGAGGGAAACTAATATCAACAGCATCAGAACAAAAAGTGCATTTATGGTAGGGATGGGCATTTCAACCAAAAATAATATTCGATGATCGCTGGGAATTATTCGAAAAATCGCACCCCTCCCCCACATTCTCACCGGCAAAACACGTTCATTCAAATTCCACTACGACATTCAATTTCTCTGTACTGTAGGCCTACGTGTTGTAGCCATTAAAGAAAACGTATTTAGTTTCATATGTATGTTTAAATAATATTACGTTTTTTTGTTTGTTTGTTTTTTTCATCTATGTTGATTATATGAAAAGTGAACAGCATGAGTAAGATGGGCAATATATCGGGAGACATATGGAGTGGGTCAGGCATGATTTTGGCCACTTAAGTTTTGTTTTGTATAAACCCTTTCTTTAAAGTGAATTTCATTTTGTATAAATTGAATCTCAATTTTAATAGATTTTTCATCAAACAATTGCCTAGATTTAATAGATGAGAAGCAAATATAGCAGACAATATAATCAGGACATGCAAGGCACCGGCGCGATCACTTGCATTGCTCGTGAACTGGAGCACATCTCATAAATGAACCGAAACTCAGCGCATAGGCGCACAGGCATGAGAAATATATCTACAGAAAGCTTGAAATGTCTACTTTTAAACAAAACAATTCAAAACGAATAGTAACAGACTACTCTCTTATATAATCCGTATAAAATTTATATTTCTCTCTATAGGATGCGTTCACTACATTTGGACATTTTTGTGTAATTCTATTTATTAAACGTGAAGAATACTTTCCAAACCGTTACATATAATATTATAAATGTTGTGTTCAGATGTTCATGATATAAAAATATATGTATTAGAATAACTTTTAATATGGAGTGAACATGGAGCAGTTTTTCCGTGAGCGGGAATGGAAAACCCGGAGTGGACCCAGAGCGGAGTTATTATAGAACGCTTAGAGTGGAGAGAGCAACGTGCTTTCGCTCCACTCCAGGCTTTGATCACATCCCCCTCAGCAGGGTGAATACACCTCATCTTTCCTTAATTTAAGACCTATTCAAACTAAAATTAAGACATTTAATTTTAATACACTATTTTAGAAATGTAAGCCTATTTACAGCCTTAAAATTATGAAAAGTGAATTTAAGACATAAAGGACAGACGGGAACCCTGCAATTGACGGAAATCCGTCGTAGAACTTTAATCCCTGTGAAGTTTAAAGACATTTAGCATTCAAATATACATTACCAAATAAGCTTTTAATTATTGTATAATTTCTTTTAAAATCATTTGTAGATTTTCAATCTTGATCATGTGAATTGAAAGTTTAATGGGCTTTGTAAACATTTAAATTTACATTAAATAATGATCTGTTAATCATTATATAAAGTTTAATAAGTTCATTAATAAACAATAACAAGCACATTATCTCATATATCTAGCCATGTGAATATATATTAACTAGTGATGTATTGAGCATTATATGTTTGTTAATGATTTACTAATGAAAGTTATTACAGTGTTACAATGTGAGTGTGTTTGTGTGTGGGGGAGTATGTGTGTGTGTGCGTGAGAGATTTTATTTTTATTTTTAAAAAACAACTTTATTACATTATCAATTCGTATTTAACACCACAAAATGTCAAAACACAACTCTCCTTCCACCACTGAACAAATAGCGTCATTATAACACCACTGTTGTATAAAAATGTCAACATCATTCATAGCTCTATAGTACCTAAAATCTATTTTAAGTCTAGACTTAAGTCTAAAAATAGGCAAAAGCTCCTGACCATGTGTATTCTCAAATGTATTTCTCCTTGTAGTAAGTATTGCAAGTTTTGCCTGACCTACCAAAAAATTTATTAACTGCCATTTTACCTTTTGATTCTGACTATAGCCAGATCACAAAATAAAAGAACTTTGAGTATATACCTCTCCACATTTATAAATGCCTTGCTCAATATGTCAAACAATTGCATTAATCTTCCACATTCCAAATAGCAATGAAATACAGTCTCTGGTTATCCACAAAAAATACACTTAAAACTATTAAGAATTCTTTCTGTACCATTTGTAGGGGCATACACATTTATAAACGCCATCTTATACTTTTCAAAAGTAGCCCGTATTATCATAAGCCTGCCAGCTCTTACCTCTTCCACCTGATATGAAACAGGCAAAAATCTTTTTGTAAATAAAACAGCCCCTTATCCTCTATTAGAACTCATATGTGTTAACAACACTTCTCCCTCCCATTCCCTTTTCCAATCAATTGCATTCATGCAGTCACTATGAGTCTCCTGAACATTGTCTTGTGTCAGTGTATGTTTGGTTCCTGTTTTCCTTTGTTCTTTCCCGCCACTCCTTCGTTACTATGGTTACTGTCATTATCAGTTCAGTTGTGTCACCTGTTTAGTCAATCATCGTTATCTGTATCACCTGTGTTCTGTTAATCAGTTTCATCTGTGTTTCTATTTAAGTTCCGACTGTTCAGTCATTCATTTTCTGATCTCTGTCTTTAGTGTGTTGCTACCTGTTCTGCTGTCATGTTTTATTACATTAAACTTTCGTTTTGGAATTATATCCTCGTCTCCGTCTGCCTTCCTGCAACTCACTGTGACATACATTACATCTATATTCTTTTGTTTTATTAGCTCATACAGCAACATCATTCTCTGAATATCTTGCACCATTTATATTAAGTGATCCCACCCTTACTGCACTCATTAGTAAAAGTGTAAGAAACTGCCACAAAACATTCCTTAAAAAGAAGGAACACAAAGAATTGTTTCAATCATTTTGTTTGTAGTTCTTGTCTCAGTTTAGCAACACACTTTTTTTTGCCTGTAGATTTCTTTTGCAGTGAATTGTTCAGTTCCTTCACCCCTCATTAGTGTTCCAACTGACTCAAACATTCTCCGATCAGAAAACTAATTCACAACCTGTAAAATATTCATTTTTTTAGTTTTTTTTTTTTTTGCACAAAAGCCCTGATTTTCACAAATGAATAGTCAATCTTTTTTTCCTCTATTTTGCTGTCAATTGCCTCTATCTGAATCATCCACTGTGCTATGTTCACTTTCATTATGTTTGACATCACTGACACAATTCCTGGATTTTTGCATCTTATCTTAATCCTTTCCCTCTTAATAGAAGGGGTTTTGAAAACCTCTTCTTCATTCACTAATTCACTCTCCATTCCTTCTCCTTCTAGAACAGTCTCTACAGCCTCAACCACATCACTACATTCAACGTGCACTTCTCCCCCATCCCCATTCGTTCCTTCTATCTTCACTTCATTCACCTGTTCACCCACATTTTCTTTTGTTTTTTCACCTTCTGTCACATTATCCTGTACTGTTCTTCAACTACACCTCGACCACCACCATCCTCAGCAATTACAACATTAGTAGCATCAGTCTTCTCTGGACATGCACATCTTATATGCCCCCTTTGTCCGCATCCAAAACATTTAACTGTTTCAGATGATGCAAAAACAATATAGTCAAATCCATCCATCTCTAAAACTTACAAAATGTTTCAATAGAAGTGATTTACAGCCTAAGGGAATCTTTTTCATTTGAGAGACTTTTTTCCATACCTTGATAATTCTGCCAATAATAGATCATCCTTTATGAAATGGGACACATTTGACAGTGTGATATTCCTTGCTGGCTGAACCAAAGGCATTACCAGGGTAAATAAAAGTATATTTTATTATTACCCCACTTTGAACCACACTATTCACTTTCTCTAGAGTATCGAGAAAGATAACGACAGCACTACTCATTCATGACGCTGACATGATACTCTCATACCTGACAGCCTTTCCAACCGCCAGACTACACTCTTCAACTGAACAATTCATCACCGGCACAATCTTAACTCCATGACTGCGTGAGAGTCGCTCAAATGCTACTTTACCTTAAGCCGCCGTTCTCAACTGATAACCTCACAAAAAACTTTCTTTCTACACAATGACTCAAGCCTTAAAATTCCTTCCAAAAACATCTATAATCAAACAAAAAGAAATAAAGTTTTAGAGGAAAAAAGACAGAAACTCATTTCGCACCACACTCTCACTATCACGCTGCCTCCACCCACTCACTCGAGAGAGAGAGTGTGTGTGAGTTTGTGTGTTAATGAAAGCGTGTGTGTGTATGTGTGTGAGTGTCTGTATGTGTGAGAGTGGGAGTTTGTGTGTAAATTAATGTGTGTGTGTGTGTGTGTGTGTGTGTGTGTGTGTGTGTGTGTGTGTGTGTGTGTGTGTGTGTGTGTGTGTGTGCGTATACATACACTTGTGTAGTCCTGCTGTAATCCTGATCTCTCCTCCATGATCCACACTACAAAACACACACAGTGTGAAAGTTAATCAGAAAACACTCACACACATAAACACACACACACACACACACACAGATTTGTCTATATTAGTGACAGACACAGCATTGCAGGGCTATAAGATGATTAATCACAATATATTTTCAATTATGATTTCTAATTTCATCTGTAAGTTGCAGTTGGTGGTCAGTTTGTGCGTAAATGTATGTTTTTGACTAACTTTTTCACATTTGATGTGATTTCTAGCAAGAAATGAGTATTGAAATAATAAAGTATTGTTTTTTTCTTCTCATATTGTCTTACAGATAAGGGTACATCATTCAAAACTGTAAACTTTTATTCATGTACACACACAATAGGCTAACGACAAAACGTTTTCTGTCGTCTGTCTCCGGGAACTGTGCTTCACAAAAATTGCCTCAGCTCAGTCACAATAAGAAATATGTCTAAAGCTGTAAAGCTTTAAATGATTAAATATTTAATAAATGTTATCTGATTATGTAATCCATATAAAATCGAGAGGTACAGAGGATCTGCTCAAACATGTTTATCATGTGTATGAGCACGTCCCAGTGAGGAAAGGAAAATCCAAGAGTGAAAATCTAGCTCTAATTAAACGTAAATCGCCCTGAATTAAAATGTAAAAACAGATCAAATAATTTCTTTCTCGAAATGTTGCGATATTGTTTCATTTAAGTTCATAATTATTCTATAAATGTTATTTAGTTTAACAGCAGCACGAAATACCCACTGTGGTTTGAGATTTATTTGAATAAATAAAAATATTGCCTCTACTTTATTCACAAATTGCACCCTGGTTTTAAGGATCCAAAGTGCCCTGTGAAATTAATATTGAGTTGAACATTTTTTTCATGACAACAAATGAACATAAGTTTGTATTTCGTTTTGCTTGGAAAACCGAAGTAGAGTTTTAATTCTTCAATTAGCCTATTGCATTATTGAAATAATTAAATATTTAGTTAATAAACTTTTTTTATGATAGAAATATTACTACATTTAGCCTAAATTATTTAATTCCTTCATTATCAAAACACTTTAATAATGCTAATGTCTAGAATTTAAGTCAGAATTGTGACTTCTCTTTGTCTCAGATGCTACTCACCTCTCAGAGAGCCTATGGTGTTTTGTTCAGTGGCTTTATCGTGGGGGTGCAGGACAATATACACTCAACAAAATTATAAACGCAACACTTTTGTTTTTGCCCTTATTTTTCCTGAGCTGAACTCAAAGATCTAAGACTTTCTATGTACACAAAAGGCCTATTTCTCTCAAATACTGTTCACAAATCTGTCTAAATCTGTGTTAGTTAGCACTTTTCCTTTGCCGAGATAATCCATCCACCTCACAGGTGTGGCATATCAAGATGCTGATTAGACAGCATGATTATTGCACAGGTGTGCCTTAGGCTGGCCATAATAAAAGGCCATTCTAAAATGTCCAGTTTTACTGTATTGGGTAGGGATGGGCAAATTAAGCCTCATGAAGCAATGAGGCTTTCCCCTGATTGTTCCGGGAAAAGATTTGAGGCATCAAGAGTGTCGAAAACAGCGCCATCTTGTGGCATGTCAAATTTATAGCAGCCATAAACCCGAGTGCGTATTTCACCTCCGTTGTTTATCCATTAAACACAAATAAAAGCCTGACTATGCTAAATGTTCAGTTTTCTGATAATATAATTTACATATTAAAGTGTGTCAATAAATGAATGTACGGCACTTTAAATGCACATACCTTAGAAAGCATAAATCTGTATTGAAGATGACATAACTTGCCCACACTTTTACTAAAAAACCTTTACAAAGATAGGACATTTGTGTTGTAAGAATGTAGAGCGAGACTTCCTATATACGACAATTCACCATGACGTCACAACAGTAATAGACGTTCTTCCGGGTGGCAAAAGCCGAAGCGTTCCTATGGCAACGCTAGTAAATTGCTTGGAAGGGAGGCCCACCGTCGACAGTAAAAATGTAAGAAAAATTAAAAAAATAATTAAATATAATGCATTTTTTTTAATCATAATAACAACTGTGTTTAATTATATAAGTAAAAAATATAATAAATATGTAATATAGTAGGCCTACACATAATTAGCAAAATACTCTCTATAGCTATTTTTTCTAGCCAAAATAACGTGCTATATAGCCTATCATAGTCATTAAATGGCTTTCCTGAGGTAAATGTTATGTGACAATTGTTTTCCAGCTGTTATATTGACCTTTGCGCGGTTGAAAAACACTGATTGGTCGATATTATGTATGAGGAATATACATTTCGGTAAGTTGCGTGAGAAAATGGATGTGTGGCGTGAGAGCGTGTGAAAAGTGATAATTGCGTGAGTCTCATCATTGTCAGTGTGTGAGAGTGGGCATCTCTCTTTTACTTCAGGCAGTGACTGGCAATGAGTCTGATCTTCAAAAGAGACAAGTTTACTAATATTAGTCTCGAATTTCCCCAGCGGAAGATAAATGCTCTGCTGTGATTTTGTAGATGGACCGTTTTGAAAATACACGAAGAGTTGTGTAAAGCAGAGAGAAATGTAAACGTTGGATGAATCATATAATTTAGGGGATCGTTAAGATTTCCTACTTTTGACGACACGACGTCCACTCGCTATAACCTCCTCACAGGAAATCGATAAAACCCCTACACCTTTTGCTGTATATCTGGCAGCGCAACCCCAAACACAACACGTTTTCATCATCGTTTCAGCTTTGATCAACAACAATGTTTTTAACTATGTAACTGCTGCAGTCGCCGGCTGGATCTCTTCAGTTAGTCAGTAGAAGCCGCTCGCGTTCTGCCACCCGGAAGTATCTCGGTGCCTATTGTTTACAAACATTCTGAAAAGGCCTATAAAAACACTGATTTGTTAGGTCATGTTTTCTCAGTAAAATCAGATGATTTTCTATTAATTCAGTAGAATGTGTGGGAATACCAATATGGCGGCGCAGTGGCTTCAATTGTTATGATGTCATGAGCTGTCCAGTCATTTATTATAGATCTTACACTTTCATTTCATCAAACTATGCTGTGAGCAACTGTATGATCTGTGTTTCACTGACCATTATTCAGTATGTATATTGATTTGTCTCTTGTAACGCAAGTTGCATTTTATATTTACTAATTTGTGTTTGCTTTTTAGTAGGTTGATTCATTTTATTGAGAACGTTGAGGTTAGCGTTAAGATTATGCCAGGGTTCCTCAAATCCAGTTCTGGAGGGCCACTGCCCTGCCGAGGTTAGCTCAAACCCAGATCAAACTCACCTTTCCTATGATTTTCTAGAGATCCTGACGACCTTGATTAGCTTGCTTGGGTGTGTTTTATCAGGGTTGTAGCTAAGCTCTGCATTGGCCCTCCAGGGCTGCGTTCCACTCCACTTTTAGACAAACACTCGCAAACTTCGCTAAGCACTTCCCCTCTGGGAATCCCTGTCACCATTTTGAAGTGAAATTTCATCAATAATATATTTATTTGTGCTCCAAAGATGAAGATGAACGAAGGACTTATGGGTTTGGAACGACATGAGGGTGAGTAATTAATGACAGAAATTTCATTTTTGGATGAACTAACTTTACTGTTTGTAACCAACCACAAAGGTTAAGGAGTGTAAAGAGAAGGTGTTAAACCACAAGCGCAGATAAGGCTGAAGACAAAGGCTATGTCTACATTAATCCGGATACATTTGAAAAAGGTGTTTCCGTTTAAAAACGCTCTCCGTCCACACTAGCATTTTCCAAAAGTTTCTCATCCACACTGAAAAGTCGGAAAACGCTTAATTCACTGATGCGTCCAGTTCGCACTCACTCACCATATGTTTGGTCTAAAATGCATGTATTTGGTCTAATGGTGTCATGTATTGCCACAGGACAGCAAATGTGAGTAAATTTTCTGTCATCTTTGCAGGACTGTGATATGAAGAGTGTGCAAAGTAACAGATCTTAGCAACAGTGTGAAAGTGAATAGCATATAACTGGCACAGTACCCGTTACAACATAAACATGTTGGTACAATATGTATCACATGACTAATCTCACGTCATCGTTTTTAAGAGAAAACCTCCCCTTTCTTTTCAAGTAATCCATGGCATTTGTAGATGGCTGCTTTATTTCAACATGGGTCCCATCCATGGCACCAATGCACTGAGGAATGCCATGGGCTCGGTGAAACCCTGCTACAAGTTCCTTTACTTTGGACTCAGTGACAGGTAACTGTATATACACAGGGCCCAAGTGGACAGTAATTGCTTCACATACATGCCTTACTATTTTCGACACCACCTGTCTTGATAATCCAAAGGCGTTTGCCGTCTTGTGTAATCTCCCCTCGTCTGCTAAATAGTACAGTGTGCAACTTTTTTGACAACACTGTCAGGCGATCTCATTACAGTTGTCTGCCCTTCAATGTGCGGGCGATGTAGCTCACTCAAAGTCAACAGGCATGGTCCTCGACAAACTAAAATTCTCTCTCCATTCTTCAGCAACAACCACTTCATTCTCAAAGCTGTCCCACCAACTAGAGGTCCGACCGGGTCTCGTCCAAAACCGGCGACGTCCGAAATACCCGTGTGGACAAGGCCTGTCAGTCTCTGTAAATCATGTTTAATAAGCCGGATGTCCTTTTTGCTGTCACCTTCTAGTGCTTTTCCCATTCTTCATTTTAAGCTCCACTGACCGCAAAGGCTCAAAGGGAGCTCTCTGCAGGGCTGATAAGACCACTGCGAGGTCCCAAGAGGGTATGAGAGGAGAGCGAGGAGGATTTAGTCTCCTCGCCCCCCTCAGGAACCTGATGACCAGGTCATGCTTTCCCACCATTTTTGACTCCACAAGGTCGTGGTGCGCAGTGATTGGCAGCCACGTAAACCTTCAGGGTGGAAGGAGACAGCCTTCGTTCCCAAATCAGCTGAACCGTCTGGGGATGGAGTCTCCATTCCCCAGGAAGTGACTAAATCCGCGAGAGCTCGTCGGATGCACGGTTCAACTCTTCCGGGATGTGAATGGCTCGAAGCGACCTCAGAAGTAAGCAGTCTGCACTGCAGATGAAGCATCAACTTGGCATGCTACATACAGGCCTGGCAAAGATTACAGGAAAGAACAGTTTGTTTAATTTATATGATATTGTGTTATAGATTCTCTCCAACAATTCTTTATCGATTCAGATAATTTCAGAATCAAAGCTGAGCTTAGTTTTAAACACAGATGCGTGATGACGCTGCGTGTGCTTTATAAACAACCGATTTCTGCTTGCTTCTAATTCCTCTTTCTCTCTCTCTCACACACACACACACACACACACACACACACAACACCACTCAAACCTTCTGAAAAATATTCTTTCATAAAGTTCGGAAAAGTTTAAGCGAATTACAAGGACATTCACAGGCTTCATTGCACAAGATATGCGCTGTGAGATACGCGTGCATTGCTTGATGTTAAGGCTGATTTATAGTTCTGCGTCGGACATACGCCGGAGCCTCTGCGCTGTAGGCTACGCGTTGGTTTTCATTTATACTTCTGGGTCGTTGTCCACGTTGACGCGCAATAACACATGGAGAGGGAGTATGTGAAACCCGAGGGAAGGGTTCAAGCAGACCAATCACAGCACTTGCCGTCCGCGAGGAATTGTCGCGTTGTTACATTTTTGGAGAGGTGCGCGCCAGGGTACGCCGAAGGGTACGCGTGCTACACACAGCCTACGACGTAGCTACAACGTGAGTTCGACACGGAAGTATAAATTGGGCTTTACTCTTGCCCGCCGGTATTTTCCTTAAAAATGCTCTACGAAGGCATCATATGTCTTTTGGAATGCAGTTGGCTTATATATTAAAAATATAAAAATCACCAACAGAAGCTGCGTTCAATTTCAAATACTCACACACGCTTTGCGAAAAGCACTTGCGCATGCGTCTGTGAGCAACTCCGTCTACGTGGTTAAATGTACTTGCATCTCAAAATGCTTTTATGATGCAAAATTAATGTAAACACAGTCTTAAGTTATTAAACAGACAGCACAAACCAAATCTTATATTTCAAAAGAGATCTGTGCATTAGTGTGAATGCAGCTTATCGTATCTAAACTGAGAAAGAAAAATCACTTACAGCTCTTGAATGGAAAACGTTCAGACAGCCTACTCTTAAATACTGAAAGCACTCTTTGTTTATTGCTTGTAATGTTTTTTTCCCTCTTTGTTATTTGCTAGCTTTAATGTTTTGGAGCTATATTAGTTTATATAGCCTATTTAAAATTCTTAACATGTAATTGTATTAATTTAGTTTTTTAAAGTTGGCTTACTTATAATTACATATGTAATTAAATAAATATTTTAAGTTTTATTAATAAGATTAATTAATAAGGAAAAAAGTAGATCGGCTCATGAGGTGCCTATAGATTCCCATCCCTATTTTACAATGATTTATTGCTTGTCTATGTTGAATAATAGAAAATATAAAGAGCTTAGAAAAAAGTCGCATATTAAATCGCAATCGCAATATTGGTAAAACTAAATGGCAATTAGATTATTTTCAAAAATTGTTCAGCCCTAATGTACGCTACTGTGGCCGTGTTGTCTGAACGGACTAGTACGTGTTGGTCCTTGAGCAATGCCCGGAAATGGTGCAGAGCCAAGCGTACTGCCAGCAACTCAAGGCAATTGACATGCCAAAGGCGCTGGGGTCCTGTCCAGGAACCCGTGGCAGCATGTCCATTGCACATGGCACCCCAGCCCGTGGTGGAGGCATCTGTTGAGACAACAACATGCCTGAAAACTCATTCTAAGGGGACGGAGTGGCTACCGAGCGGAGTGGCTACCGCTCCGTACGCCATATGCCCCAGGAGCCTCTGAAATAACTTCACTGGAACCGTACTCTTGTCCTCGAATTGACTCAGTCAATTCAGCCGTGACTCCGCGCGCTCGCTCGTAAGCTGCGCCGGAGCACCATGTCCCTGTGTTCGCAAACCTGGTCTCGAGATGAGCTAGAATCAGCCAGTCGTCGAGATAGTTCAGGATGCGAACCCCGTGTTGCCGGAGTGGCACAAGGGCTGCCTCGACGACTTTCGTGAAGACGTGAGGGGACAGGGCTAACCCGAATGAAAGAACCGTGTACTGGTATGCCTCGCTGAGCAGTCCCTAAAGGTCAAAGGAGACTTCCACGATCTCATGACCTCTTCATGCACTTCCTGGAAGAAAGGAATTGGGGACACCTGTCAGCACCCGCCGCCCCCAAAAAACAATCATCAAGCCTTGAGCGCTCGGTACATGGCGGAGGGTTCCACACAAACACGATTCTTGTGGCTGCCCAGGAAAGCATGGCAGTCAGCTCTGGATTAGACTCGGGCAATGCTGGCACCCCCAAAGGAGGCAGCACAGCCGAGTCTTCATCTCCAGATGACTCAAGCCCACCTTGTGATGCGCTGGAATGAAACGCTGGACCCGCCATAAGACTGGCCAGCGACCTCATCTGGAAACCTCACGGGTTGCAATATGCAAGAGGAGGGTGTGGTCCGAGGTGAATTTGTTGGGTTGTTCCACACCAACAGCCTCAAATCACCCTGGCCACCAGCCAAAGTATCCCCTCTCGTGGAGAGAATAGATTGGGGTATGGCAGAGGGGACTCTACCTCTAAGGAGGTCATTGAGTCTCGATTACAACATTGAGATGGTCATGTTCCTGCAATGAGAACATGACGCATCCATGAACGCTGCATGAGTGTGATTTAAGCCCAAACACGCAATGCAGCGTTCATGCCCATCAGCAGAATTAATCTGTCTACCGCACCCAGAAATACACGGGCGAGACATCTTTAAAAAGATGTGCCGCGTGCAGCTCTTTTAGAGAGGATCAAATTCAGCAGCAGTGCTGAATCGCCCATGGAGAAACACACACTGTCGGCAGATCACTGCACAGACCAGCAGCAGGAATGCGATCTCGCTGGAACACGCCGTAACACCAACACCGCTGAAGAGTCGCTCGTCTCGTAATTCAAAACTCGTAGACAGCTTGCAGTGAAGTGAAGTGAAGAAACACTCGGCTCCGAAGCAAAACGCTGCTCCTTTTATACCCATGCGGTGGGGCGGAGTTGCGCTATGCAAAATACGCAGACCCATGGCATTTTCCTTGCCATTGGCTCGTTTTGTAAGAACTCGAAGGTGATAGGCTTCTAAGCGAAACCCCCATTTTGTCATTCACTGACGTAACTTGTAGTGACTGAACGAAAGGGAACAGTACATACACACATATTGTGAATATGGATTAACTGTAAAGCTCGTGTACAGCTGCGTTCTGTATGAAAGATACCAGTGTTAATAACAAATAAACCTACTTTGGATGAAGCTGATTGGATCCAGTGTTTTGACTGACACCCCTTGTGGAAAGCTAGATATCTGACCTCACCTAATATGGTCCCGTTCTCAGTCATACTACATAAGTTGCGAAACTATTTTACTGATAGGCAATTAAGACTGATAGTTGCTAGGCAGAACTGACAAGTGTGTGTGTGTGTGTGTGTGTGTGTGTGTCAGTGTGTGTCTGTATTGTATGTGTGTGCGTTTATATGTGAGAAAGAGCAGGAGAAAACAAATAAGACGTAGAAAAATGATGAAAATAGTTTGTCATTTTTATCCTATTTGTTATGTTTATTTGTTTGGTCAATATCTTTGTGGGTTTTGGTTCTTTTGCTGTTGTAGGCTGTAAGGACCTTACAATAAGATATAATTTGGCGAAAGGCTATGAAACTCTAATGCAGTGAAAACCTGCCTGGAACTACTTTAGCTGTGCATTTACTGGAAAAAATTCCATGCCATAGAAAGTTCATCAACCAATTAGAATGAAGGATTTAACAGCCCTGTAATATAACTGCTAACCCTCTGTACATTCTCAATAAGAACTTTTATAAATGTATGAAAGTAATAACGTCTAACTGGTTTGCGGGGGCGGCAAAAGCTCAACTATCGCTCTAGGCAGGGGCGGGATGGAAGTGGCACTACTAGGAAGAATAAACAAATTTCTGCCCTGACTGTGCTGCCACCCTAGGCGGCTGACTAGTTCTCCTATAGGCAGAGGTGGAAAGTAACTAATTACAAATACTTTCGTTACAGTACTTGAGTAGATTTTTTGATTTTTTTCTACTTTCTTGAGTATAATTAAATTGTGGTACTTTTACTTTTACTTGAGTTGAATAAAAATAAAGTATTCAACTTCACTACATTTATTTTTCACCAAAAGTACAAAGTATTTTGACAAAGGTGCCGACGAACAACAGGGCAAATTGACATTTGACAGACACTTTTCAAACTACAGCGGTGGAGCCCTGCGCATCAGCCAATAACAGAAAGTTCTGAAGCGCTTCAGCCAATAACTGGCAGGTCTGACTTGGGTGCAAAACCAATCAAAACTTCCAGTTTGACTGGGGGGCGGGGCGTTCAAACCGCACTTAGACATTCAATTACTGGCGCTCGTGTTTTGAATCAGTATCACTAACGTTTCAATATTTCAGTGAATGTAAGTGAGCTATGCTCATATTCTGATTTTAAATTTTAATTATGGCAACTTTTGAAATGGGTCATCCCATTGATAATACCAGAGCACTGAGCAGTTGAAGTAAATAAAAAACGTGGCTCATAACATGGATGCAGTTATTGCATGGACAGAGCAAGAACAATGTAAGTGTCTAAAATACATGCACACAGTTCAATGGTAAAGCTCGCCATCTTTAACAATACAATTAAACAAAATGTACAAAGCAAACTTTGTACAAAGCTGAAAAAACCTCAACTCGATTTTTCTGTCAATCAGATGCATGTAAAAGTATAGTTTGTTACTATAGCAACAGGAGTCCACAACAGGAGCTCAGCACATTTTCGGTAGAATGAAAAAAAAAAAGAGAGAGAGAATTTAATTTAACATGTTAACCATACCCCAACTGATTATTTTTATTTTTTTCACTGGGACTTTTTTATTCATACTATTGTAGGCTAAATCTCTCTTTTTTTATCAGATCTCTCACTTAACCTTCTTTGCTTTCAATTATTAAATGATTCAAATGAAATCATTCCAAGAATCTTACCTGGACTTACTTTTCAAAATTAGTAATAAAACAAATTGCTCTTGACAACAGGGAAAGCTAGTATGTTTGCTTAGCATACTGTTAAACACTACAATTTATGAGTTTAATATCATGTTTTGCTCCAAAATCACAATACATGAAATTACTTCTGTGGTTTCATGTTGCTTCTTAACACAGAGTGAGAATATATTATTTATTAAATTCTACAAGCTATGTTGCATTGCATTAAAGGGTTAGTTCACCCTGAAATGAAAATTAGCCCATGATTTATTCACCCTCAAATCCTTCTAGGTATAGATGACATTCTTCTTTCAGACGAATACAATCAGAGTTATATAAAAAAATGTCCTGGCTCTTCCAAGCTTTATAATGGGAGTAAATGGCTGGAATAAATTTGAAGAAAAAAAAAATTACTCCACACGGCTCCAGTGGGTTAATAAAGCCCTTCTGAAGTGAAGCCATGGGTTTTTGTTAGAAAAATAGGCTACCCATATTTATAACTTTATAATCTAAAATAACTAGCTTCCGCCAGACGACCGTACGCATACTACGCAATTCTTGCGCCACAAGAATAACCCATGACGTATGTATGACGTAGGATGTAGGAGTATCGTAAGCTTAGACGCCTCTCGCTGTTTAAACAAATAGGGCTATGCAGCAAACTGAAGCTACTCTTCTATTATACATACATCCTCCGACATTTCTCTTCAAAATTGCTAATTCGCGACCAGGGTTTTGTTTAGCTCTTTCCTCTGAGCTTCCACGTTCGTCATATTACGTTGTGCGTCGGGTCAGGGGTTAGTCTTCCACCCTAAATCAATGCGTACGGCCATCTGGCGGAAGCTAGTGATTATAGTTTATAAAGTTTTAAATATGGGTATTTTCCTTACACAAACGAATGGATTCACTTCAGAAGGCATTTATTAACCCCCTGAGGTAAAAGTGGATCACTTTTTTCATGGATGGATGCACTTTTTTGGGCTACTGTGTTTTCTCCAGAAAATTTCTCCAGCCATTCACTGCCATTATAAAGCTTAGAAGAGCCAGGACATTTTGTAATATAACTCTGATTGTATTTGTCTGAAAGAAGAATGTAATTTACACCTAGGATGGCTTGAGGGAGAGTAAATCATGGGCTTATTTTCCTTTTTGGGTGAACTATCCCTTTAAAGTCCCACTCCGATCATATTTTGAGCTATTTTTAAACATTCTCAGTGGTCTTTAAATGATGATTATGCCGTTTTTAGCCAAAATCACAAAACCTGTGCCGTTTTCTGGGACTTTGCTTCAGCAGAGCGGCAGTAGCTCATTAGCAATTCGCCTCTGCGTTGTGGGCGGAGCCGTTGGCACGGAGACGACCCTCCCCCTCGTTCACACCGCCGCCGACTTGAGCTTCCGAGAAAACGGAGGAGAAGCTGATCATCGCCGTTGCTGGGTTTCCTATCATTATCGGATTAATTGCAGTTTAACCATCAGAGTGAAAGTTTATCATTTGCATGTGTTTTTAAGTTCTGCCAGTTTAACAGGGCGCGCTTGACAGGGCATATAAGAACGCAGAGAGATAGCAGAGAGAGTGAGAGAGAGATCCCCGGCCGCGCGCGCGCACTCACTATTAATAATAATAAATAATAATGTGACCAAAACGGTTATACAAATGCTGTCATTATAAAAGGTTTCTAGTATCAATGTATTGCTTGTTTATTTTGTTTACATTTCATGGTGTGACACTTCTCTTCTCCCATGATCGAACATAGAATGCTGCTACGTCAGAGCGGCCAAAGCGTCAACAAGCTTCCTCGTACTTTTTGACAAGCGTCCTTGACAGGGCGGCCAGAGCTTCTTTGCCGCTCAAGTCGGTGGCGGTGTGAACGTACAGTTAGCATTGCAACCCGCTACCGCACATAGGTGTTGATCCGCCATCGTCTTCTCTACTAGCCGCGCGGGCGGGGGCGGAGGGGAGTATGAGCTTGTGGCACCGCCCAGTGGAGTTACTACGTCACAACTCCAGTCTATTTTAGCCGGCATTTTAGCGTCTGCTACTGATTCACAGCCATTTGAATGCAGAAATACTCAGAAATACAACTTTGAGCTTATTTTTCTCAAGATATGTCCTCTAATATCAGAAAAATGCCACAAGAACATGTTAACACCTAGAAAAACATGATTTTCATCGGAGTGGGTCTTTAAAGACATTCATCATTCTTATGAAAATACCTGAGATAGCTTGATGAACACATATATATTATCGCTATCATCTGTTTGTCTTCATGTAGTCACCAGTCATCATGACTTCATCAGTCAAAACGTCAATATTTGCATGTTATTATATCCATATAAGGCATTTCCTGAAATGTCATACGTTTTATACTTCTATGAATCTCACTTGTGGACTTTCTGCACGAGGGATGAATCAGTATGTACTGGGCTTCCAGTATGGATTAAACAGATGACATGAGTGTTTAGTGCTCCATATCGCCATCATCTCCCCATTTTGGGTAAAAATAGAAAAATAATACCAAAGTACTTTGTAACGTAGTTACATGAGTAGTTTTTAAGCAAACTACTTATTTACTCTACTTGAGTACAAGTAGAAGTACTGAAAAATAATATGACTCAAGTAAAATTATTACTTAAGTAGCAATACTTAAGTACAATTTGTTAGTACTCTTTCCACCACTGCCTGTAGGCACTTGCCGGCCCTGCTGTTTTGTAATAAGTGAAGATTGTAATGTTGTTTTGGAGTTTTTAATCAAAACTCTTCTTGCTCTACATACTTGAGTGTATCTAGTCTGTAGTCTGGATGGTTGAGTTTATCAGAGAGCAGCTTGACTCCTGAATCTCCTGGGTGATTGTAGCTCAGATCCAGCTCTCTCAGGTGTGAGGGGTTTGAACTCAGAGCTGAAGACACATAACCACAGCCTTCCTCTGTCACCATACAGCCAGATAATCTACAAAGACACAAGGCAACAGTCCACATGACATTAGTTTGGAAATCAGTTACTATTACACACTGACCTGAGCAGTTTGTATTTGCAACTGTTGTCTTTTGTAGATCCAGTCACAAAAGTAACAAGAGTCTGTGGAAATGTGACAGATTAAAAGTATTCATTTGCTTTTCTAAATGTTTAGAAAAAAATCCCCAGAAATGGCATACCCAAACTAAAACACTAAAAGCACTAAAGTATGGTCTAATTTGAAAGCAGACACTTGTCAGTTTAATTATTGTCATAATGAAAAAAATAGTTATAAATAGCTTCAAAGTTTTGTAAAGTTATTAGAAATGTATTTTTATGAAATGTCTTTATGAAAATAAAATTGAAGTTGGCATTATATTAATTTAGAAATGCACTGCAGCTAAAGCCACATGTCTGACCATGTTAAATCTGAAGATAAGTCTAAAACTCTGAGTTTTATTAAATGTTTTTCAAGATCATCTCATGTGATTTTATTTTGAGAAGACTTTAAAATGCTAACTAATGTTTATTGTCATTTTCTAAGCATCCAATCAGTGTATTGTCTCTCTTCTTTTGTCTTCATTATAATTACTAATTACTGTCATGGTGTCATTCATGGTGTTTCAATCCCTAATTTCTTTGATCAAAGTTATTCTTGAAAAAAGAAACATTTCAGTGAGCATTCCTATTCAAAATTATTCCTAAAAATAACAGCTAGGTGGCAGGTGCATCTTAGGCATCGTTAGCATGTTAGCTTAGCTCACCATAAATACACGACAATTTTGAGATTAAAACCCTGTTTTTGCTCCAAACTTACGCAAGTCAAGTGTTTTAAATAACCTTCTGTGTTTTGATTTGGTTTCAGATAAAAAAAAATCAGACAGAAAATATATTATTTTATAGTATTCTGCACAATGATAAAGGCTATATCAATTACCATTGCATTAAAAATATAATCTATTATTATGAAATGCTCAACATGGCTTGAAGAACACAGCTCAAGAATTGTATTTATTGTCTCCAAAACGTCTTTATCTGTGTAATGATGCAGAGCAGGAAGCAAGAAGCAGGATCCAAGTGCAACAGTGTTTTTATTAAATAAACTAGAACTTTGACATAAACTCAGACTTCGGAACAGAACAAAGAACATGCAACCTCACAACATCAATAACTCACAATGACTGAACTAAAACACAGGGCTTAAATACACAGACAACCAAGCTAAACAAGATAACAAGGGGGCGTGGTAAATAAGAAACACCTGGGAAGACTAATCAACATAACGGGAGACAGCTAAACATGAGAAGACAGGGGAACACATGACAGACAAGAACAAGACACAAAACCCACACCGTGACATAGCCCCCCCTCTATGGGCGGCTCCCGACGCCCCTCAAAACAAAAAACAATAATTCAGGAGGGTGGTGGAGCGGAGGCGGACCTGGGGGCGGGATGGAGGGCCAGGCCCGTGGGGCGGCAGAGGACCTGGAGACTGCGGCAGGATGGGAGGCCAGGGCGGAGGCCATGGGGCCATGGGAGGCCTGATCGGCTGTGCAGGCGACCAGGGCGGATCAGGCTGTGCAGGCGACCAGGGTGGATCAGGCTGTGCAGGCGACCAGGGCGGATCAGGCTGTGCAGGCGACCAGGGCGGATCAGGCTGTGCAGGCGACCAGGGCGGTGAAGACCCTTCGGGCAGCCACGGCGGTGAAGACCCTTCGGGCGGCCACGGCGGTGAAGACCCCTCGGGCGGCCACGGCGGTGAAGACCCCTCGGGCGGCCACGGCGGTGAAGACCCCTCGGGCGGCCACGGCGGTGAAGACCCCTCGGGCGGCCACGGCGGTGAAGACCCCTCGGGCGGCCACGGCGGGGCGGCCCTCATGGTCCCCTCGCGGGACCTACTGCCCCCCCCCAAAATCTTCTTGGGGGCAGCTACGGGGTCATAGGCTGGAGCAGACACCGGCTCAGGAACAGACACCGGCTCAGGAACAGACACCGGCTCAGGAACAGACACCGGCTCAGGAACAGACACCGGCTCAGTAGATGTGACCTGAAGAGTCTCTGGATCAACAGACGTGACCTGAACAGTCTCTGGATCGGCAGACGTGACCTGAACAGTCTCTGGATCGGCAGGACTGACATGAAGCTCTGGCTCGGCAGGAGTGACGTGAAGCTCAGTCTCTGGATCGGCAGAAGTGACGTGAACAGTCTCTGGATCAGGATCAGAGCGCTCTGAGCTTGACGGGACCAGCGGCGGCGAGGGCTTTGAGCTGGGTAGGACCAGCGGCGAAGTGGACTCTGAGCTGGTTAGGACCAGCGGCGAAGAGGGCTCTGTGCTGGACGGGACCAGCAGTGAAGGCTCTGTGCTGGACGGGACCAGCGGTGAAGAAGGCTCTGTGCTGGACGGGACCAGCGGTGAAGAGGGCTCTGTGCTGGATGGGACCAGCGGTGAAGAGGACTCTGAGCTGGACGGAACCAGCGGCGAAGAGGGCTCTGTGCTGGTCGGGACCAGCGGTGAAGGCTCTGTGCTGGACGGGACCAGCGGTGAAGGCTCTGTGCTGGACGGGACCAGCGGTGAAGAGGGCTCTGTGCTGGATGGGACCAACGGCGAAGGCTCTGTGCTGGACGGAACCTGGAACAGGGACTGAGACCGGGACAGGCTGGGCAGAAGAGTCTTCTTGGCAACACGCACTGACATCAGCAGGGAATCGGCCACGCTGGAAACCAGTCCTGGACGGCTATAGACCGATCTGGTGATTGGCGTGACGTGAAGAACAGGCTGAAGGGATACTGTGGGTTCACGGAGCTTCTCCTCCACGCCCACAGCAAATGACGAATCACCCAGGAAAAGGGCCAGGTCGATATACCTCTCTAGCGTCCAGCCGGTATAGACCTCTGGCATCATTTGAGCGATATCCTCGTCCAGACCGCTCCAGAACAGATCCATAAGCTGAACGTCGTCTAGTGACGCTAAATGGCAGCAAGCCCAGAAGTCCTTCACATACCTTTCAATGGGCTGGCCATCTTGAAATAGAGTAGCAAGGTAACTCCTTAGGGCCTGGTTGCTCACAGTTGCTGGATCCATTTGTGGTGAGTTATTCTGTAATGATGCAGAGCAGGAAGCAAGAAGCAGGATCCAAGTGCAACAGTGTTTTTATTAAATAAACTAGAACTTTGACATAAACTCAGACTTCGGAACAGAACAAAGAACATGCAACCTCACAACATCAATAACTCACAATGACTGAACTAAAACACAGGGCTTAAATACACAGACAACCAAGCTAAACAAGATAACAAGGGGGCGTGGTAAATAAGAAACACCTGGGAAGACTAATCAACATAACGGGAGACAGCTAAACATGAGAAGACAGGGGAACACATGACAGACAAGAACAAGACACAAAACCCACACCGTGACAATCTGCATGTTACAGCGATCTCTGTTTATGTCAGGGAGTTCCTGGAATGTCACATGACATGGTACTAAATGTGCATAGGGCACCCTCAGGCTGCCAGTGTGAATTGAAAACACAGTACAATATTATTCTTCCCTATAGAAATATGACGTACAACTATGAGAATCTATCAAAATTTCTCCAAATCTGCACAGTTTTGAGCTACAATCCCTGAGGGACGATGTTTTGTCAAGTGCTTTCATGACGACCGTATGGGAGTTTTTTTCTGAATGGATGCTGCTGACACTCATAACTCATAATAAAGGTATTGACTCTTTTTTTTTACATAACTCTTTACACAAATTAAGACATAACTGTCACTAAGTTTCTCAGAATAAAATAGTGGTCAAAAACTGAAGCTTGAGTTTTCTATCTTTTTAATGATGTATAGTTTGTCAAGGTAATAACATTAAATCTAAAAGTAACTTTGAACTTATTTAAACAAAGTACGATTCAGTGCTGAAGGGCGTTGTTAGGCACGACACGTTTACCAGTTACCACAATACAACGGTTACCACACAATACAAATATTTAAGCAAAAGAATATGTATCAATGCAAATTCATGAAGTACACTCACTAAAAGCCTTCCTTCCGCTAGAAAAAACAGTCCCTAACCGTGAACCGCAACCGAAGTTACATTATTTCGCCATTAGATGGCAACAAAGACTGTATTTATGAGCGAGTCTGTCAGTAGAGAAGACTTTTATATTGAAAGGACTGAAACTTGTGAACACTGAGAAGCAAGATGCAACTGACAAATGACTAGAGGGCACGGAAACAGGGCCGGCGCTAGCCATTTGGGTGCCCTAAGCGCAAATGCTTGGCGGTTTTAACTGCTGCAAATAAATAATTTTACATTAACAATGGCACCAAACATGAAAATAAATAAATAATATAAAGGTTAAAATTATAAATACCAAATACCACCACAATTACTAAAAACACAGATTTCGAACTGAACAATGTAAACACAGAAAGTTAAAAGTGCAAAGGTCTGATGAGGCACAATATAATAATTCTGTACATAATTTGACAACTCTGTGAATATGAAAATATACAAACACTGAGATTGTTTTTTTTTTTTTTTTTCTAATTGCAGTTTCACCAACAGATATCGCCCTTGGCCTATGAACCTCTTGAAAATGACCGCATAGAACAACAACGAAAAAACTTATCTAAGCGGTCTAATTTGGCAAAATCACATCACTTTCAGTTGCAGGGTTTTTCTAAAGTTCACCTTACCAAGAGGCAGATATACATTGTATTGAAGCGAAGAAATTACAATAGGGAACGTTCTGCACTAATAGCCTATGCACACATCTGTGTAACGTAATAGCCTACCTAGGGGGAAAATTAGCTTTATTTGTCATTCAAATATGACGATGAGGACCCCAACGATTGGCCTTCCTTTCCTTCTCAAACAAACTAACTGCATCTTAAACAGTCCCCAAGCTTCAAAATTTCCCGGGGAAGGAACCCCCGGACCCCCGTTAAAATAAAAGACTCAACATGCAGGGCTAAAGCCCCGGATCTTTTGCACTACTAGCGACGCCCCTTTGTAAATCGCTGCACACATTTGTGAATCGCTTCTTGTGCATTTGTAAATTCCCTCGCATCTCAAATTTGAAATTCGCATTTCAAAACTCTCCAGTGATGAAATGTTTTCTGTGTTGACAAATCTTGTGCGATATAGCAGCACCAAACACAACAACTTCGCGATGATCCCTAATGATCCAGTGATGCACATTTGAGGATGAGCTTAACTTTTATTGGAAATATTTACGAATGCTCGTTTTAAGCGGGCGGGAATGCAATTCATTCGCTCATGGTAACACCGATTTGACCAATTGCACAGATGCAAATAATAATAATAATAATAATTATAGCTAATTATTCTTTTTTTTCCCGACCAAATGTGACCAAAAATGTGATATATGCTGTCATTATAAAAGGTTTCTAATGTCAATGTATTGCTTGTTTTTTCTGTTTACATTTCATGGTGTCCATTTCACACTTCTCTTCTCCCATGATCGAACATAGAATGCTGCTACGTCAGAGCGGCCAAAGCGTCAACAGGCTTCCCCGAACTTTTTGACAAGCGTCCTTGACAGGGCGGCCAGAGCTTCTTTGCAGCTCAAGTCGGCGGCGGTGTGTACGTACAGTTAGGGGCATCTTACACAACACCGTTCTAAAAGAAAACCCCTAACGCGCTCCGGCCAGCTCTTTGGCACAACAACAGTGCCTGGTGGCTTGAGAACGCAAACCTTAAAATAGGTTCAAAGGTGTAAGTCTTGAAGAAAAAAAAAATATATACACAATATTACACAAACTCGCATATTTATCACGAGATTGAATCCAGTTATTCATTAGTCAGCAACTAATATAGGCCTATGCTTTTTTGTTCTATCTTGAAGAGTGTGACGCTTCCATAAAGCGTTGTTCCCATAACAGAGATGTAAAGCGCTGTTTCTATGGCATTTTCAAAGGCTCATAAAAATGTGGCTTGACTTGATACACAGTCTAATGGTCTAACTCTAATGAAATCCAAATTTTAAACATCTTTTACAGTAGCAATGTTATGGGCCTTAGCCTTACAATTCCTATTTGAGCCAATGCAGATGAATGAGCAAAGTTATTTCAGGGCAAGATCGCCCTGATTGCACAGCCAAACATGACTGATTGTAGCGAGAACATGCTACGATTGGTCAGCTCAATGTGGCCGTTATCTGATTGGCTTGAGTAAACGGTGGGTGTAGTCCACTTATTTGTGGATTTGTCTGTACGTTGACGCTAGAAGTGTTTCAAAATCCACAGATGTGTGAGGGGATTTACAAATGCACAAGAAGCTATTCACAAATGCACAGGACGTGATTCACAAATAAATGCCAGGCAGAGTTGTTTTTGTAATTTAAAACACATTTGTAAATGTATTTTTTTTTTTTTTATTTGTGAATTTTATAATTTTCTGTGAAACTCTTTACATTTATTTGTGGATCTTAATCTATTTATTTGGAATAATGCAACAATTGTAACCCCATACTTAACTGTTAAAAGGACAAGATATCACAGCGGACATTCAAACGGATTTACTTTATTATGAATATAGGACTGACCTGAAGGAAGATGCTATATCTACTGTAAATGCTGCTACACTCACTTATTCAATCTCTCACAATATTCTACTCTATAAGCTTCAATGAACAATATCATTGAGAACAAACATATATTTACGTTGCTAAGAGTGGTTGCTAGGGGTGTTGTGTAATACATAGAACTGTTGGTTGAAGCGGTCATAGCCGTGTTTTATCGTGAATAAAACACAGCTATTGACCAATCAGAATCAAGGACTGGAACTAACCGTTTTATAAATATAAATAATCCATTAAGTATTTGAGTATAATAAATCACAAAATTATTAAATGATTAGTTTCAAATTAAATTACTTGTAAATGTAATATATAAAGAATAATATAGCCAAGAAAGCACGCAAAGAGCCCTCTCCTTATATTAACTAAAAACTCACTTCAGTTCATCATGATCTCGGAGTTCCGTTATAATCAATGCATCTCTTATTTAAAACGTGTCTATACTTTATTATAATTAGAGGATTCACGAGCGCTGAATAAAAACTTTTGAGTGGCAAGTGAATTCTGACTAACTTAAACACCTCTGATTGGCCATTGCGAAATGTCTGTGATTGGCTACAAAATTCAAAAACTTCAAAAAATTCAACGCTGCAAAATCATGTTGGAAATGCAAACTTGGAACATTTGCTAAATATGTTTAGCCAAATCAAATGGGGCCCCCTGATTCCCTGGGGCCCTAAGTGACCGCTTACCTTGCTTATTGGTTAAGTCTTGATTATAGAATATTTAATTATTTTAAAACCATTTACCTCATTATCTCCAGCTGACAGTTTGGACTCTTCAGGCCATCAGAAAGAAGCTTCACTCCAGAATCCTGCAGGTCATTGTTACTCAGGTCCAGCTCTCTTAGAAAGGAGTTTGGGGATTGTAGAGCTGAAGACAAACTCTCACAACACTGAGCAGTGAGATTACATTTGGGAAATCTGAAGAAGAAAAACACATTGTAATTGCATACAGAATAAATCTTAGCAGTGCAATTTTTTTTTTTTTTTTTTTTTTTTTTTATAATTCACTTATTGCAAAAAAATTAAGTATTTGAACTCAAACCTCAGTATCTCCAGCTGACAGTTTGGACTCTTCAATCCATCAGAAAGACGCTTCACTCCAGAATCCTGGAGGTCATTGTTACTCAGGTCCAGCTCTTTTAGGACACTGTTTGTGGATTGTAGAACTGAAGACAAACTCGTACAACAATGAAAAGTGAGATTACAGCTACGTAGCCTGTGTAAAGTACAAAACAAACAGCAATATTAAAGATTATCAGGTAGGTTTTATAAGGGATTATAATCTGCATAGATAACTTGGAAAAACCTTTGACTGTAGTGATGTAAGCAAAGTCAAAACAATTTTCTCTTCATAAAACATCAAAACAGTATTTCCAGTTACTTTCATTTATGATAACTTTAATTGACCTCCATTCAAGACATTGAAGTGAACGGCCACTATTTTGTATGTTAAAATTATTTTCAATGGCCTGCCATTACACGTGGAATTGTTTTGAAAACCTCTGACATAAGAATATCTGTGTGCACTGTGTATAATTATTTTTGTATATATAAATATACTCATATGCATGTATATATTTAAGAAATATTTGCATGTATATACTGTATGTATATTTATACATAATTTATATTATATATAAATATTTTATATATAAACAACACATTTTTCTTAAATATATACATGCACATGTGTATGTACATGCATATGTGCATTTATATATGACCCTGGATCACAAAACCAGTCACAAGTAGCACGGATATATTTGTGGCAATAGCCAACAATACATTGTATGGGTCAAAATTATCGATTTCTCTTTTATGCCAAAAATGTATAGGATATTAAATAAAGATGTTCCATGAAGATATTTTGTAAATTTCCTACCGTAAATATATAAAACATTTATTTTTGTGAGTGAATGCAGCACAATCGTCAACATAAATTGACAACTTTAAAGGCGATTTTCTCAATGTTTAGATTTTTTTGCACCCTCAGATTCCAGATTTTCAAATAGTTGTATCTCGGCCAAATATTGTCCAATCTTAACAAACCATACATCAATGGAAAGCTTATTCATTCAGCTTTCAGATGAATACATATATACATCTCAATGAATTTAAATGACCCATGTGACTGGTTTTGTGGTTGTTTGCTGGAGTAATCCTGTTTTTACTACATGGCACGTGCGAATCAATGGGATGGGCGAGGAGTAGGCATTGATCTTCTTCTGCAGAGATGGTCTTTCATCGCATTATGATGCAATAATGTAACAAAATCTGAAACTAGTTGTTTTCTGAACTTGGTTTCAATAAAAGCTTTTTTTGGACTAACAAGAAAGTTTTGAGTTCAGAAACATACAGGATATTTTTATAGTATATGTCAAAAGATTAATGAAAATTTTATTTCTCAATTCACGACCCCTTTAAGAAAAAAAAGGGTAAAACTCAGACTCAACTTGCCTGATGATAGAGATACATTGGCATTTAATATCATCACATACATTGATACATTTAAAGTCTCGGCCAACCGAGTAAAATTAAGTTAACCGAGTTAACCGAGTAAAATTAAGCCCCAATTAAAATGACTAATAGTATATAAATGTAAAGGAGACTCTTACAATGCTCTTCTGGTGTTTTTGATCACTGGTAGTAGTCTCATCAGTCCATGATCAGATCTTCTGTATTTCTGCAGATCAAACTTTTCCTGAGTCTCTTCAGACATGAGGAGCACAAACACCAGACCAGACCACTGAGCAGAGGAGAGATTCTGTGCTGAAAGATTTCCTGAGCTCAGATTCTCCTGGATTTCCTTTACAAAGTCATCTTTCAGTTCATTGAGACAGTGGAAGAGATTGATGGTCCTCTCTACTGATTTCTCTGTCTCTATTTTCTTTTTGATATAGTCAGCAGTGTTTTTCATGTTCTCTGATTTGAGTTTTAGTCCTGGCAGTAGTTCCTTCAGGTCATTCTGACTGGACTCCTGTGACAGACCCAGGAGGAACCGGAGGAAAAGGTCCAGGTGTCCATTCTCGCTTAGTAAAGCCTTCTTGACTGCAGCCGTATGAAGCTTGAACAGTGGCTTTTTGGACAGCTTCCATGTCAGTTTTTTTGTCCAGGATTCAAGAAAGGGGTTTGTTTTCTTGTTTTTGCCCATCAAAAACACATAAAGAGCTGCCAGGAATTCCTGTACGCTGAGATGTATGAAGCTGTAAACATTTCTTCGTAAAAGTATTTCTTCCTTAAACATTTGAGTGCATAACCCAGAGTACACTGACCCTTCGCTGACATCTAGTCCACATTCCTCAAGATCTTCTTTGTAGAAAATCAGGTTTCCTTTCTCCAGCTGTTGAAAGGCCAGTTTCCCAAGCTTCAGAATAATCTCATCAAAAGACCTTGTATTGGCTTTAGGTTCAGGGTCATCACAGTATTTTTTTTCCATCTGTTGCTGCTGAGAAATTAAGAACCTTGTGTACATCCCTGTGAGAGTTGTGGGAGTTTTGTCATTGCTCTCTTGAGCCAGTAGAGGCTGAAGAACAGTAAGAGAGATCCAGCAGAAGACAGGGATATGGCACATGATGTACAGGCTCCTGAATTTCCTGATGTGATGGATAATATTTTCAGAAACCTCAGGAGTGCTGTTATTTTTGAAGTATTGCTCTTTCTGCTCATTGTTAAATCCTCGCACCTCTGTCACTTGATCAATGTAGTCACGGGGTATCGGACCGGCTGCTGCTGGTCTGGATGTGATCCAGATGAGAGCAGAGGGAACCAGGTGTGTCTTGATAAGGTTTATTATTATCTTACTCACTGTTGTTTTTTCTTTAACATCAGTACATTTGTCATCCTCTTTAAAGTTCAAAGTGCGGCGACATTCGTCCAGCCCATCAAAGATGAACATGACCTTACCATCACCTTCAGGAAGAGAGGGCAATTCCTCAGGACTACTAAAGAAGTATTTGTTAAGCAGTCCCATGAGACTGTACTCTTCTTTAATCAAATTCAGTGTACGGAATGGAAGTGGAAAAATGAAGACTATATCCTGATTTTCTATTCCTTCAGCCCAGTCAAGGATGAATTTATTGACAGAGACAGTTTTTCCCACTCCTGCGATCCCCATTGTCAGCACTTTTCTGTTTCGTCGACTCGTGTCACACTGGACTTTAAACATGTCATTACACTCGATTGGCTTCTCCTTGGCAGTCAGTCGGTTGTGATTTGATTCGATCTGTATCACCTCATGGTCGTTCACTCTTCCTCCAGTTTCATTCTCCACCACATATAAATCAGTGTAAATATCATTTAGGTATTGCCGATGACCCATCTGTGAATTACCAACCAAGATCCGCTCGTAGTCCTGTTTTAATTTGTCCTTCAGTTTGTGGCTGGTCTTTATATAGTCATGAACAGTAGCTTGACTTGTCTTTGTATAGTCATGAACGGTAGCTTGACTGTCATCTGCTGTTGAGCCTTTAAGGAAGAAGGGAAAAAACAGCAAAGACTAAGTGACTGTGTTTTTCATAAATTCATTATAAAACCTATATGTAAATTATAACCTAGTCTGTTATAATTCCCATTACAAAATTCCCATTACAAAAATAACTACAGCACATTGTCAAGAGAAATGGAGTGTTCTATTCTAAACAATTAGATAAAGAACTAAATTATAAGAAAAGATTTAATAAAAAAGCAGAGAATTACAGATCTTGGATAATCTGTAGGGGCCATGAAGTTTTCATAAGGTGACAAAAACATGTACTGTGTGTGCACACGTGTAGACCACATCCTGTAAAGATGAAGTATTTTGCATTATGTGTTTGGGTGAACGTCGGTTCTGGGTAACATGAGCATTTTTGTGTGTAACTGCTAAATATAAAGACAGTCAGGCATTAAATGTCTAGAAAGGTAGAAAACTGATAAAATGTACAATAAAAAAATGTGTGTATTGCTAATGCCATTGACGCAAACAGGAAAAGCATTTTGTAAAAAAACAGGTAAAACCAAGCATTGACGCTAATAATGTAAAAATTAAATGCACACAGTAATTGTTGACGCAAGTAGAAGCAACGTGCGCAAATGTAGAGATATTGTGTGTCATTAGTGACTATAAAATGGGGCCTTTTTGAGCTTTCTCATGTGTGTGTGTGTGTGTGTAAGATCTTCTGGAGAGAGAGAGAGCAAGTAGCAAGCGGAAGCCAGCCACAGACCACAACCTTCAGAAGAAGACCGCGGATTTTCTTACAGAGCGTATATATTGAACGAAGACAGGGTAAGCATTAAAATGTAATTGTGTATTCTGGCCCATGGAACTCCCAGCTTATACGGCATAGAGTGGTGTATTTTTGCTTTTGCCTCTGCAAGAAATAATAAATTGAGAATGAAGTAAGAACCCTTTTGGGGTATCATGAAATAACTGTCTGAAAAAGCTATATCCCATGGATTTTACAAAGTCAGTCAAGGTTGACAACCAGTCACAACAGAGTGGGCCGTGGGAGTGCATGAGCAGGTATAGCCAGGGCCGTTTGAAGGAATTTGGGGGCCCCAAGCAAAATGGACATTTTCTGACGTCATGGGATCACAACACTAAGAGATAGTAAATCTTTTCCTGGATTTTTTTTTGTGCGTTCCCGAGATTAGACCTTCCTTAACATAATGCCGAAAACCCGAAGTCTCTAGGTGGTCTGGTTGAGGAGTAGATAGAAGTGCAAGATTGGTGCGCACAGACAGAACAGAAATCATGAGTTAACAATCGCAATTTTGTCCGGTGGAAAATTGCGCTAAAAAGTTGCACTAACTGTTCGTTACAAGCAGCATTTGCCGTCAGGCAGATAGCTAACATAAACATATTTTTGCTAGCCTACCTGCTGCAAAAGTACACCATTTGTACAAGACAAGTAGAGCTATTTTATCCAGTGTAATTTATCACTTATCACTATATTTTTTTACCTTTAACATCTTTCTTTTCTTTCTTCCTGAAGCATAATTCGCTTCATGATAACTGCCGAGGAGGTTTTGTATTTTGCCGGCAGCAGAGATTGCGTGGTTGGCTGGCTGCTGTCAGCGACTACTGAGGGGGGCCCCCTTGAGGGGGATCCCGATAACAGTGTCATTGCACTTTACTGCATTGACTATCAAAGGGGCGCTCACACAGTTTGTCGTTGCGTTTTATTCTTAACCAGTCGTGGGTATAGCTGTTCTCTGGGGTGACCCACACCACCCAGGTAGGCTTGGTTGTTATCTGAACTGTAGGCCTAGGGGGAACGGCAGTGATCAGAGTAAACCCTGAGATAATATAATCAAAGAAGAGAATATTATACGCCTACCTGACTCCTCCTGAATCTATAAAGGTAGACCTTTTACAGGAGTTGAGTAATATAAATAGAAGAAGTGGCTTGTGACCAACATAAGAGTTACAGGGTTGTGGTAGAAACCACCCAGGAGGTGACGCGGCACAACATGTGTGATAATAGCTACTATATTCAAATTAATCACACTCGTACTCCAACGGTGCTTCTCAATATCTCTCCTCGTTTCCTCGCTCCTCCGTCCCTCGCTCCTCCGTCCTCCATTCTATGACCCGGAAACCGATCAAGCTCAGCCATCTTGTAGGACATCTTAATTCTCTAATTGCACCGGGAGGAGGCGAGGATCGAGGAGTGAGGAGGCTTCCAGAGGAGTCATGAGCGAGGATACACAGGTCTATCCTATGCGGAAGAGTTTTATCGACTAAACATGACGAATGTATAAATTCTCCTCCCCCTTCACATCTTTACCTTTGCAGTTTAAATAAACCACACATCTCACATATTGGTTTATCATTATTGGATGATATATTGGATGTTATATATTGGATGTTGTTGAACCAAACTTCAACAACATCCAACAAGATCCTTTGAGCGCAGCTGATGACACAGTGAAGTGACACTCGAGTGATCAAATATTCCAATGTATAAACCTCTTTTCCTCCAACCTCCTTTTCTTTCCTTGCAGCCTTTCCTCGCATCCTACAGGAGGCAGAGCTAAGACATGAGGAAATGGAGTGAGAATGCACAAATAAGAAATGAGAAGCACCAAGTGATTACATTGTTACGTTCTTAGGGATGTTTAGCGTTTTTGGTTGTGTTTTGTGTGTTTCTCTTTTTGGTTCCTTTTGTCTCACTCTGACTTTAACAGGCGGCGTGCTGATTGGCTGTTTAGCCTGTCAATTATCCGTGACGAGTTGATTGGCTGTGCCCTTTGAGGGCGTTATCATCCAATCATCCTGATGCTCGACACCTGGGGAAGCGCTACTTAAGTGACATGCAACTGCTGAAGCAGGAGAGACCCCAGCATACATTGGCATACAAGGGAATGAGATGGCAGCTAATTTAGCTAAAAATGGGTTGAAAGTAAATAAGGTAGAGGTGGCAGTCCCAGTTAGTAAAGTAGAGATCAAATATGTATGGAGCAAAATTAAGTTACAGTGGCAGAGATTATGGGATAAGGGAAATAAAGGAAGGCATTATAAGATACAGCAGAAAGTGGGGGAAGAAAAGTCAATGGGGAAGAGCAGGAGAGAACAGTGTCAATTTAGCAGAATTAGACTAGGTCATACAAAGTTAAATGCATCTCTTCATCTTATAGGAAAACATATCTGGAAATTGTGAGACATGCAGTCAACTGGAAACTGTGGAACATGTGATGTTTGAATGCACTAAATACTCAACTCAAAGAATGGCTTTAAGGAATGGACTGGAACAAGAAGGAATTAAACAAATGGACAAAGAAGCAGGAGAGACTTTTTGTATTGAATTTGACTTGTGATGTGTTTTTGTTTTATTTAGTTTTGTTAAGTGCTTTGACTGTCATGTTAATCTTGCCTATTTTGACTGCCTTAACTTCTCATTTGTGAATTTTGAAAGTATTAAACAAGCTCTTCTAAGCTGGATGGAGGAGAGGGGTTCGGTAAGCATGTCATGAGACATACCTATCTTGTTTTACTTTTGTCTGTTTGTCTGGTTCGAGTAGTTTAGTTATGACGTAGTGGACGTTGAAGACTTTTTAAGGATTGGATTGAAATGAAATGAAATGGTTTCGTAAGTTCCATTTTGATTGTTATTTTCTTTTGTTTGGCACAATCCAGTTTCCCCCTTTGTTCTACCCAGTTCCTAAAATTTGCCGGTGTGTTTAGTTTTCTTTTGTTTCATGGTTGGTTTATTTGTCTTTGTGTAAATATTGATTTTTCTTTTATTCATATGTAAAATAGTTATCCATTTATTAAATTAAGTTAATTTGACTTTTTGTCTCGTGTCTCTCGTTCTTCTCATCTCATTCAGTGAATATTGGTGTCAGGGGTCCGAACTGCATCATCTTTCAGTTGATATAAGATACTGGATGCCTTCCAGTATCAATCAAAATCTATCTTTGCACAGAAGCCAAATCTGAAGTGGCATAAAACCTAAAATTTTTAATTCTGTCATTGTTTACTCCCCCTCAAGTTGTTCCAAACCTGTATAAATGTATTTGTTCTGCTGAACACAAAGGAAGGTATTTTAAAGAATGTTTGTATCCACACAGTTGTGTGGCACCATTGACTTCCATAGTATTTTTTTCCTACTATAGAATTCAATGGTGAATAGATCACTGCTGTTTGGTGGTTTACTACACAATGAAATTACAGGACAAAACGGTATCAGAGTTGGATTTGATACTAGGAGCTGAGGTGGATCAGACCCAGCATGTTTTATGTCTGCTTTTATGCGGCGTTGCATCTTTAAACAGAATTTTGTGCCGACATAGAGCAGCCTTAACTCCGCTGTGTAAAGATGCCTTAAGGTCTGCCGCTGTTATTCTTGGCTCTGTTATTGTTTTTTGCTGTTACATTTAATCTTGTTTCCATGTACAGGGAGTGATTTGTTATTTACCCCATTTCTCTACTGAATGAGCTCCAACAGCAGCAGATGTCTTTATACTGCCTTCAGCCTGACCTGCGTGTGTGTGTGAGAGAGAGAAGATCACTAACTGGGAGATATAAGTTACACAAACACATCAGCAAAGTAAAGAGGAAAGATTTAAGTCATACCATCACACTGGTAAACATTCGATCATATTACAGTCACAGCAAATTAAACATTACCTTGCTTGTGTTTGTTCTCCAGCTGATTAGCCAGTTCATTCTGGTTCATGTTTCT
The DNA here is from genome assembly GCA_022828995.1 of Vimba vimba. NCBI lineage: Eukaryota > Metazoa > Chordata > Actinopteri > Cypriniformes > Leuciscidae > Vimba > Vimba vimba. The sequence continues at coordinate 28,555,611 of CM040821.1, forward strand.
CAGGATCTCCACCGCGATCTTCACAGCTTCTTCTGGTCCAAAACACTCCAACATCTTATCCACAGTTTTTAACCTATCTGCATTCTCCATTTCACAATTTGATATATGCTCATGATTCTTTAAGCGCCACTGAAACTCCTTTAGATCAGCTTCTACCAGTTCCTTCAGTGAGTTCAGAAGCTGCTCTTCAACAGATGCCATCGTCCTTCACGGATTCACAGCTATGTCTTTAAATGCAAATGAGCTGCTTCTTTCAGCCCCCTTTCCAGAAAAGGGTGGTGCTTTTACAGCTTGTGCCTCAGATACTCTGCCAACAACAAATAAAACAGGAAACGTTTAACGTTTAGTTTAAATAGCCTTGTCAGTTTAAACTTCAGAAATATGTTTTTCTGAGTGCAAAACACACTAAGCACGTGCACAGAAAGAATGCTTTTTGCATCGATTTTCAAATACAAACAGTTCACATACACAGTTGGTTAAATTTATGAACATAATTAGCTGGGAAAGAAACCGGATGTATCTCAGTATAAGATCTGGGAATTGGTGTCTCTTGGACATGGCGACAAGTATCGTACTAATGCAACCAGGCTTCGTCCCTGTATGCCTTGTGTGGAAGTGCCTGAAAGATAACTCAAGACTACACGGCATTTCAGGGAGTTCAGAAACAGTGCACACTGATGTTGTTTTGAATATTGATATTGTTATTGCTTTTTGCCTGCTTGGAAGAAATGTTACTTTGCTTGCTTTAAAGGTAATGCTTATAAAAACGCTTGAATGCTATGTGATTGGAAAGTACCTGAAATACTTGAAATGATGTTGATGTAGTAAACCTCTAGATTGTTAAAAGTAATAAATAAGTGTTCCCTTTCGAGGGAACTCGCACTGTTTCAATGATGTTTTGGAAACGCCCCTGCGTGATTGCGTCTGAAGCACTTATATCAACTAGTCCAATGGTGAGAGTGAACATCGCGGGCGGGTGACGTCCAGTGTTGGGTAAGTTACCTTAAAAAAGTAATTAGTTACTTTTTGTGAGAAGTAACTATAACTGAGTTAGTAACTGAGTTACTTTATTACAAAAGTAACTATTGTGTTACTTAAAAAAAAGTTCAAATATGTGAAATAACTTATTTCCACGAAATATTAAATATGTTAAATGAATGAAATGGACACTAAATAAAATCAATTATTATTATAAAACATTGTACACTAATCTACACTATTTTAATGTTGCTGTGGGACAATGTGAGAGACACCTATTAAATTAAATATTATATTACTATAGTGGAACAACAAAACACAATAGATAGTCGAGCGTGCTCTCGGACACATTCTGTCTCTCTTGCGCGCTGTCGAGCGAGCTCGCTGCATTCGCCTCTCTTTTATCCAGCCCGGCGCCTCATAAACACACACACACCAGAGAAAAAACTGTGCAGGTCCTATGGCTGAGATAGAGCCTTCTCGGACAAAAACTGCTTCAGTGAGCTCAATTATAGTAACGCTGCATTTTATTGTCAGTAATGGTAATGGCATTGTAATGGAGGAAACAGTAATTACACTGAACAAAATTATAAATGCAACACTTTTGTTTTTGCCCCCATTTTTCATGAGCTGAACTCAAAGATCTAAGACTTTTTCTCGTCGCTGTCCCAGGTTCACAGGTGGTCTTATCTAGGTTGTGCTCTCAGTATTCACACAGACAGGCTCTTGTTTGTATGGCGTTCGGGCATTCTCGTTCCCAAAGCGCCATTGACGCAGCGCAAGTTCCCTCGAATGGGAACGTCTCAGGTTATGACTGTAACCCTAGTTCCCTGAGAAGGGAACGAGATGCTGCGTCACTTTGCCATACTCCCTGCACCGGTCAGACCGGATATGCTTTTATCCTTTCCTGGTCGTGACATCACCCGCCCGTGACGTTCACTCTCTCCATTGGACTAGTTGACACAAGTGCTTCAGATGCAATCATGCAGGAGCGTTTCCAAAGCGTCATCGACACTGCGCAAGTTCTATTGCCTCCTGTGAGACTTTACTTATAACTACAAACTGAGCTTCAAACAAGAACAACCACAAGGGAGTCTTCTACATCATTACATTCCAGAATAACTTTAACCTGCTGCTGGTGAGTACTTAACCCCCTGGGGTCGACGGTCGCGCCAGCGATACCAGCTCGCTTTTTTTCTAATCAGTGCAAAATATAGTGCAAAAATACTCTGTTGATTTTGATCTTGCATAAAAGTGTTATACATTATCGTTAAGTGTCTATTTTTTTGTGTATACTCACAATAAAAACAAAGTGTTGTGCTTTTTGCCAAATAAAGAAAAATAAACATGATGCGAGTTCTGCCTTCTCTCTGTCAGTGAAGTCCATTCTGAAATGCGTCCGAAAAAGAGATAAAAAGATGTCACTTTTCACAAAGTGAAAGATAAAAAGTATTTTTTATCAGACAAAAGGCTGATAAAAAAGACAGCTGTTGCATTGGCATTCAACTGCGTGAATAGCAGTTAGCGCTCTGCTTTTACATTTTTGTTTATTTAAATACATTTTTTGATCTATTATTCTCTCTTGATGAATCAATGACATGACAAAGTGAAACTATTGTAGGTGTTTTTCATTGCATGGTTTTCAATTTAAAAAATCTTTCCCATATAGTGTCCCAATAGTTCCCATTACGTTTTCAGAATGATCCCAGTACATTCCCCTAACCTCTTTACTCTGATATCATGTACCCTGCAGTACGTCAGTAATCATCCAGCACTGCCACATCCCATATAGTATAAGCGGCATTGAAGACGGATGGATGGATGTCAATGATCGGTAAACTTCAACAAACCACGTCTTGTTTTAATCTGTTGTTTAATCAATAGAAATGATCCAAGCACATAAATCATTATATGAAGGATTAAATGTGTCCATTAAAATTTAAGATTTCTTAGAGCTTGGATCCAACCACAATATCCCATATTTTACTTCTTTTTTTTTTTTAAATAATTTCTTATTTCTTAGGCTTCACTTTTGATTATTCTTGTGTAAGACTGATTTGTGTAACTTCTTCCTGTTATGTTGTGTGCACATCATGGACATACAAAGAAAAAATAAGTACTTGCACACACTGACACTGGCAAGAAACCAGAAGTTGAAGATAGAAGACACACACACACACACATTTGCGCACAAACATTTCTTCCTTGTTTCTATATTTCTTGAAATGTAATATATGGTTAGGTTGATCTTTAATTACTATGATTGGATGGACTGGATATCCTGGATGATTTTGCCATATCTTGTGTATAAATATGAATCTTCTTCCTTAAAGGGTCATGAAACCCCCCTTTTTCAGCTCAAGTCTAGCTCACAATCTTTTTGAAAAATGCAACTTAATTGGGCGTGGTGGCTGTAAGAAGAAGGGAGGGGGGGAAACTGTCATCGCCAGTGGCCCATGCATATCGACTGTCACTAAAAATCTGTGGTAAAACGTGAGGAAATGCTAGATTTTTTTTATAGCTGGCAAAGTTAAAGTCTAATGAAATACATGGACACCTTATTTTTGTCCTTTCAAAAGTAACTGAATGCCCTGCTACATATATTAGCCTACAGTAATCATAATTGTATTTACATATAAATGCACATGTATAGGTATAATTATGTTATTATAAAATATATATTTGTTTATATACACACTATAAATGCATATATTTGAAAATACTAAATTTTCTGCTTAAAAAAAAAAAACGTTCCGTACATAGCCTAGATCTACGCGCCCCCTGAACCCACATAATAAAGATGGACAGTGACATAGAAATTTGCAAAAATTAAGCATAGGCTACGTTCCATACAATTGAGGTATTATCGAAATATCTAAATTTTAATAACGAGTGATTATTTAAAGCTACACTGTGTAATAATTTAAGTTGATTTTTAGCAAAAAACACTTTGTTCTTTCAAAATTATACGTTCTCATTGATGAGTAATAACTTCAACCAACTAATTAAGTATTCTCGTAAGTGCATAATCTGCCGTTTAGAATACATACGAGCGAGTCGCTCGAATGGCGGAAGACATGTTGTATAGCGCATCCATCTTGAAAATACATTAGCCAAAGAGGGACATACCTGGAAATTCAAGCTTCGCCTTTCGCGTTTTTACACTCAGTGGCACCGTGACGAATGTGAGGAGGAGATTACTCGCGACTGCCGGCAGATTTGAAATAATACGGCCACCCTAGGACTTAAAACGCCCTCGGAATGGGAGGGGCTAAAAAGTAATATTCAGTTGGTAGTCATATACAATTTCACCGAGTGGTCAGGGGTGACCACTTATTCCATGCCCCATATACTAGCGTTATAAGCTAATCTGTTTTTAGAGATAAAACTCTTTACATTCGATTATCATGAAAACGCATCCCAGAGAACGATCGACTCGGTAACCATGTGTTAATTACCCCTGGGTTCATTTTTCACCAGAATTGTCCTTTAACTCAACCAACGAGTCTATATAAGACAGGGGTTGTCAACCTTTTAGTCATGAAGTGCCATTTTTAAGCTTCCAAGTTAATCACAGTCCCACAACCCATATACTCCTTTCATAATAAGATGATTTCATTTTTTCTTTTTTCTTTAGGTTTAAATTAGACTTTGAAGAACAGATTTCAAAATGGGCCTATTTACACAGTCATTTGTGTGTGTTTTACTGATTGGATAGCTCTTCGTTTTTTTTTTATTATTTGTTTACAAAAGTGTTCCAATCTTCAATTCCTGCTCTATAAGCAAATTCACATCATATATTCACGATAAGAAGTTCACGTCAATGAAAGCAAGCTGTGAGCATGATTTCATTTATCAGCTCATTTCAAGATCAAAGATGCAATTGTAGAGAGAGCGGCATCAGCACTGGAAAGATAATTTAGTGTCACTAATTTTAACGAAGATGATTGTGTGTTGAGCTTCAAGCTGAGACACTGGACTTTTCAGTTTCATTTCAGTAGCTGAGCTACTCCTATGCAGCTATGTGTTGCAGTAGCGCTGTCATTTCTGTGTACCAGGAGCCATTATAACACGCCCTCGCATGGTTAGTTTTTCCAATTTTAGGAGTAAAATTTACATTTGTGGCTTCAACAACCAGATACATTTTGTCCAGTTTCATCTGGAATGTGGAAAAATGCCTTTTCACAATTAGATAGCTATCCTCAAAATGTAGATCTCTATGCAGGTGGGAGGTACTTTATCTGAATGAACTACATCTTTCTCACTTTTGCTCTGCGACAGTATTTTACATATGCTTCTGCCTCATCTGGACGATTGAACTGCTTCTCCAAGACTCATGGGGTTTAGGTTTTGGCTGCAATGTCCATATTTGCAATATCTACAGCAATATCTTTATGGAAGTGAAGTGCAGCCCTGAGTAGCTTGGAGACTACGGTTTCCATAAAGCAGGTTTATGTCTTAGAGAATATGTTTCAGGGTTAGTTTATTTCAGATTAACGTCTCGAAGCCAGTGTTAATTTTGACAGCAAATTTCGATTTAGTTTTAGTCATAGTCGTTTGACTAACATGCCATTTAGTTTTAGTCATATTTTAGTCATCTGAATTGTTTTAGTCGACTGAATATCATAAGATTTTAGTCGACTAAAATCTAATGGGTTTAGTTAAATTATAATGCATTAATTAAGCATTTCTCTAAAATTTCCAAACTCATTTACTCCTGGAGAAAACATCTATTAACCTGCTAATATGAATGATATTAAGGTTTGAACATGCAATATAGACACATATTTAACTGCTCTGACGTGTTTATTTATCTTAAATAAATAAATAAATAAAACCACTTTTCATAAAGAAACAAGAACATGGTTTTCTTTTTAATTAATGATATGTGCATTCTTTTTATCAACTTGCATACAATATTCTTCATTCTCTCAAGCAGACATACTTTTTCAGATTTATCCATTTGCCTGCTCTTCTCTTTCTCCTAGCCATTTCCGTTTACATTTTTGAACGTTTCATGAGACGTGCAGCAAGTGTATGCCAACTTATGTCCTGTTGGGTACATCAGCATGTTACAATTCAAATTCAAACCTATGTCAATAAATCATAAATCATTGTTATTCAGCCCTACTTTTCCAATCTCACATTTCACTCATCTGCAGTCAAAAGTGAACAAATTTTATGTATTTATGGAAGATTTATTTTTGCAATTGGAGTTTTCTATATTTGAAAATACATAAAAAGAACTAAAGAAACATGAAATGCTCACCTCAACAATATTTGTAGATCTTTCTTTTTTCTCTTCTGAACTATCGAGTTGAACAGCAGCTCTGAAATTTCTTTCACTTCCTTGAAGGAAGTGAAACTGCTTTCAAGAAGAGATTTATGCACTTAATATGTCTGTGCACTACAGGGCGCTCTAGTTCACTCCCTTGTATGTTGCGTTGAGTCATAAAAGACGTTCCCAGTAAACAGAGATGAGTTAACACAGCAATCGTCTCAACGTATCATTGTATTATATAAAAGACAAAGACATAACATATTGGCGACAAGGATCATCTTTGTTGAACCCATGTTTAGTGCGACATAGAGAGCTGGCTACTGAATACTGCAGAACTGATGAATGTAGTGGACCAACAACAAAATGGCTGTGTTTATCGGTCATATGGATGCATTTGATGAGTCAGCAGAACAGTGGGCTACCTACATAGAAAAGCTTGAACAATTTGTTGCTGCAAATGACATTGCAGATGAGAAACAAGTCGCGGTGTTACTGAGTGTAATGGGTGCATCTACATATGGTCTGTTGCAAAGTTTAATTGCTCCGGATAAACCGGGTGTGAAGTCATACGAAGACATTGTGCGTGTTTTGAAAGAACATTTCTCGCCGAAACCGACCATGATTGCAGAAAGATTTAGGTTTCATAACCGTAGTCGACAGGAGACAGAAACAGTAGCACAGTATGTCGCAGTTTTGAAAAAGCTGAGTGAACGCTGCGAATTTGGGACACATTTGCAAGATGCATTAAGGGTGCTTTCACACTTGGTTCGATTGCCTGTTCCAAACCCGAGTTCGATTGCTCCCCAGTCCCTCTGCCCCCGATGGACTGAGTTCACATTATATTATTTGTATCTGAAACGCGCTACGCTTTTGTCATCAAGCTGCAGCTGGCACGTAATCATGTTGCTTGGTAACCGCTATGAATGAAAAGGCGTCAAAATGGATAGAATTGCTCGCTTCACATTTGTTCTTCTTTTTTGAACCTTTGGTTTTGTTTTCAAAGAAAAGATACAGAAACACACTTGCATCTGTCTGCCGCAAAAGTACTAAAATCGTTCCAAAGACAGCGGGCTGTCTGCCGAAGACAATTTCGCAGAAATTAAAACCAGAAATCATCTCTCTGGTTGCAGTGCGTCAATCCCGCTTTTCGTCAAGGTAAGTGTATACACACACACGCACGCACCACATTATACGTCATCAATAGCGATTCACTTCCGCGATTTGGTACGATTGTGTTCATATCAGCAACGAACCGTACCGCAGTTCACATTAACCGTTCCCCAGACCACCCTTTTTAAGCGGACACGAGTACGGTTCGCGGGTGCGCACCCGAGTTCGGAAGACAGCGTTCACATCATCCAAACGAACTGAACTCTGACGTCATTCGAACCCGGGTGCGCACCAAAAGTGCTAGTATGAAAGCACCCTAAGAGATCGCTTTGTGTGTGGGCTGAAAACGGAGTCTATACAGAAACGGCTACTGACGGAAGCAGCTCTCACATTCCAAAAGGCGGTGGAGATTGCAGTGTCTATGGAAATGGCCGCAAGGGAATCTCAACAGTTAAGTGGCTCTTTGAAATTGAATGCAGTCCTTGCAAGAGAAAGGGGGGAGCAAGTGCTACCGTTGTGGAAGAACAAACCACAATGATAAAGATTTCAAAGAGCAGCAGTGCCACAACTGTGGTTAAAAAGGCCACATTTCCCGAGTTTGTAGAATTAAAGCAAAACGCACAACTGAATATAAAAAGTTAAAGTCAGTGAGGATGAAAAGTGCCCAACAGAAAAAGAGAGTGCATCAGACGAATGTGAAAGACTTGTCGAGTGATGACACTACTGATACGGAACTGGCACTGCATGTGATGTCTAGAAAGGAGGAATTGTCAGACATCTGTCTAAAGCCAAAAGTTGAGGAAGAAATTTTGGAAATGGAATTAGACACTGGAGCTGCTGTTTCTTTGATTTCAAGAGAACTTTACAACACACGACTAGCCCATAAACCACTGTGCACGACAGATGTGATTCTGAAAACCTATACAGGCGAGGTGGTGTCTCCAGTAGAGGTCATAATAGTCAAAATTAAAATGAACAAACAGAAGGCTCACATCCTTGAGTTGCACTGAGGTCAGACCGATCAGACCACCTGAGAAAGTAGTTACTATGTCTGATTTCAAAGAAATTGATGGCAAAATTTTGGAAGAAACCATACAGCACCTTAAAACATCAACCTGCGCTCTTGACACACTTCCCACATCTTTTTTCAAAAGTGTGTTAAACAGTTTAGATGCAGATATTCTAGAAGTGGTAAATGCCTCACTTCTCTCTGGGAGTTTTCCAAACTCCCTGAAAACTGCAGTTGTCAAGCCCCTCCTGAAAAAGAGCAATCTGTATAAGACCATATTAAGCAACTATAGACCGATCTCAAATCTTCCTTTCATAGGCAAGATCATTGAAAAAGTTGTCTTCAATCAGCTGAACAAATTCCTGAGCTTGAATGGATCCTTTGACAATTTTCAATCTGGTTTCCGACCGCACCACAGCACAGAGACAGTGCTCATAAAGATAATAAACGATATTCGCTTAAATACTGATTCAGGCAAATTATCAGTGCTGGTACTACTCGACCTCAGTGCTGCATTTGACACTGTCGATCATAACATACTTCTTGACAGGCTGGAAAACTGGGTGGGGCTTTCTGGGATAGTCCTAAAATGGTTCAGGTCATACTTAGATGGGAGAGGTTATTATGTGAGTATAGGAGACCATAAGTCTGAGTGGACGCATTTGTTCCCAATGAGCCAAATAATGAGAAAGAACCAAATTGTTTACCACAGCTATGCAGACGACACACAGCTCTACTTAGCCCTAACGCCTAATGACTACAGCCCCATTGATTCCCTGTGCCAATGCATTGACGAAGTCAACAGTTGGATGTGTCAAAACTTTCTTCAGTTAAACAAAGACAAAACTGAAGTCATTGCGTTTGGAAACAAAGATGAAGTTCTCAAGGTGAACGCATAACTTCACTCTAGGGGTCAAACAACTAAACATCAAGTCAGGAATCTTGGTGTGACACTAGAGTCAGACCTTAGTTTCAGTAGTCATGTCAAAGCAATAACTAAATCAGCATACTATCATCTGAAAAATATTGCAAGAATAAGATGCTTTGTTTCCAGACAAGACTTCACCAGCAGGGTGGATTATTGTAATGGACTCCTCACTGGCCTTCCCAAAAAGACCATAAGACAGTTGCAGCTCATACAGAACGCTGAGCAGAACCAGAAAATATGAACATATCACACCAGTCCTCAGGTCTTTACACTGGCTCCCAGTTACATTTAGGATTGATTTTAAAGTATTATTACTGGTATATAAATCATTCAATGGCCTAGGACCTCAATACACTGCAGATATGCTCACTGAATATAAACCCAACAGATCACTCAGATCATTAGGATCATATCAGCTAGAAATACCAAGGGTTCACTCTAAGCATGGCGAGTCCGCTTTTAGCCATTATGCCAGCCGCAGCTGGAACCAGCTTCCAGAGGAGATCAGATGTGCTCCTACAGTAGTCACATTCAAATCCAGACTCAAAACACATCTGTTTAGCTATGCATTTACTGATTGAGCACTGTGCCGCTGTTCGTCCGACTGTTTGTACTGTACTGTATTTTATTTTATTTTTCTAAACCGTTTTAATTATTCTTATTTCTTTTTATTATTTTAATTTCTTCTATGTAAAGCACTTTGAATTGCCATTGTGTATGAAATGTGCTATATAAATAAACTTGCCTTGCCTTGCCTTGCCAAGGCGAAATTACCACTCTATGTCGTGGAAGGAGAAGCCCTACCACTATTCAGGAGAGAGTGGCTCAAAAAATTAAGCCGAACTTAAGAGTGTGAGTAAAGGGTTAATTGAAACGGTGCTAGAAAAGCACAAAAATGTCTTCAGGAAAAGACTGGGCTTGCTAAAAGGTATTGAGGCTACAGCCACAATTTTGTCAAGCACGCAATGTCCCCTATGCACTGAAGCCGAAAGTGGAAGCAGAAATAAATCGACTATTGGAGCTGGGGGTCATCTCCCCGGTGACTTGCAGCAAATGGGCTACCCCTATTGTGCCAGTTGTTAAAAGGAATGGGGATGTGAGGATTTGTGGAGATTTTAAGGTAACAGTGAATCCGGCCCTTTGTGTTGAACGTTACCCGATTGCACAAATAGAGGACTTATTCTCATAATTGGCAGGGGGCCAACGCTTCACCAAACTGGACCTCTCAAATGCGTACTTATAAGTGTCCTTGGCAGAAAGCTCACGCAAATGTCTCACTATCACCACGTCAAAGGGGCTGTTCTGTTACAATTGTTTACCATTTGGTATTGCTTCAGCTCCTGCAATTTTTCAAAGGGCGATGGATCAGATATTACAAGGCCTTCCCAATGTTCATTGCTATCTAGACGATATATTAGTGACTGGGTCAGATGATGAGCAGCATCTTAAAAATGTAGACGCAGTCCTCAGTCGATTGGATGAGTTTGGGCTATGTGTCCAACGTGAGAAATGTGAATTCTTTAAAGATTCGCTGGAGTATTTGGGGCACATCATAGATGCTCAGGGTCTTCATAAGTCACCAGAAAAGGTCAGGGCAATCATGGATGCGCCTGCACCGAAGGACGTCAGTCAAATTCGTTCATTTCTAGGATTTATAAACTATTACAGTCAAATTATCCCTAATCTTGCACCAGTGTTAGCACCCCTCAATGCTCTTCTGTGTAAAGGATAGCAGTGTCTGTGGTCTCTTGAGTGTGAGGATGCATTCGACAAGGTAAAAAAATTGTTGCTATCGCAGAGCGTATTGACACATTATAATCCACAGTTACCAATCAGACTGGCCTGGGATGCATCACCATACGTCTCAGGTTACGTATGTAACCCTGGTTCTCTGATAGGGAATGAGACGCTGCGTTTGAGACGCTGTGGGAATGCCCTGTGTGATTGCGTCGTGAAGCATGTGTATAATCAGTCCAATGGAAAGACGAGACGTCATAGGCAGGTGACGTTATCGACCAGGAAACTATGAAGCACTCCTGAAACCAGACTGCGGTAGCTTCTGGAAAGCCTGAAGCAAGTTGATCAGGGCATGCAGGAAGTATGGCAGGCAAACGCAGCGTCTCGTTCCCTATCAGGGAACCAGGGTTACATCCGTAACCTGAGACGTTCCCTTTCAAGGGAACTCGAGCTGCGTTTGAGATGCTGTGGGAACCCCATACCCACTACACCATAATACCAAATGCTCGTTCTGTGTGAAGTCCTTGCGCACACTAAGAAGCAAGCAACCTAGCCCCAGGAGTGAAGAGGTCTAGATCATAAGATCTGACAAATGTATGTGGTGAAGACCAACCCGCCGCATTACAGATATCCTGAAGAGAAACTCCCGAAATTAAAGCCTTCAAGGCAGCCATACTCCTCATAGAATGGGCCCAAACAGCCAAGGGTGAAGGCTGTCCGGCCGCTTCATAAGCAAGTGAGACAGCCTCAACTACCCACTTGCTCATTACCTGTTTAGATGCAGGGCAACCTTTCTTAGGTGACCCGAAGCAGACAAATAATTGCTCTGATTTACACCACAGGGCAGCTCTGTGAACGTATGCAACCAAAAGCCCGAACGGGACGTAACAGTTTAAGTTTTTCCTGATCTGAGGTATTAAATGGTGGAGGATAAAAGGCCTGCAGCACTATTGGGCCCGCAACATTAGTAGTGACCTTAGGGATGTAATCCGGTCTAGGGTGAAGAAATGCCTTCACCATACCAGGTGCAAATTCCAAACATGAAGGAGCAACCGAAAAGGCTTGCAAATCTCCAATTCTCTTGATAAAAGAAATAGCAAGAATAAATAAAGTTTTTAGAGTGAGGAACTTTTCTGAAACCTCTTCAATGGGCTCGAAGGGAGCCAAAGCCAGACCCTCAAGTACAATGGCCAAATGCCAAGCCGGTGCTCTAGAGTGCAGGTCTCAACCTCAATGTACCACGGAGAAAACGAATAATCAGAGGATATCTCCCAAGAGAAGTGCCCTCCAGAGGGGTCTGGTAGGCTGATATAACCGCCACATATACCTTTAAGGTAGAGGGAGATAATCCAGGAGAGAAACGGTCTTGCAAGAAATCAAGAACTGTACCAATAGGGCAGTTAACAGGATCTAGGTGACGTTCACCACACCAGGCAGAGAATAATTTCCATTTCAATGCATATAGTTTTCTCGTAGAAGGCGCTCTGGAGAACGGTCTCAACGACCTCAGTTGAGAGACCGGATTCTATGAGCTGGGCCCCCTCAGAGGCCAGGCCCACAGTTTCCACAACTTCGGATGAGGGTGAAATATTGTGCCCCCTGCTTGGGACAGTAGGTCCCTCCTGACCAGAATCTTCATGGGAGAGCAGTCACGATTTAGAAAAGGCTTTACATGCCTTTATTAGTTCAAGGCTTGATTATTGCAATGCTCTCTTTATGTTGGTCTGAGTCAAATATCTCTTTTCCGTCTTCAGCTTGTACAAAATGCTGCTGCTTCTAAGTACACCTAGAAGCATCACTCGACCTCCTCACCGTCCTCCTCGAAGAACGCCAGGCGGGAGCGGATCGTCCTCACAGACAGCTTCTCGCAATGCTCACAGACAGCCCCCTCGAGGACTGACTGGGCATGCTCCACTCCCAAACACACATCACTCGAGTTCTAGCTACTCTACACTGGCTTCCGGTGCGTTTTAGGATTGATTTTAAGATTTTATTGTTTGTTTTTAAAGCTGTGAATGGGCAAGCTCCTGAGTACTTGTCTGAGCTCTTAACTCTAGGTGGACTAAATCGGCGGTTGCAGTCTTCTGATCAACAGACTTTACAGGTCCCGAAGTCGAGGTATAAACAGTGGGGTGATAGGGCCTTCGCTGTTGCTGGCCCTAAACTCTGGAACAAGCTCCCCCCTGACATTCGTACTGTAACAGATCTTGTACTTTTTAAAACAAAACTTAAAACGGCTTTTAATACACAGTAGTGGTGCAACAATTTTACTGTTTCTTCTGATGATTTTAAGTAATCATATATAGCTTACTGTTTTTATGCTTCATGTTTTTGTTTTTCTTCTTACTCTGTTTTTTGTTGAATGTGGTGTTTGTTTATTTGTACCTGATGTGAAACACTTTGGACACCTGGTGGCTGCTGTAAAGTGCTATAGAAATAAAGTTTGACTGATTGATAGAAGGGACACTAGGTCCGAGAACCACACTCGGGCCGGCCAGTAAGGGGCTACTAATAGCAGACGGGCGCCTTCCCAGCGAACCCTCTCCAGAACACCCGGAAGCATGGATATCGGGGGAAATGCGTACAGGTGCAGCCTCGGCCACACCTGCACCATCGCATCCAGTCCGACAGGAGCTGGGTGCATAAGAGAGAACCACATGGGACAATGGGTTGTATCTGATGATGCGAAAAGGTCGACTTGAGCTTGACCCAAATTTCTCCCAAAGGAGCTCCACCACCTCGGGGTGAAGTCTCCACTCCCCGGGCCTCAGCCCCTGCCTCGACAGGATATCCGCTCCCAGATTCCTGATGCCCCGGAATATATACTGCCCTGAGTGACAGCAATTTCCCCTGGGCCCATAGGAGGATCTGATGGGCCTGCTTGCATAGGTGACGTGACCTCAGACCCCCCTGATGGTTGCTATAGGAGACCACCGATGTGTTGTCCATGCGGACAAGCACATGGTGACCTCTCAGGTCTGGCAGGAAATATTTGAGTGCTCAAAATACTGGCATCATTTCTAGCCGATTTATGTGCCAAGAACATTGATGGTCCTGCTAAAGACCTTTCGCCGAGCGGCCACTCATGACCGCCCATCCCGTGAGGGAAGCATCCGTCGATAGTGCTACGCGTTGACAAGAAGCCCCCAGCACTGGGCCCTGGGCGAGGAACCAAGGTTTCTTTCACATGACCAAGGCACGTGGGCATTGCCGCGTGACCTTGATCATGCAAAATGGATTTCCCCTTGGAGAAAACCCCTTGGTCCTGAGCCACCACTGCAGAGGTCTCATGTACAGAAGGCCAAAAGTGATTACATTGGATGCAGCTGCCATGAGCCCCAACAGTCTCTGAAACTGTTTCACAGTGAGTGACTGGCCGAGTTTTACCCCATTTACGGCTGTGAGAATCGCAGAAATAAGTGCAGGAGACAGATGTGCTTGCATTATTGTCGAATCCCATATTACACCTAGAAAAGTGGTCCTCTGTGCTGGGAGGAGCACACTCTTTTTGGCGTTGAGCCGCAACCCCAACATCTTTATGTGAGACAGAACGACATCTCGATGTCGAACTGCCATCTGCTCGGACTGAGCTAGAATCAACCAATCGTCGATATAAATTAATACGCGAATGCCCTGGAGTCTCAGAGGAGCCAGAGCTGCATCCACGCATTTTGTAAAGGTGCGGGGTGATAAACCTAGGCCGAAGGGAAGAACCCGATACTAGTATGCTTCGCCCCCGAAAGCGAACCTCAGGAACTTCCTGTGATGAGGATGGATAGATACATGGAAGTACGCATCCTTCAAGTCTATTGTGACAAACCAGTCCTCGGACTGAATCTGTGATACAATCTGTTTGAGTGTAAGCATTCTGAACTTGAGTTTCTGAACTCTGCTGTTTAAATGGCGCAGATCTAGAATAGGACACAACCCCCATCCTTCTTTGGAACAATGAAGTAACGGCTGTAAAACCCTGACTCTTTGCTAGGAGGAGAAACCCTTTCTATAGGCCCTTTTTGTAGAAGCGTCAGTACTTCCTGCTCCATAACCAGAGCCTGCTCAGAGTCCACCACTGTGGGAAGGACCCCTTGAAATCTGGGCGGACGAGAACCGAACTGAGAAATATTTGGTAGTAGTTTCCACGCCGCCAGAAATTCTGCTAAGGGAACCAGTCTCTCGAGACTGGCCTCTGGATTTGGTTGAACAGTCATTTTGGTGCCCTGAAGCAGCGAACGATCACCGAACTAATTGTTCTACGACCCTCCTCGGAGGATTGTATGGGGACGCTGACACCTTGGTGCCCTGAAACGGCGAACTGGCAGGGAACAACCAAAGTGGCAGCGCTGTGACTCTCCTCAGAGAATCGCCCCCAAGAGGGCGCCGAGGAGGAACAATTTCTCGAAACCGTCCCTCCCCGGAGGGGACCACCCTCAGAAGCCTGACAACCTTGGCATCAGGACTTCTTCTTAGTCCAAGCTCTCTTGGTGATGACAGTCCTCAGATCTTGTGGAAGATCAAGGAAGAAACCTCTGGAATGCCACAGATTTTTTTTTTGTTTCTTGAAACCTATCGACGACACAATTTATAGCATCGCCGAACAGACCTATCTTTATCTTTAATATCTGACAGATTCAACCAAAGATGACGTTCCGTGGCCACCAGGGCTGCCATAGAACGGCCCACAGATTTGGCTGTCTCCTTGGTGGCCCGGAGAGATAGATCTGTTGCGCGACGCAATTCTCGAATTACATCAGCGCTAAGTTCCTCATAATCGTCTATGTCACTCAGCAGGTCAGCCTGGTATGCTTGGAGAATAGACATGGTGTGTAAGCATGCCCAGCTTGACCTGCTGCCGAATACACTTTACCCACCAGCGAAGATGTAGATTTTTAAGGCTTGGTGGGTAACGTCGGGGCTTTCAGTGATGACGCTGAATCGGGGGAGAGATAGCTCGCAAGCGTCTCCTCCGCCCGAGGCATTGTCATATAACCATAGTGTGATATACCCTTGACATTACTATAGTTAGATGTTTGTGGGTTATGAACTCTGAAAGATGCCGGTTTATTCCACGATCTCGACACCTCGATGTGGAGATCGGGAAAAAACGGGAGTTCCCGACAAGGAGGTCGTGATCTAGATGGCAAATATCGTTCATCTAAAAGACTCTTTCTAGATTCAGTTTCAATATCATCGGCTGGCCAGTCAATATTTAATTTAGCTACAACACGAGTCAAGACCTCCATTAGCTCCTCATCAACAGTGGTATGAGCTGGCGAAGACTCAATCCCCTGTATCAACACTAATGACATCCAGTTCCTCAGAACTGGATAGCCGCAGCATTGGTGCCTCAACCTGGGGAAGAGAAGCCGCAGAGCGGGCTCCTTCCTGGGTAGAGGCACTGGATCCAGCAGGTAAGGGCTGAGAAAGGGCGGGGCCCATCTCAAACCCCGCTGCTAGATCCATCTGCGAACCCTAAGATGAAATCCGCCGCTGTGCCTCGGCAGCAGCGGGACCCACACCGTTCTCCTCGAAGAACGCCAGGCGGGAGCGGATCGTCCTCACAGACAGCTTCTCGCAATGCTCACAGACAGCCCCCTCGAGGACTGACTGGGCATGCTCCACTCCCAAACAAGCAACACAAAACTGATGTGTGTCCCCACCCGTGATGTAACGGGGGCAGGGAACAACACAACGCTTGAAATCTTGCTTGCTCGCCATTATAATGATATATATATATTGAACTTGACAGACAACAATAAATATGACAAGGACAGATATACAGAGAGCGCTTGCTGAAGGCACAGAAGCTAATGCGGTCTGGTTTCAGGGGTGCTTTATAGTTTCCTGGTCGATGACGTCACCCGCCTATGACGTCTCGTCTTTCCATTGGATTGATTATACACGTGCTTCACGACGCAATCACGCAGGCCGTTCCCACAGCATCTCAAATGCAGCGTCTCGTTCCCTTGAAAGGTAACTATGTTCAAATTGAAAGGGAGGCACTTGGAAATTCTACCAATATCTATACGGGTGGAAGTTTACATTGCTTACGGACCACCGTCTGCTGACAACGATTTTCAGTCCAACAAAAGCCATTCCGTCCATGGCTGCGGCTTGTATGCAGCGCTAGGCTTTGTTGTTGGCAGTAAAGAGTCTAGAGTGCAGACTCTTAGTATAGAGTCGGTGCACACCACTGTAACGTGGATGGGTTATCACGACTACCTCTGCCAACCACACCTCAAGTGAAGCTGGATATGGTGGAGTTGCTTCAAGTAAAGCATCTTGATTCCTTGCCAGTGCTGTGTTCAGATGTTTGTAAAGAAACAAGGTCTGACTCCACTATGTCACAAGTAATGGAGATGGTGGCAACTGGACCTTTTTCACAAGTCACAGATGCAAATAATGTGCTTGCATCATACGTGACTATGCAATAGGGTTGCCTTATGTGGGGTTATGTGCCTTAAGCTGAGATCCAGGGTACTGGCAGAGCTGCACACTGGACATCCGGGTGTCATAAGGATGAAGGCAGTTGCTCGTAGTTATGTCTGATGGCCTGGTATTGATGCTCAAATTGAACAATTGTCAAAAACCTGTCACTCATGCCAGCAGATGCAAAAAGCTCCTGGTCCCTCACCATTACACCCTTGGAAATGGCCAGAATCATCTTGGCAATGCATACATGTGGACTTTGCAGGTCCATTTGAAGGACACATGTACTTGGTAGTGGTGGATGCTCACTCCAAGTGGCCAGAGGTGTGTGTGGTGGATGCTCACTCCAAGTGGCCAGAGGTGTGTGTGATGGAATCAATTGCGTCTACCAAGACCATTCAGGTGCTGAGGGGATTATTTACTCGTTATGGACTTTGAGGCCCGTTATCACTAACCAACTGTTCACCTCGGATGAGTTCCAGACATTTTTCAAGACTAATGGAGTGACACACACACGTTCTGCACCTTTTCACCCAGCTATGAAAGGCTTGGCTGAACACTTGGTTCAGACATTTAACCCTCTGGGGTCTAAGGTGTTTTTGGGGTCCTTGACATGTCCTGACATTTGTGCTTTTTTCAGTTGCTTATAAACATATTAATGGCAAAGGTGTAATTACACTCTATTTAGCACAAACAGGGCTACCATAATATGTGAGCAACGTGCATGTTTGTATTTTTGAGAGAATAATGTTTATGCATGGTTATTGAAAAAACTAAAGTTTCTGAAATAAGGCCACAAAACACATACTAAATATGTGTCAATAAGACTTTTGACTAATGGATGCCGTTGCCTAGAGTTTTTTCTTCAAAATGATGTGAAAATCATCCTGCCTAATCATTCACATAACACAATACATTGATTTAAATCTTGTAAAACACTTTTTGTTTGGAAAGGCAATATGCACAAAGGGCGTCAATGATTCAACACCATCATGCATATTTAGTGATTCACACCTCAGGAGACAATGGGGCCCGCATACTTAATGAGCCATTCATTCAGGTGTGTCACCTATAGCCACAAGAAAGAATGCAAGAGCATTGGTTCACAGTTGGAAGCATCTCAATTTTATTTTATTTTTCCACAAATTGTGCTTGCAAATTGTATAATATCCAAGGAAAACATGTCTAGTAATAGTGCAGTTAATTCTCATACTGTATTTTCAGTTTTGGAATATGTATCCTCTCCCCAAATTTGTCAATAATAAAACACAATAAAAATTATTTAAAGAAAAGGCTTATATTTACCTTTTAACATTTGTTTACATCTACCTTGTAAATATATATTTTTTTTATTAAAAAGGTTACAATTACAACAACAATTCAAGTGTAATCTTTCTTTGTAAAAATTAAAGTATACATTTTATCATAAATATTTCAAAGTTAAGCATTACTTTGAATATAGCCTACATTGACAAAACATACTATATTTAACATATTAGCAAAAATTGCCAAACAAAAGCTTATTTGAGGTGGCAGATATTTTACAGTAAAAAATATATAATCTATCCAAAACTAGTCAATGAAATGTTGTCTTTCATATGTCTGTAACATATCTTTCGTTTTTATTATAAGGAATATAAATGTTAATTTGCAGTTTAATACGTTGCTTATACAAATACATTTTATTTAAACATATTTCAGTCGATTTTTACTCATCTCAGTATAGCAATACAGTTTGCTAAAAGCAGATCATTCATTCACACACACAAACGCGAGTGTGCGAGCTGTGGTAAACAGCGCATCTCTGCCGTTCATTCATTCACACAGAAATGCGATTCACTTGAGAATGAAAAAAACTTACTACAGTATTCCTCAGCTCAGCTGCATCTGCTCCTCGAAATACCAGCACTTCTGAGGTACATTTTCCATTATTATTATTATTCCTCACAGCGCTGCGAGACGGTGTGAACAAGTACAATGATCTGTATAAGCTTGATGTGTTTTCTCGAGCTGATATGGGGGCGTTCACAGTTTGCACGGATCGCCTCAGTCATTTGAGCTTGAATAGCGCGCGTTCTCCGTGGGCGGAGTCACATTAAAAATAATTAGCTGAGATTAGAATGACTGACATCTCTCTCTTTTCATAAAGATTACATAAACAGAGAATATTTGTTTTTTATAAAAAATACTTAATTTAAAAGAAGAGAATTCAAGCTTCATGCCTGTGTGTCTGTATGTCTGTTTGACTGAGTATTCGCTGAGTTATGGTTCATTTTCGGACGCGTTTCAGAATGGACCAGAATGGAGATGTTTATTTTTCTTTATTTGGCGAAAAGCACAACACTTTGTTTTTTTTGTGAGTATACACAAAAATAATACACACTTAACAGGATCAATTGATGTATAACACAAGCATATTCACCTTATTTTCCATGACAACAAGGGCGACGCCATTACGCTCATTTTGTCATCTTACTTCCGGCTAAGCGGGACTTCAACTTCCGGCTGAAACGACCTACGCTAGTTTCTAGCGTAATTCTATAGTTGTAACGGTAAAATATGTTAAGTATTATATGCTCAGTTAAGGGCTGACATAACAATTGGATTAAGAGGATAGAACAATTTAACCAACGGTGTTACGAACACAATGTAGGCTAAAGCGATCGGAATGTTGTGGTGTACTTTACGATTTACACGAGGAGCACCTGAGGCAATGGCGGAAGGCGCTAAACTTGAAGTGCTCACCCAAGCGCTGTGTGTTCGTACCATGTGTGTTAGTACCATGTGTGTTAGTACCATTTTATGGACGGGGAGCAGACTGACGAACGAACACCCTTACCCCGACTAAAGGCTCGGCTACGATGTTCTGGTAAAGAAGTCCCGACGGGTGCTGAACAGGTTGTCAGATTCAGGTAAGCTAACTTACCTAACTGTTGTTTCCTAACTTACCTATCTATGTGCTTTTTAGCCTAACGTTAGATGAAGTCCGTTCTATGAATACATTTAAGATTAGTAACGAGCCGTTCACAAAATACAACGAATCTTGCATGATTACCATTGGCCACCTATATGTCATATTTCTTATATTTCGTTTACTTTGTGATATGTCGACCTAAGGGTCTGAAATAAAGAATGAATGATTATTCACGATAGTACAATATATTATGGTACATTACGGTCTTACAATAGCTCACATTATTCCTGTAAGGAGGCCAGCTAGCTACATATTATTCAGATATTGATATTGACCAACATAGAGTTAGGAGATTGTGTGTATACTGTCTCGTTTTTAATGCATCTCTCTTTTTCACACTGTTCTAAGTATGAGTGCCATCATAAATTAATTAATTCTCATTTTAAGTACTAATTTAAATCTACATTTTAAGTACTAATTTAAATCTAATTTAAAAGTACTATTTAAATCTATTTTAAGTACTAATGTAAAAATGTTTATGGTTCTATTATTTCCATAGATCATCGATGAGAGTCAGTGTTGCAGTGGACAACTGTGAGGAGGATCACAGCCGCATGCCCCAGACCTGTGATGCAGAAACACAATGGGAGGATCCATCTGTCTCTGACCACTACTACGCTCCAAAATCTCAACTCTGCTGAGAAACGACCACCTTTGTCAGCTCTACACAGGGTCGACATTGATGCATTCCACTCAGTTGCTGAGCACCTTACCAATTCATACACCAACAGCTTTCAGCTACACACTTGGTATCAGCTCCTGATGACTCTGATGAAGCTGCGTCTTAAAGGGTTAGTTCACCCAAAAATGAAAACTCTGTCAGTAATTACTCTCCCTCATGTTGTTCCAACCCCGTAAGACCTTCGTTCATCTTCGGAACACAAATTAAGATATTTTTGATTAAACTGAGAGCTGGCTCACTTTTTTATTATTATTATTTTTTTCTTAATTTGTGTTCCGAAGATGAACGAAGGTCTTACGGGGCTGGAACAACATGAGGGTGAGTAATTACTGACATAATTTTCATTTTTGGGTGAACTAACCCTTTAATTTATTAATTTATCTTGCTGAAAGGTTTGGTGTTTCTCAGTCCACTGTAAGCAAGGTGATTTCGCGTTGGCTTGACATCATGGAGAAGTGTTTCAGAGAGCAGTTTCCAAACACAACATGTAGAGCACAATATCAAAATATCGCAAATGTATATATCGCAATATGCATAATTTTTTTTTTGCTTTAATAAGCTTTAATCAGTTTATATAATTCATACAGTGAAAAACTAAGCAGTGTTTTACTTTTACATTTGATTATTCAGTTTCTGTTGTTAAATAGACCTAATGTAGGATAACCTGAACCCCGTGGTTTACACTGATGTTAAAATAACACATCTTATACAGTAAAACACTGATGTTCACTTTCACAAGTTGAAGGGATGTTTTCTTGTTACAAAAAGAATGTGAAACACATATGTAGGTTATATAATTTTAAATCTAATTTAAGTTAATTTTATATACTTTAAGCATTATCGTATCGAATATCGCATTGTTTAATGAGTTATCGCATTTTTCTTAAATATCGTGCACTTAATAACCTTGTCCAGGTGATGAAGTATTGGCAGACAGGCTTCACCATTACCGATCTCCTCTATGAAAGGAAGGTCAAACTTGTCCTCCTTGTGAATCTTGTAAAACAGATGTTACCTGTTATGAATAGTTGTTTTTATAAACCTTTACAGTGTGAGCAGATGTTACCTGTTATGAATAGTTATTTTTATAAACCTTTACAATGTGCCCAGATGTTACCTGTTATGAATAGTTATTTTTATAAACCTTTACAGTGTGCCCAGATGTTACCTGTTATGAATAGTTATTTTTATAAACCTTTACAGTGTGAGCAGATGTTACCTGTTATGAATAGTTATTTTTATAAACCTTTACAATGTGCCCAGATGTTACCCGTTATGAATAGTTGTTTTTATAAACCTTTACAGTGTGAGCAGATGTTACCTGTTATGAAGTTGTTTTTTAATAAACCTTTACAATGTGCCCAGATGTTACCTGTTATGAAGTTATTTTTATAAACCTTTACAGTGCGAGCAGATTTTACCTGTCAGTCATTTATTATAAAACAATATGTGAGCTCTGTAGATTCCCCTTAAAATTTAAATGAATCAAGTCTTCTAGTTAGAAGGAATAAGTCACGTCAAGTTCGCAAATGAATACCATCTTGGTTTATTACTTAAGAAATTTAAATGGTGAAATGTATCTACATGAAGGTCAGTAGAAGGTGTCTCTAGCTTCCTGAAAACATCAAACACTTCTTACAACTGATTTTATACAACTTATTTAATCGTTCATATTTAACCAATTACCTAATCTCCTATCCTTAACCCTAAATATTCTCATTCCTTATTATTTACAAATAATTTTTTTTATTGCTGCTCCATCAACTCCTTCTGACAGGACGTAGTTAAATATTCCCATAGGTTAACGTTACCTCTGGCCACGTTAACAATGACGATGGATGAGAAAATGTGAGACGAACTGATAGTCGTACGAAGTTTTCTCCGTGCTCCCAATTTAAAACATTTACGGTATTAACGTTATTTGTCATTTTGATAAAGTTTTGGCTAACTATAAACAATCTTCTAACTACTGAAATAGCTACCGGATGTGCCATGTCAGTTTAGCGGAAGTCGGATGACAAAATGCGGAAGCGCGAAGTATTAAAAGTGGGCGGGGCGGAATAAGGTGAATAAGATAAAAATTATTATTATTATGTTTTTTTTTTTGCACTGATAAGGAAAAAAACGAGCATATCGCGCCGGCGCGATAGCCGACCTCAGGGGGTTAAGCGGGCATTACGTTGTTCTAAGGGGTCAACTCCAATTCAACAAAGGCTGGACACCTTTCTACTGGCATATCGAAACACCCCGCACGCCACCACAAAGGAATCGCCTGCCGTGTTGTTTCTGCGATCTCGCTTGGATATGTTAAAGCCTAATGTTGCCTCTGTGGTTGAAAAAGCACAAATCAAACTGTGCCAGCAATGTCAAGTGCGTGCTAAAGACAGAACATTTGCTGTGGGTGACAAAGTATTGGTTCGTGATTATCGGAGGGGAAAGAAATGGACGCCTGGAGTTGTTTCAGCAAAGACAGGCCCTGTATCATACACAGTGTGGTCTGGGACTTTCTGGGACTGGGACTTTCAGTTCACTGGAGATGGCACGTCTAACTGACTGTGACAATGGAGATGAGATTGGACCAGAGGTCACTGAGGTTCCTGAGGGGAATCTGACAGATCTTTTTGAACATCCCAGGTCAGAAGAAACATCACCTCCTAGTCTCGATCCAATCCAGACTGGGTCAGCACAAGCTATGGATTCATTCCCAAGTGAAACAGGGGAGGTGTTACGCACTCCACACAAAGAGACTAAGAAATACCCGGATGTACCATTAAGCCTCCAATACGGTTTAGCCCTTAAGGTTTACCTTGGTGGTATAAGTTGATTCTGTTGTATACATTTTGACAGTCATGGCACTAAGTTTAGTTTAAAATAATAAGCACAACACAGTTCACTGAATGATTATAGTGTTTAATCACAGATGTTCTATATTTCTGGCATTACTAGAAGTACTGTATTAGACAGGAGTATAATTGTGTCAAGCATGATATATATATATATATATATATATATATATATATATATATATATATATATATATATATATATATATATATGAGGAGCTCTTTTCCAAAACGCTAACCCAGGGCTCGTTTGTGTCCTGATGTGCCTAATGCAGTTAGTTGCCTACTGGAAATTATGTCACATAAAATTTGATGAAAGTGATGCTTTTGAAAACATATTTATGACAATAAATAAAAGATTTTTGAAATGGCATGTCTATTTTGTCTCGGCGGAGCTGAGATGAGAACAATCGGAACACGGCCGTATTCTTGTTCAGCTGCTTAATCTCGTCTTTAGTCGACCATGATCGCGGACTGCTCGCGCATGCCATGCGCATCTAGGTAGGCTCCTACTCGGAACTGAAGGGTTAAGCTCGGTGGTTAATGGAAATTAAATCAACCATTTATTCTCCAACTTTCAGAGATAAATTGAAATGAGTGGAGCATATCCACCCAAGAAGAGGAAACTGACTGATTTCTTCAAAAGGTGGGCTGATATTCCAGACATTTTAGCATGACTAGCTCTGTAATATGTTGACAGTAGAGATGGGACAGTATGAAAATGACCAAAATTATCACACTTTTAAAAATACCGCGATAATACCAAAAACTGTGTTCAATATGTTCAGAAAGCACTGACAGCCTGTCAGTGACAGGCCTAGACAAGCTGAAATAGTTTCAAAAAGTGTAACAGTGTTAAATATATTACAAAAATATAGGCAATATGCTTGTAAAAACTATTGAAAACTGGCTACCGAAACAATGAAAGAACTTGAACCAGAGATGTCTGACTGAGATCCAGGAAGATTTATTTACAACTCCAACGTGAAGTCAACTATGAAATTGTATTTGACGTTACATGTGAAGTTGGATGTGGTTCTGAAATATAAGCAAATAATAATGCACATTAATAAGCATCTGACTGTAGTGTGCCGGAGAAAGCAGGCGGAAGCGAGGATCTATATGCAGAGTTTTAATGGAGAAACACGTAGTACAAATAATAAAGAACACGAAGGACAAAGAAACAAAACCACGAGCAGGACCGAACTAGAAGCACCCATACATGTACAACAACTGACAAAGTAACAAGTGAAACACAAGGGCTATAAATACACAGGGACAAACAAGCTAAACAAGATAACAAGGGGGTGTGGCTAACTAGAAACACCTGGGAAGACTAAAAAACAAGAAAAACTACAAAGGACTACAAAACATGGCACAGAACAGGAAATAACAAGTCCACACAAGACAAGGGGAACACAAGACAGGACTTTATGACAGAGCCCCCCCTTTAAGGAGCGGATTCCAGACGCTCCACACAAAAAAATAAAAAATAAAGGTCAAGGAGGGTAGTGGAGCAGAGGTGGAACGGGGGAGGGATGGAGGGCCAGGTCCATGGAATGGAAGAGGACCTGGAGACTGCGGCAAGATGGGAGGCCAGGGCGGAGACGACCCTTCAGGCAGACCCGCCGGAGACACTGGCTCGGCAGAAGTGACGTGAACAGTCTCTGGATTGGCAGAAATGACGTGAACCGTCTCTGGATCGGCAGAAGTGACGTGAACGGTCTCTGAATCGGCAGAAGTGATAACCTCCTTCTCCACCTCTCCTACAGTGAAGGAGGATCCACAAAACAGCAGGACAAAATCAAGATACTGTGCCAGGGTCCAGTTGGGGTCTTCCTCCGGTAGATTCAGGCTAATGTCCAGTTCCAGTCCACTCCAGAAACAGTCCTTAAGCATCGCATCGTCACCAGGAACGAGGTGACTGTAAAAAAGGAACTCTTCCACGTAATTCTCAATGTTGTGATCATGTTGATAAATTGAACTAAATCTGCTCAGTGGGTACCGGTTACTACCTGCTAGATCCATAATGTGGGTCAGTTGTTCTGTAGTGTGCCGGAGAAAGCAGGCGGAAGCGAGGATCTATATACAGGGTTTTAATGGAGAAACACGTAGTACAAATAATAAAGAACACGAAGGACAAAGAAACAAAACCACGAGCAGGACCGAACTAGAAGCACCCATAAATAAACAATAATAAAATAATTATTAAATAATAAACAAGGAACAGACACTAAATAAACAATAAACAAGAAAAACTACAAAGGACTACAAAACATGGCACAGAACAGGAAATAACAAGTCCACACAAGACAAGGGGAACACAAGACAGGAATCATGACACTGACTTACTATGAAAATTATTTACCAAAACTAAATATTATAGCCACCAGCATACAAGAAACAATACTAAGAATTACATTCATTTCTCTGTAATAATTAACAAAAATGTAACATATTGCTCAGTAACACAAACTGAGAATAATCTAACATCTCTGGGCTAACCCGCGAATTCATCAGTAACGTTAACTGTACAGATCAACGACTAATCTAATGGTAATTTAGCCAGCTAGCTAGCACACCCCTGTCTGTCTGCCTCACTCTCCCGGCGCTGCAAGGCTTCAGTCGGGATGAGAGCTGACAACAGCCCCGGGACACATCCACAGTCACCCCCCAGCCAGGTAGCATACAGTCACTATGATTACACAGCAACCAAACCCGGTCAGCACTTAACTCCGGTGCTAAGGACGCTAACGGCAGTTTACTGAACCGTCGGGAAACAGACCCAGGCACCCGAGTCAGAACAGCAGCCATTCGTAACGTTACACTTCCATTAGCGTTACCGGTGTCTCCCCCCCTCCTTCGCTTTTAGCCGTCTTTACAGTTAGCTAAATGTAACCTTCATTTTGCATATCGTTACAGCCCTAGTAGGTACGTAATGTGTGAGCGCAGTGTGCTACGTGGCCACTTCAGGTGCCTTGGATGAAGCTGGGAAGGATTAAACACAGGGTTTCCACACCATGGTAATCTGCCACGATAATAAGGATATTTTAAATGAAAAGGGTAATTGTTACGTCAAAATTTTTACCGTGGTTTACCGTGTAGCGACTGGGCTATTGAATCATTCGTTCGTTTGGTCTGAATTAACAAATTCGGACTCTCTGTGTTTTCTAAGCACATTTCTTCTAAACACATTCTTTGCTAAGAGTACTAAAGTTTTAACATCCTGACTCTCGAGCATCTAAATTACTAGCATGGAGCCACCAGGTCTGGGTTTAGATTGCTTTCTGACACTTTATGGCACCTCAGAGTGTTAACAGACAAACACGACGCAGGACTTTCCCCTAGCTTCGCAAGCTTCAAACAAGTTTGCAACGCAAACCCCCCCTGCTCTCTCTCTCAACCAAAGAGATAAGGACTTTCTCCTGCTACGTGACATTCCACACACACACACGCAGAAACATCCCTTTGCATTTAACTCAGAATACAAGTGATTCAGAAATCTGTAGATGACATATTAAAGCATGCCTGTTTGGTTAGCCCTTTTATGCGATAGTTATGATTTTCTGATTTGTAACTTGGATGTGTTTCTCCAAATTAATGTTCTCAAATAGAGTCATGGTCTTGTAACCCGACCCCCCTGCTATAGGATAACACTTTACAACCCCCGGGAGACTGAGAAGTCACTTCACACACACACACACACACACACACACACACACACGCGCACACACACACACACACACACACACACACAAACACCATCCATGGACCTTTTCAGAGAAAAGTACCTTTAAATGTATTAAATGTATTCCTTTTGTGCTTAGATGTCTTCACATGTCATATTGGAGTATTCTACAGTTTTATCGTGTGTGAACCGAACTTTAAATGCCTATAATCGTGCATTTGATTGTAACTTTGTATCCTTAACTGTTTTATATTTCATTCTTGGTATCTGTTTAACCGTCTCGCTCTGACTGAACCAATCATACATAGGAGATTACAGTAAAATGTATTATTCTGTGTGTACCATCTTTCTGGATAGAAATGACAATTCTAGACACGTCATAAACTATGCCAAAGACAGGACAAAGGAACTTTTCCCGCTCTGAAATCTCTGAAGGTGATTGGTCCACGTACGCGAAGTAGGCGTGAACCCATCCTCTCCATAAGAGACTGACACAGAAGTTTCTCCAGAGCACTTTTTCTGTGAGAGGTTTTCCGGTTCCATGGCTCCTTAGGGAGCTCGTCTCCGTTTTTCTTTTCTTCATTCTTTGTCTTTATTTTCGTCTTCGGACCTTTTCCTACGTTCAGTGAAGTGAGCGTAGCCGGCAACTTTAAACTTCAAGTAGAACCTTTAAATTTACCACGAGTCTGCTCGCCCGGAAGACACGAGAGAACACGCCTAGTGCCGAAGGACAAACACGCGCACGACTCTGCTTTCCTCAGCAATACAAAGAAAACCATATGCAAGTATTAGCTTTATCAAATTTTAATGTAATTTGATTGCTTGTTGTCTCTCAAAGGTTACCCTGTCTGTGATTTTGCCCTACTCCTCTTACTCTCTCATCCTGACTTTTAGTTTCACTTTCTCATCCTCACACTCTCTCTCCCACTCCCATTTTCGTTATTCGTTTAGTCTTGTATTGTTTTTACTGTTTTGTATTGTTATATGCATATTTACTCTGTGATTCGTAGTATGTATTCCTTAGTTTTGCATGTATTAAAATCCATTATATTCTTGATTGTTTCTGTCTAAATGCTCACATTACGAAGTCAATGAAATGTTGATCCAAGCTACAAAGCTTTACAATTTGTTACTATTTCAGTAACCTAAATCTTATAACAAGAAAGTGATTTTTCGTGGCCAGAAAATAGCTTTCTTCGAATTAGAAGAAAGAGATAATTTTTGTTGAAAAATTGATGAGTTAATCTTACGGCCGTTTGCTGGACAAACAGATTGTTCGATAACTAAATTAATTCCATTAAAGGTTATCTCATACAATCGATCTGTAAAAGACTATTGATATATTAATGACGAACCATAACCCGTTGTGGTGATCATTCATATATACAATCGATCTATTTTCAGCTTCGATAATTTAATGTAACTGTAATATGCAATATATATTAATCATATTCCCAATTAATTATTAAAATTCCCTATATATAATTTGAGCTAATGTTAATGCAGTATTAATGTTGTTACAACCGTTACACCGGTAATCGTCTCATCCCTAGTTGGCAGCAGACTTTACAGTAATGTACTCAGTAGACTTACCAGATGTTTTAATTGATATCATATCAACATTCTATTAATGTTAAAGTTATGATGACTAAGATATGATCTACTTCTAGGATTGTTATACAGGCATGAGTTAAGAATCATCATTAACATTGACATTAACCATTCTTCCTTTTGTATTTCCCCTCATATGTAGAGTGGAGCCGAAGACTGGTGGAAATGGCACTGGACAGTGTGGCAGAAGTGAGGAGACGTGTAAAGAGGTGGAAATAATTTTTTTAACAATTACATTTCATGTCATTAAAGCTTTAATGTTCATTGTGTAAGAATTTCTCCCATCTAGCGGTGAAATTGTATATGACAACCAACTGGATTTTACTTTCTAGACCCCCCGTCCAGTCCTATCGTATCAGTGCTATCGTTATTCTGTATAATGTACGACATTAATAGTGTAAGGCAATGTTTACAGCGTAGGAGAAAAGCAATGGCTTGTGTGTTTAATATATTTCTCTGAGCAGCATGAACAATGTCAATGAAACTGAAATTAGCTCTTAGTATCTCCAGCTAGTCTGTGTTACAACTGCACATGACGTGGGCTTTCTGTCAGGGAAATCACGACACATATGATTACATTTATGTTACAAGGTAGACAATCCTTTTTCATCATTGGCGCGAGGAAAAGTATCCTAGACGACGTTCTAGCGTTATGCACAACCATGCTATAGTTAGACAATCAACTAGAAACTTTGAATTTACACAAATAGGCAGAATTACCTTTTGAGAAGAAAGCAGAATAAGCTTGATAGTGTAGTACATATTATTTTACAGGCTGGAATTGAGCATTAAATATTTGAATATTATTCGAATATTAAAAAAATATCAAATGGAATTCGAATGGTATTATAGAGGAAGATTGACAGCTCTATTATGTAGTGACTGTACCAATATAATTTTGCGCAGAAAATGTTGCAATATTGAATTATATCCATCTCCCCCACCTCTGTGCTGGACAGGGCCAAGGAGCTGTGGAGCTGTGGACATGGGGCAGGACACTGGAGCAGGAGGTGGAGCCTGTCACAACTTGCCAGACTGCTGGAAGGTACACCAGTATGAATACTTCTGTAAGACCCACCCATTTCTTATGGTAAAAGAGAAAAAGTTGGGATGCAAAACATGTAGTGCTGTAAGATCACTCGGAGCAGAGCATAGTGGTAAACTCAGGTACACCTTATCAAGTGAATGGCAAAATTGTCTTGTTGGCCCTTATGGTAACACGATTGCAAAACAAATGAAATCTTTGAGAAAAAAAAAAAGTCATAAGTGTTTCCCAAAGTCATAAAATAGCTGAAAGTATACTTAAAAAGCAACAAGACAAAACATTAGAAACAAGTTTTCTCAGAACTGAGTCTGAAATTCTCGAGTCTACTTTCAGTGTGTTTAGAACAGCCTACTATGTAGCAAAGAGCAACTGGCCTTACACCGACCATCCAAAACTCATTGACTTGCAGATGCTTAACGGTGTGAATGTTGGCCGTGTTCTTCATTCAAATGTCACATGTACTGAGATCATTAATTTCATATCCAGTGAGATGAGACAGGCATTGTTGGCCAGCATCAAACAAAGTCGAAAAAAGCTAACAGTGATTGTAGATGAGAGTACCTCGTTAAGCAAGAGGTCCTGTCTGATTGTGTACCTCAGAACATCTGTCCATAATTCGGATCCATTGACCTTCTTTTTAGATTTGCTTGAGCTAGAGAGCACCACTTCAGATGGGATTACAGCCGACCTACTTAACTGTCTTCAGAAACATGGTCTTGATGAAGCATTTCTAAAAGAATGGTGGGTTTCTGCTCAGATGGAGCTGCCGTTATGTTGGGCAGAAAGAATGGCGTGTTCGCAAAACTCAAAAGTCAGTTCCCTGGCCTCATTGGTTGGCACTGCTTAACCCATAAAGACCTAGAACATTTTTGGGGCGCCTGACTCACCTGTACTTTCCTTTGTTTTTCTAACCCATTCTAACAGCAAGCATCAAGTGCCATATATAATTTTAAACAGGAGAGCCTAAAGTTTCCATCTACTGTAGCTCATTTAAAGTCACAGTTTTACATTTCTTTTGTCAGAGAATTTATGAAATTAACAGGATTTTAAGAAAAACGGCAGCAAAAAATGTGGTGTTTTCAGTGTGAACTCAAACAGAACTTCCTGAAGTTTTGTTTTTTTCCTTTAGAAAGTTAGACTTGGTTGTTTTAGACTTCCAGATTAAATTTTGTCTACATGTAACAATCCCTCAGCAAGTTATAGCCATTTATTATAATATTATTCTAGGCGTTTAAACAGGTGTATTACATTTACTGACAATGTAGATGTGTCCAAATAAGTTCAGGAAGTAAAGTAAATAGAAAAGTTGTTATATTACAACAGAACACTGAAGCAAACATTTTTCTTCAGAAAATTATATTATAATTTGAACATGAACAACAAATGCAAACAATATAACAAGTAGTGACAACTGTGCAATATAAATACTAACAATACAATATAGCCTACAGAGTGTAAATGAACAAATGGTTCAAATAATCTTCACAAACTAAATACAAAAAGGAATAAACAGTGCAAATGAAGAAATGGTTCATTGAGGGTAATATACTGAGTGCTAATGAACAAATAGTGCAAATAATCTTCACAAACTAAATACAAATAGATAAATAAACAGTGCAAATGATTCAAACAATTTTCTGAATCGGAAGGTTCCACCACCAGGTCATCATCTAACGCCTCGTTTAAAAAAATCAATTCTAACACATCCTCTGATTTGTACTGCTGTTTTTTGACATACTCATGCTCTTTCGTGTTTTGTGCTCTTTCGTGTTTTATGCTCTTTCGTGTTTTGCGCTATGGTCAAAAACTTTGCATCCGTTAGTTTTCACGCGTAGTTTTCAATGCATTGCGTTTGTTAAAATGTATAAAGAAACGAGATTGGTTGTTAAAAACACCAATCACTATGTTTATTGGTTGAGTTGATGACCGTTTGGACGAATCTGGGCATGGGGGTGGGACTAAGCATCAACAATTGTTCCTGTTTGGCTCAGAGAAAGAAACCACATGTGTTTCCTTGACGAATCACTGCTGCAGGTTTTGATGACGCAATCACCAGCGCTACGGAGCCAATGAATGACCAATTGAGACAACAGTGATAACACGGGAAAGCTGAGAATCTCATCTTTACGGTGCATTTTAAAGCATACAGATTGGATTAGCGACTCAAACGTTATTAAACATTTTAGAATGATAGTTATTTTATGCCGCGGGCGGCTGTATCGGTCTTTAAGGGTTAAACTATAGATTAGAGTTGTCAATGTAAGACGCAGTAAAACATTGTCCTGAAACCAATCACTTCTCATCATTTCTAGACAAGCTTTACTGCTTGTATAATCAATCACCAAAGAATGTAAGAGAACTTGAGACTGCTGTAACTGAAGTAAGCAGTTGTCTGAGAAGGATAGGTAGAGTCTTGGGGATCAGGTGGGTGGCGTCATCATTCCGTACAGTTAATGCTTTTTGGACAATGTATGCAGCGCTATACAATCATCTAACAGCTTCAAGTAAAGATCTTAAGAGGAACTCCAATAAGAGGAGTATGTATCAGGGCTTAGCAACAAAGTTAAATTCTGTTGGTTTTGTTAAGAACCTTGGACTTATGATGGATGCACTCGAAGAACTCATAGATCTCTCTGAGGCTCTGCAGAACAGAGACATTAGACTGTCTCAGTCAGTGACTCTCATCAAGAGGCAGATCGAGGTTTTTAGTTCAATGAGTAGAGAACCTGAGAGTGATTTCTATAAGAAAGCATGTGACGCAGTGATGGAAGGGCTGTTCAACGGCATAGAATTGCACAGTGACAGAAGCCAGAAAGTCATCAAGCCAGACAAGTTTTATGAAGCTTTGAAAACCAACATGGAGGCAAGAATGGTGACAGAGGAAGAAGAGTCCTTGTTTCAAAAGGTGAACATTCTTAACACAACTTGGCCCTCTCCTTTACCTCAAATGTATGGGGAACATGGACTTAGGGAGGTTTGTGATCTTTTTAGTATTGGCTTTACTGACATGAAGGCAAGCTTTAGGGATTTCAAAAGTGACCCCAGTCAACCCATGACTACACCACTTCTAACACTCAGACATGCTGTTGAAACAGTTGCTGTAAGCAGTGCAGAATGTGAGAGTGGATTTTCAGAAATGAACGCAATTGTTACACCTTTACGTTCCCTGCTGAGAATTGAAAATGTGTCCTCTCTAATGTTTGTTAACATTGTCGGCCCTCCATTAGCATCCTGGGACCCCACTAAATTTGTTAGAAAGTGGGTAGCAAGGAGGAGATCTGCAGAGCACCTGGCGTGTAAGAAAAGGCAGACTAATACTGAGGTGTCTGCATACCAGCCATTATGGGAAGTAATGAAGTTATAGATTAGTTATATATAGTTGATTAATTGAGAAAACAATTAAAAAAAGTCTGATGAAGGACTAGTTTTTATTCAAGGTCTGTGGGTGAGAAATCAAATGTACTGCAGCAAGGTGAGGGGAATAATGTAGACGTTTGTAGCGCCAAGAAGTGTTTGTTCACATCCATTCTTTGTTGATGTGACTGGTTTCCAATGAGATGTTCCAGTTTCTGTATTCAGTGTAGCTGATTTCTCATTTGTTGTTGTTTTTACCACCAATTTGTTGTTGTTTGTTGTCGTTTTCCACCAATGCATTAACTGTGAACTGGACTTTGCATCGCTGCAGCACACACCATTATACAAATTTTTCCTGGTTTCTAATGATTCTTCACCTCATATACAATTTTTTTCTTGTTTGTTATTTGTCCGTGTGCCCTGTTTACAAAATATGCTATTGTTGATCTCACTTAATTCATCTATTATTCATATTTTCCACCAATGCAATAACTGTGAACTGGACTTTGCATCGCTGCAGCACACACCATTATACAAATTTTTCCTGGTTACTAATGATTTTTTGCCTCGTATACAATTTTTTTTCTTGTCTGTTATTTGTCGCTGTGCCCTGTTTACAAAATATGCTATTGTTGATCTCTTGCACTTCATGAAATTGCACTGTCGATTGATGCTGTGATGTAATCTCGTTGACAATAAATTATTATTATTATTAGTTTCAAAGGGATAGTTCACCCAAAAATGAAAATTCTGTCATAATTTACTCACTCTCAAGTTGTTCGAGTTTTTCTTCTGCTGAACACAAAAGAAGATTGAAGAGTGAAGATGTCACGGTTGATAATTCATCGTTTCCTCTGTGTCTCATGTCACTGTTTGTTTACATGTCTGTGAGTTTGCGTGAGTGGGCGTTGTCCCGCTCGCGTGTTTGTTCAGTGCTCCAGCTGTCTGCAATCATCTCATTCCCCACCTCAGCTGTTTCCCATTACCTTTCTCTACATATACTCACTCATCTCTCCATTCCAGTGTCCATCCGTTGTTTGCAGTCCTTCATGTGTGTTCGTGTCGTCTTCCGGGTTGTCGTCGTCTTCAGTGGATGTTCCTGTTGTTTCACCGCACCCGAGCACCGATCTCCGAGCACCGAGCACCGAGCACCGAGCACCAGACCATCGAAGTCCCTGTGTGACCGAGCCTGAGCGTCTTCCCCTGAGAGTCAGTATTGTGGAAAGAGAAGCGATTTCGCGAGCGCACCCGGAGAAGGAACTTCCTCATTGACTTTGAGTGATATTCATGTTTTGAGTGTTGAGTCCTAATAAACACTTGTTCACCTGCTATTGCTTCCAGTGATTTATCATGACAGAAGAATGTTGGTAGTCAAACAGTCGACGGTAGCCATTGACTTTCATATTATTATTTTTTCCTACTATGGAGGTCAATGGCTACCGTCAACTGTCTAGTTTCCAATATTCTTCACTCTTCAATCTTCTTTTGTGTTCAGCAGAAGAAAGAAACTCATACAGGTTTAGAACGACTTGAGAGTGAGTAAATTATGACAGAATTTTCATTTTTGGGTGAACTATCCCTTTAATTGTAGTATCTGCATTGTTGGCAAGATAACAAGTGTATTGCTGTTCACATTGTTTTAAAGCACTTCAACATATTAAATACAAAACATTAACATGGTTAAAACTTGTGGGTTTTTTTTTTTTTACTTGTTCAACTGTGTATATATATATATATATATATATACTCACCTAAAAGAGGAACACCTGTTCAATTTCTCATTAATGCAATTATCTAATCAACCAATCATATGGCAGTTGCTTCAATGCATTTAGGGGTGTGGTCCTGGTCAAGACAATCTCCTGAACTCCAAACTGAATGTCAGAATGGGAAAGAAAGGTGATTTAAGCAATTTTGAGCGTGGCATGGTTGTTGGTGCCAGACGGGCCGGTCTGAGTATTTCACAATCTGCTCAGTTACTGGGATTTTCACGCACAACCATTTCTAGGGTTTACAAAGAATGGTGTGAAAAGGGAAAAACATCCAGTATGCGGCAGTCCTGTGGGCGAAAATGCCTTGTTGATGCTAGAGGTCAGAGGAGAATGGGCCGACTGATTCAAGCTGATAGAAGAGCAACTTTGACTGAAATAAACACTCGTTACAACCAAGGTATGCAGCAAAGCATTTCTGAAGCCACAACATGCACAACCTTGAGGCGGATGGGCTACAACAGCAGAAGACCCCACCGGGTACCACTCATCTCCACTACAAATAGGAAAAAGAGGCTACAATTTGCACAAGCTCACCAAAATTGGACAGTTGAAGACTGCAAAAATGTTGCCTGGTCTGATGAGTCTCGATTTCTGTTGAGACATTCAGAATTTTGACAGTCAGAATTTGGCGTAAACAGAATGAGAACATGGATCCATCATGCCTTGTTACCACTGTGCAGGCTGGTGGTGGTGGTGTAATGGTGTGGGGGATGTTTTCTTGGCACACTTTAGGCCCCTTATTGCCAATTTGGTATCGTTTAAATGCCACGGCCTACCTGAGCATTGTTTCTGACCATGTCCATCCCTTTATGACCACCATGTACCCATCCTCTGATGACTACTTCCAGCAGGATAATGCACCATGTCACAAAGCTTGAATCATTTCAAATTGGTTTCTTGAACATGACAGTGAGTTCACTGTACTAAAATGGCCCCCACAGTCACCAGATCTCAACCCAATAGAGCATCTTTGGGATGTGGTGGAACGGGAGCTTCGTGCCCTGAATGTGCATCCCACAAATCTCCATCAACTGCAAGATGCTATCCTATCAATATGGGCCAACATTTCTAAAGAATGCTTTCAGCACCTTGTTGAATCAATGCCACGTAGAATTAAGGCAGTTCTGAAGGCGAAAGGGGGTCAAACACAGTATTAGTATGGTGTTCCTAATAATCCTTTAGATGAGTGTATATATATATATATATATGTGTGTGTATATATATATATGTATGTGTATATATATATATATGTATGTGTAACGTCAACGGGTTGAAGAAGACGACGAAGGTCAAGCGAAGATACAAAATACTCTATTTATTTCCATAGGCAAAATCCAAACAAACACAAAACTATGAGGCGCCACGTAGGATTTAAATCAAACTTCGCTTATCAATACATACATAACACGTGCATATACACCTATAAATTACTCGCATATGTATACTATTGGATGTTCAAAATACATATATGAAATACACGTGCACACTAATATGAAATCCATACCAATACAAATTATGTTAGTAATGAATGCATATACATATAAACTTGACGCACGCATACACCTATAAACACTCGCACATACATATAAACTTCCATGCATATACACCTATAAACACTCGCACATACATATAAACTCGATGCGCGCATACACATCCATAGAACACTTGCGCATACATACAAAATAAAACGTGGATGTGTGCTTTAGTTGTGTATATATGTATATGCGAGTGATTTCATATGTGGATGTGCGTGAACTTTTCAGTGCAAACGGAAGGCATTTCAGTGTAAAAGTCATTTTTTTGTCATTTTGATAGTTTGTTTTCCCATTTGAAATTAAATACGCATAAACGAGAAAACGGCCCCTTATTGGTTTTTTGGGTTTTTTTTTTTTTTTTTTTTTTTTAAAAACAAAACAAGCCTAAAAACGTAAAAAGCCTAAAGCCTCTTACGTTGTTGATTTATATTTCAAACAACAATTCGACATTTGCTCGCAATGTTTTTCTGATTCATCAACACAGTTTCACTGATGATCTTGTATAAACCCTAAACCCAGGATAGAGCGGTTGAATGAATGTGGTCTGGACTGTGTGGATGAGGCTCATTGTGTCAGAAACGCTGTAGAAGGACAGAGTTCCTGCACTGTGATCCACATACACTCCTATTCTACTGTGATCCACATACACTCCTATTCTACTGTTGATGGGCTTTACAGGGAGTTTAGTCTCTATCGTATTGTGAATGAATGAGTAACTGGAGCAAGAACAGTCCAAACTCCAGGACTGATCATTATATCCAAACACACACTCAATACCTGATCCCTTCCTGCTGATGCTCTTATATGACACTGATATACACACACCAATATCTCCACTCCACTCAATCTCCCAGTAAAAGCGTCCACACACACTCTCTCTACACAACACCTGACGCACATCAAATCTGTCTGGATGATCAGGATACGGCTGCTCTGTGAAAGTGTTAGTAATCACTCTGTTCCCCTCAGACAGACGGAGGTGTTTATTCACTGTGTTCAGATCCAGAGTGAACTGATGGGAATCTGATGGAGAGAAAACACATCAGAATCAAGAATTATGAATCTGTCTGATATTTTATTATAGCTGATCTCTTCATGTTCAATATATCAGCAGTGTCTCAGTACAGTTTACCAGATATGTGTGTGA
The DNA here is from genome assembly GCA_022828995.1 of Vimba vimba. NCBI lineage: Eukaryota > Metazoa > Chordata > Actinopteri > Cypriniformes > Leuciscidae > Vimba > Vimba vimba. The sequence continues at coordinate 28,593,731 of CM040821.1, forward strand.
ATGCATTGTACTTAGTTACACTTTATAATAACTTTCATTAATAAATCATTAACAAACATTATACAATGCTTATATATATATATATATATATATATATATATATATATTCAATTAGCTAGAAATATGAGATGAGTGCTTGTTCTTGTTTACAAATTAACTTATGTAAATTTACTTAACAGATTAAGTAAATTAAAATGCTTACAAATGTTATTAAACTTTCCATTCATATGATCATACACTTCTTGAAAATCTACAAATGCCATTAAACTTCATATATTAACTAATGCACTTTTTTACATTTACAAAAGTACAAATGCAAAAAGGTATTTGGTAGCTATGAGTGATGTGCTTACGAGTTATTGAATAATATGGTCAAATTAAGAATGTGTGTGTAACGATGAGGCAGGAACGAAGCGGAGAGAGAATCCACATGCAAGCACTACTTTAATGAAACAGACAGGAAATCCAGGGCAAACAATGGAACACAGAACTCAGGACAGGAACATGGAATCAGCTACAACGACCAACAAACAACAACTGAAGCACAGAGGTTTAAATACACAGGCAAACAAGCTAAACAAGATAACAAGGGGGCGTGGTTAATCAGAAACACCTGGAGAGACTAATAAACAAGAAAAACTACAAAAGACTACAAAACATGGCACAGGACAGGAAATAACAAAAGTCCACACAAGACAAGAGGAACACAAGACCGAAATCATGACAGTGTGAAGTGCTTTTACTAATTGAGCAAATTTTTTCACAATATTTGTTATATAAAAAATATAAAAAAGAGCATTCTGTAATAAATTACCTGAAGTTTAAAGATAGCATTCAAATATACATTACCAAATAAACTTTTAATCATTGTATAATTTCTTTTAAAATAATTTGTAGATTTTCAGTCTTGATCGTGTGAATTGAAAGTTTAATGGGCTTTGTAAACATTTAAATTTACATTAAATAATGATCTGTTAATCATTGTATAAAGTTTAATAAGTTCATTAATAAACAATAACAACATTACAACACATTATCTCATATTTCTAGCCATGTGAATATATATTAACTAATGATGTATTGAGCATTATATGTTTGTTAATGATTTACTAATGAAAGTTATTACAGTGTTACAATGTGAGTGTGTTTGTGTAACGTCAGCGGGTTGAAGAAGAAGAAGGTCCAGCGAAGATACAAAATACTCAATATTTATTTCCATAGGCAGAATCCAAACAAACTCGAAACAGTGTGCGTGCACAGAGTGCTAACTACACAAACAATAACCAGCAATGAAAAGGAGTGAGAGGGGAACTTAAACACACAGATAATGACAAAGACAACAGGTGAGGGTGATGAGGAGCAGGTGCAGGTGATGATGACAGAGGATTCTGGGAAGTGTAGTGAAGACACAGATGATGAAGAAGGCGGTGAATGTGACATAACTCCCTCCCTCCCGCTAGGCGCGACCCGCGCCGTAGATGGCAGAACCTGGGAGGGGGGGTGGGCATCCTTGAGTCAGTGACCGGAGGGAGAACAGGGACAGGACAGACAGGAGACTCCAGGATGGTATCGCTGACCGCGGCGGAGCAGGCTGAGGAGGAGACCATGGCGGTGCCGGCTGAGCAGGGGGCCATGGCGGAGAAGACTCTTCGGGTGGCCATGGCGGTGAAGACCCTTTGGGCGGCCACGGCGGTGAAGACCCTTCAGGGGGCCATGGCGGTGAGGACCCTTCGGGTGGCCATGGCGGAGAGGACTTTTCTGGTGGCCGTGGCCGTGGCCGTGCCCCCCAAAAAAAAATTCTTGGGGAGAGTGACGGCGTCAAGACAAGCCTCTGGGACAGGCTCTGGAACAGGATCTGGGACAGGAACTGGGACCGGGACAGGCACAGTCTCTGGCTGTGCAGATGGGACGAGCGGAGAGGGCTCTGTGCTGGACGGGACGAGCGGAGAGGGCTCTGGGCTGGACGGGACCAGCGGTGAGGGCTCTGGGCTGGACGGGACCAGCGGCGAAGAGGGCTTTGAGCTGGGCGGGACCAGCGGTGAAGAGGGCTTTGAGCTGGGCGGGACCAGCGGCGAAGAGGGCTTTGAGCTGGGCGGGACCAGCGGCGAAGAGGGCTTTGAGCTGGGCGGGACCAGCGGTGAAGGCTCTGGGCTGGACGGGACCAGCGGTGAAGGCTCTGGACTGGACGGGACCAGCTGTGAAGAGGGCTTTGAGCTGGGCGGGACCAGCAGCAAAGGGAGCTTCAAGCTTGGCGGGATAAAAGAAAACAAAAGCTCTGCGGGCATGCCGCTGTCAAGTCTCTAGCTCGGCGGGCATGACGCTCACTGTCACAGGCGCGGCGGGCATGACGCTCACAGTCTCAGGTCTCAAGCATACTGCCTTGGGCTCGGCAGATCTGGCATGAAGTGCGGGCTCGGCTGGACTATAGATGAGGATGGATGGCGTGGCGAAGATGGCTGGAGACGGTGGCGTTCCGGACTAGGACGCAACACTCACCAGACACCGGAACACAGTCTCTCTCCAAGATAGTCCGGTGGTGTCTGGGAGGTCGAGGGGACGATGGAATGTGATCCCGATCCGGAACAGGGTGCTGAGGGTTTCATCCTCCAGGGAACTGCTGAGGGCGAGATGAAAAAACTTTCTGGAGAAGTCCAGGATATCGTGGTTCCCCTGAGCCAGGTTGATGAACTGGATGCGTTCCTCCATATTTGTGGCTGGTTATTCTGTAACGTCAATGGGTGGATGAAGACGAAGGTCAAGCGAAGATACAAAATACTCAATATTTATTTCCATAGGCAGAATCCAAACAAACTCGAAACAGTGCGCGTGCACAGAGTGCTAACTACACAAACAATAACCAGCAATGAAAAGGAGTGAGAGGGGAACTTAAATACACAGATAATGGCAAAGACAACAGGTGAGGGTGATGAGGAGCAGGTGCAGGTGATGATGACAGAGGATTCTGGGATGTGTAGTGAAGACACAGACGATGAAGAAGGTGGTGAATGTGACAGTTTGTGAGTGAGAGAGAGTGGGAGTTTGTGTGTAAATGAATGTGTGTGTGTGTGTGTGTGTGTGTGTGTGTGTGTGTGTGTGTGTGTGTGTGTGTGTGTGTGTACATACACTTGTGTAGTCCTGCTGTAATCCTGATCTCTCCTCCATGATCCACACTACAAAACACACACAGTGTCACAGTTAATCAGTAAACACTCACACATAAGCACACACAGATTTGTCTATATTAGTGACCCTTCCATTGTCTTTATATCAGGTTAGTAATAGACACACAGCAGTGCAGGGCTGTAGGCGATTTATCACGTTATATTTTCAATTATGATTTCTAATTTCATCTGTAAGTTGCAGTTGGCGGTCAGTTTGAGCGTAAATGTATGTTTTTGACTAACTTTTTCACTTTTGATGTGATTTCTAGCAAGAAATGAGTACTGTAGTAATGAAATATTGTCTTAGTTTATCATCACAGCTCTGTCGATTTAGTTGTACATCATTAGACAGTCATAGGCCTTTATCACAGCGGAATTGGTTAGTATCGATTCTTCCGGTTAAGTTTATTTCATTGTGCTTTAATCACCTAGTTGAATAAACCTCTTAAAATAAGCATCCACAGGATAATTTCAAAATCCAGACATTTTCAGAGACAGGATAAGAGATATTCTGATGATTACACTGATGAATACATCAGCCGTTCTGAGAAAGCTGTGGCCAGTAAACATACGTGATTATTTCAGTCAAATTCATTTAAAAATGTAAATTCAACAGTTATGAAATATGATTAGTAAGAGAAAAACACTGTTAATGATAAGTTGAGCACTGGACTGCAGTAGGTTAGTTGCGAAATAAATAAATAAATAATTCAGAATGAACATTCGGAAGTGAACATTTCAGCAGGTTAAAGATAAAAAGAAACGCCTCAGTTTCGAAATGAATACTGCACACAAGCGTATTATCCCGCATACTATTTTAAAAGAAGGACCATCCCGCAGTATCAGTCACACCCATGCTTTCCTCAATAGTTGTTGTGTCGGAAAGTCATGAAAACTGAGGTAAGGGTGTCGTTTGTTTAGAATTAGAGCAGCCGGGAACGCTTCAGTAACACCGGCTAGAGGATTCAGCCATTAGTTTCGATTGTGTTGTGATGGGACCAGAAGAAGCGATACACTGCTTCACTTACCAAATATGGGAAGTGTGATAAAGGTCTATTCTGCCACAGAAGCCTGTCTAAAGTCTGTTTCGCCCTCTAACATATTTTCATAACAATATATTATTGTACAGTGCTAACTGACATAGCCTTTAAATAAAATTAGTAAATTATATTTTCTGCCTTATTCTGTGATAAAAAAAATTACATTGTATAAAATTCATGATGATTTAATGCAGAAATGTTTGTAGTACATATAATTGTCATTAGAAACAAAATAAATAGAATATAGTCTTTCTTAGCCACTTAAAAGCAAGAGATAATAAAAATAAAACCTGTCAATTAGACAAAGCTCAGAATAAACTGGTATTACACTGGACACTGTCCTCCTAACTTTTGAAATGATGGCTATGCCTCTGATGGTTGACCTTGACATAAAATTAATACACATTAAATTAAAAATAATTATTATATGAAGCAGCACAACTGTTTTTAACATTGATACTAATCAGAAAAATGTCTTGAGCATCAAATCAGAATGATTTCTGAAGGATCATGTGACACTGAAGACGTTAATGATGCAGAAAATTCAACTTTGATCACAGGAAAAAGTTACATTTTAATATATACTGAACAAAATTATATACGCAACACTTTTGCCCCCATTTTTCATGAGCTGAACTCAGATCTAAGACTTTTTTTATGTACACAAAAGGCCTATTTCTCTCAAATATTGTTCACAAACCTGTCTAAATCTGTGTTAGTGAGCGTTTCTCCTTTTCTGAGATAATCCATCCACCTCACAGGTGTGGCATATCAAGATGCTGATTAGACAGCATGATTATTTAGGCTCAATTCCAATTCACCCCTTGGCCCTACCCCTCCGTTTTGCGTGTTCACATCTAGGGGTAGGGTGTCCCGATTCTTGTTCTTGCGATAGATGGGTAGGGCTACATAGCCCTCGAAACAGAGATTTTTCAGAGGCACACTCCAAACGGAGGGCTACGAGAAAGTTCCCAGAATACATAGCGAATCACCAGTGAGATGGCTTCATAAACGGCTAAAAGTATTTTGTATTTGTATTTTAAATAAATTTCCATGTATTTATGCCCATCTCTGTTCACGGTATTCCATCTTATCAGACCAGCACACATCACACAATCTAGCTAGGCTAACTGCAACACAATATGTTAATATGTTTGCTGTCCATCCTACATACCACAGATGTATCCATCAGCATTCGCAGGCATTGAAGACGTCTCCGTGCAGAAAGATGCATACAGCCCATAGTGCAGAAAGATGCATACAGCCCATACAACAGAGATTGCCACAGCGGAGGACGGCATATTGGTATCGTTGTTGTTACGCAACTGCTCAGAGACAAGACGTAGAGATCCAAATGCAGCTTTATTAGGGTTAATCCAGACACGTAATCCAAGAAACAGGCAATGGTCGAAACACAGGTAAGCAGTCCAAACGAACAAACAAACAAACCAGGAAACACAGGCAGGGGTCAGAGGCAGGAGAATAATCCGAGGAACAGGCAGGGGAAAGAGGAAATAGGAAACAGGAAACCATGAAGAAACGCTCAGGAGTGCAGTGTAACAACATACAAAACTTTGCGGAGAGTGAATGGGTGAACAGGGTACAAATAGGCTATGGAGACTAACAGGGTGACGAGACACAGGTGAATGCAATCAGTGAAGAGGCAGTGAATTATGGGAAATGTAGTGCGTGGCTGATTGTGACGGTTGTCAGTCATTGTCATGGAGAAATCCTGTAAAAACTCGTCGCTTCTGTAACGTCAGAGCCATCGTTGACGACTGATGACGTATCGGGTTCATGAAGGGTTGTTCCATTTCGTAGGGGAATATTTAAACCCCTTGGCCATTGTAACTCTGTTTTAAAGGCCAAGGGATACACTCGAAAACAAGGGTTAGGGGCAAGGGGTGAATTGGGATTGAGCCTTAGGCTGGCCACAATAAAAGGCCACTCTAAAATGTGCAGTTTTATCACACAGCACAATGCCACAGATATCACAAATTTTGAGGGAGCGTGCAATTGGCATGATAACAGCAGTAATGTCCACCAGAGCTGTTGCCTGTGGATTGAATTTTCATTTCTCTACCATAAGCCATCTCCAAAGGAGTTTCAGAGAATTTGGCAGTACATCCAACTGGCCTCACAACCGCAGACCACGTGTAACCACACCAGCCCAGGACCTCCACATCCAGCATCTTCATCTCCAAGATTGTCTGAGACCAGGCATCCGGACAGCTGCTGCAACAATCGGTTTGCATAACCAAAGAATTTCTGCACAAACTGTCAGAATCAATCCCTGTCGCCACTTTGAAGTGCGTTCCACTTTGTCAAGTGGGTGAGGGAAGTTTACATGGAAAGACCCTCGACCCTTTGATTTTGACCGAGGGAGCGAGTCTACTCTGATGTACACTTCAAGCAGCTCTATATCCCACAATTCAACTTGATTGTGATATCACAACAGATCGCACTTAACTGAAGTGTACGATATCAAGCGTAGCGTTAGTTCTGGCAGATCACGTTAGTCAAGCTTGCATCAGCTGATCCACGTCTACCTATAGGAATATGACGCCTATCACTGTATACATATATGTTCCTTCAGTATTATCAGTCATACTACATAAGTTGCGAAACTATTTTACTGAAGAAGTCGCTGGGCAGAACTTACAAGTTTCTGTGCACGTGTATGTCAGTGTGTGTCTGTATTGTATGTGTGGGCATTTATATGGGAGAAAGAGCGGGAGAAAGCATATAAAACGTTTATGTGAAAATCATGAAAATGCTTTGTCATTTTTTATCTTATTTGATATTTATTTGTCTGGTCAGTATCTTTGTGGGTTTTGGTTCTTTTGCTGTTGTAGGCTGTAAGGACCTTTGAAATAACTGAAATAATTTGGTGAAGTGCTATCAAACTCAAATCCAGACCTGACTAGAACTACTTTAACTGTGTATTTACTGGAAATAATTGCGCACATGTATGAAAGAAATAACGTCTAACTGTTTTGCAGGGGCCAGCAAAAGCTCAACTATCGCTCTAGACAAGGCGGGGGCGGGATGGAAGTGGCATTACTAGGAAGAATAAAGTAATGTTAATTTATATTAAGAATAACAAATGGGTTGATAACCTGTTGATATAAGAGTAATAATTCCAAACGAATGTCCAACAAATAAATAAATAAAATTTACATTTTATTTAAAATTGCTGTCCTGACTGTGCTGCCACCCTAGACAATTTCACTTATAGGCACTTGCCGGCCCTGCTGGTTTGTAATAAGTGAATGCTGTTTAAGTTGTTTAATCAAAACTCTTCCTGCTATACATACTTGAGTGTATCTAGTCTGTAGTCTGGATGGTTGAGTTTATCAGAGAGCAGCTTGACTCCTGAATCTCCTGGGTGATTGTAGCTCAGATCCAGCTCTCTCAGGTGTGAGGGGTTTGAACTCAGAGCTGAAGACACATAACCACAGCCTTCCTCTGTCACCATACAGCCAGATAATCTACAAAGATACACATCAACAATCCACATGACATTAGTTTGGTATTCAGTGACTATCACACACTGACCTGAGCAGTTTGTATTTGCAACTGTTGTCTTGTCACAAAAGTAACAAGAGTCTGTGGAAGTGTGAATGATTAAAAGTTAATTTACTTTTCTAAATGTAGTTAAGTCATCAGACACATTTATACTTAAATACTTTATTTAATAACTTCAAATTAAATAACTAAAGCTTTTATACTAACAGAAAACCTCAGGGAGCTAATGACAGTAAAACACTAGTGACACACCTTAATGTTTCTTTATTAAGTTTCATAAGTTCTTATACAGACTTAATAAGTTCTTAAACTTAAAACATTTAGAACAAGTTTTTATACAGTTCTCATTACAAATTTGGGAAAATGTTTGGCACGTTGCATTTTCAAATCCATGTTATGAGTGGCCCAAAAACAGAGATCCAGTATTGTTAGGTTCTTCGATGCTCCTCACGGAGTTGCTGTCATAGCAACAGGTCCATAAGCTCAAACCTGCTTGGGACCTGCTTATTTCATATAAAAAATTATTAGTTTGCATCTTTTTTTAAGCAGTGAGGTGATACTTAAAGTCTGTCACAGCCACTACTCCTTTCTCACATGAGTACCTTATTGAACCAGGAACAATAATAATTTACAAACTAATTTGAAAATAACATAATTTTGTGTAGTTTTGTGAGGTAATAATTACCAAATAATTGTATTAATTATTTTAATAATTTTGTTTCTGACACGTGCCTTTGCCTTGAATAAAATAAATTCATTGTCCATACCTTCTGAATACATGTGTATATGCCAAATCCATTTATTGTCCATTTGGCATTGCAAACAACAAATAAAACAAAAAATAAAAACTGCAAACTGCTACTTTGACTTACTACTAAAAAATCAAAATATTTAATTCAAAATTTCAAAACTGTTGGGCATGAGCACAGTCTTGCACACTACAACGCTCAACACAGCACGGTCAAAAAGTTTGTTTGACCTTCCATATGCGCACTTGTAACTCATCACCTTATTTAAATATAGTCAAAATACTCATACATCCTCTAGTGTCAAAAAATACAATTCAATATAATGGCTCCAACAGTTAGTCTAAGCCCTGCTGTGCATCAGTTTGAATGGTGACAGCTATTATGGGAGTGGCTTGATGCAGCGCATGCAGGAGATGCAGATAAGTTCGTAAAATATACTGTCTGCTGTGCTATCAAACTTTAAAGCTGTAGTCGGCAAGTCTGGCAGATTGAGGGGATTTAGCCAAAATTTGTAAAGTTTACAACTCTCATGCCCCTCCCCCACTACCACTACCACCACTACCACCACCACCAAGCACCCTCCCATCGAGTTCGTGCTCGTCAGTGCGTGTGCACCAGATTTTCTGTGAATGCGTCCATCTCTTCAGCATCGATCAACACCATGGAGTACTCGGTGGTAGGCTGCCCTGGCTAATCTACCCATAGATAGCAATAACAGAGGAATTGGAAGCTTGTTAGTAGATTTTCTCTCCGCCATCATGCTTCGTACAATCCAACACACCTGCGAACTTCAGGCGTGTGCATGTGGGGGGAGGAGAGGGATCTGTGGTGTGTGCACAAACTGTGATTGACAGTGAGATCTCACACAGCCCTGTGCTGATTGGACCAGAAGAACCGGGAGCAGTGGATTTTTGCAAAACAAATAACAGGCTCTAGGTGGAGGTAGAAGCGCAGGTTTATTCTAAAACCGGCTGATTTATGTTGTTCTGTCGGAGCATAGTGTCGGTTTCAGTGAATATGATCAAAAAAATCTTGCTGACTGCAGCTTTAATTAATGCTGTCACATAACAAATCTGCTTCACAGGTAAAATTAAATGAATAATTAAAACAAATTACAAAAATGTTAAAACCTGTACAAATACTAGAATTAATTATCGTGAAATAATTAAAATAATTGGGAATCATGTAGCTGTCACAGGTAGCTGAGGAAGGAAGATGCTTATCACTAAATGTAGTCAACAGTTTTCTGGTGACAAACATGTAGACAAGCATGACATTAAACAATAACTGACAAAGGGTAGAACAGAACAGGGAGTATAAATACACAAAAAAGGTAAATGAGGGAACTAAACAGGCACAGGTGGAGGAAGATGAACTCTAACGAGCTTGGCTGTTTCCTTTTAAAGGTCCAGACATTTTTTTTTTGTCAGGTGTGTGATGTTCTCCTCATATGATGTCATTATGTTGCTGTCTTGCCGCCAGCCAATAGCAGCATTGCTGATGATGGGTTCAAATATCGATATATCCAATGAACACAAGAACAAACGGTAATCTCAAACAATTTAATTCAGATATTTTAACACTAGAACTACCAAGGCAGTCATTATGAAGTTTTTTTAATTTTGCAGAAATAAAACCCATATAGCTATAGTACCCTGACTTTTCTTAAATGTGTGCATATTTTATTCTAACATTGTTATTTTATTAAAATGCCAAACACAAAATAGTTCTGAGTAATAATGCTTAATAAGCTGTGTACCATTAGCTCAGGCTGACTGACATTCAAACTGAATGAACTTTTACACAATTATATATTACTAAAAAAGATTGTAGGCCAATTAGGTAGGCATAGAATATAGAATATGACAGACATTCAAAGCTTCATTCTAAAACCTCAATAGAAGCTTTGAATGTAAATATGACATGACATGACAAAAATGACATTCAGTATAGTCTAGTGAACGGTCAGAATGACCGCTATGGCCATTCTAGTACTTTGTACTAATACTCTGCCTTTAGACAGTGCTGACGTTACGTGCTTGTGACGTATGTTTTCAAATTACTGAGAGAGCAGTTGGCTGTCATTTTGTGCAGATTCTCCAGAGCGACGACACAGTTGTTCCAATGATTGGTTTGGTTATCCGCTCGACAAACGATCACATATGTTTGGTGTTTTTTCGAGATACGGGACTGGTTTATTTGAAAAGCTTCAGTTCCAGTAATGGTTGTTTTCATGTAGCCGCAATGTTATAGTATCATGTGTATCAAAATAAAACTGATGGACAAAATATAGATCCCAGTTCAAGGGTAGCCTATTGATGTTAAGTCTAGATGTATGTTTAGAAATAATGTTTTTATGTTTGGTTGTTTTCATGTGATATAATGTTTTCTAATATAATTGTTTATATGTTTTTCCCTTAGGTTGGCACAATAGAGGTTAACCCTCTGGGGACCAAGCTGTTTTTGGGGTCCTTGAGATGTTCTGACATGCCTTGATATTTGTGCTTTTTTCAGTTATTTATAAACATGTTAATGGCAAAGGTGTAAATTCACTCTATATAGCACAAACAGGGCTACCATAATATGCGAGAAACGTGTATGTAGATGTTTGTATTTTTAAGAGAATAATGTTTATGCGTGGTTATTGGAAAAAAATAAAATGAAAGTTGCTGATTTAAGAACACAAAACACATATTAAATATGTGTCCACAAGACTTTTGACTAATTGATGTTTTCCCTTTAAGTTCTAGCTTCAAAATTATGTGAAAATCATCCTGCCTAATTGTTCACATAAAACACTACATTGATTTAAACATTGTAAAACAGTTTTTTTGTCAGAAGAGGTTTATGCGTGGGAGTGGTAATGGGTCATCAATATTAATGAGATTCAGACCAGGGGTGTGACATAGACGCTCCCCCAAGTGCTAATGGGCCATCAGGTGAGGCAGCCTGAACAAAGAATGAGGAGATTCAAATGTTTTGTTTTTCAATCTGTTTTAATGTAATTTTGTAAAAACAAAAGTAAAGGCAGGTATCTCACAGTAAATGCTTATGCCCCGTTGATGCGGGCTCTAAGCAAATCAAATGTGACCAAAATAAATAATCAGTCGGCTATGAACAAAGCAATTGTGAGCGATAAATAAACAAAAGTAAAGGCAGGTATCTCACAGTAAATGCTTATGCCCCGTTGATGCGAGCTCTAAGCAAATCAAATGTGACCAAAATAAATAATCAGTCGGCTATGAACAAAGCAATTGTGAGCGATAAATAAACAAAAGTAAAAGGCAGGTATCTCACAGTAAATGCTTATGCCCCGTTGATGCGGGCTCTAAGCAAATCAAATGTGAGGAAAATAAACAAAAGTAAAGGCAGTTCGCTATCCTTCGCAGACCACGCCTGCTATGCTAGCGGGCTAAGGCTAGTAGCGGAAGTTTGGAAAGGTGGATATAAGTAGTGAAATTAAAGCAATCCGATTTTTTTGAGAATACAGTTACATGTCTTGGTGCCATTTCTGAAAACTGCATTCTCAGAAAAAAACATTTTGAAGAGAGTCTGGGGAGTGTGTGTGTCAGCAGAACTCAGCTGTGGTCCAAGTTCCCGGGCAGGCAGGAAGCTCAGAGTCTGTGGAACCATATCAATGTCAGTCTCTGTTTTCCATGACAGAGTGGACTCCTTGTTGCTCGTCTGAATGTTTGTCTTGGCCCTCTTTGCCACATTCCTATAAAAATAATAATATTAATAAAGGTTAATAAAGGTTGATCAAAGTACTATCAGCATGTCAGGGCAGGGCAATCAGCATGTTGATAAAACAAAAAATATATAAGCTCTTTTATATTAACATTACCAAACAATAATTGTAATATTGTGCATGCATAACACATTTTTTGCAAAGTAGTAGTTAAAAAAAATAGTAGATAAATATGTACTTACTCTTTTTGATTTCCGTTGCTCCGTGTCCTGCGAGTTGCAGTGGAAGGCGAGAGTGAACAAGCTACATTCCTTTTAAAAAAAAGTTGAAAACTATTTTTATCATATATTTTACAGAGTACTATTCCAGCACATGCATAACTGATGGACATTTAGCAATGCTGATAAAGCAACACAATATAAGCTCTTTTATATTAACATTACCAATCAATAATTGTTATATTGTGCATGCATAACAACACATTTGTTGCAAAGCCACACAGGCACATATAGGCTACATTTGTATCATCACTAAGTATATAAACAAAATGTAACTAACATCTGTAAAATAGTAGGTAAATATGTACTTACTCTTTTTGATTTTTGTTGCTGCGTGTCCTCGTTGCAGTGGAAGGCGAGAGTGAACAAGCTACATTCCTTTTAAAAAAAGTTACAAAACATATGTAACATCAACCAATCTCCAAAAATAAATAATAAAGTCATACAGGCTCATAATATTAACACTAAGTATAAACAAAATTGAACTAACATCTGTAAAATAGTGGGTAAATATGTACTTACTCTTTCTGATTTCTGACTGTGTTGCTAAGCGCACTCCGAGTTGCAGGCGGAGGTAGTGATGAAGCTACATTCCTTTTAAAAAAGTTGAAGAATATTATTACATAAATATAACTATAGTAGCATTAGTCTATAATGAATAACTGATGTAAATAATTTTAGACGTGTGCAATAAGCCTATATGCGTGTCAATGGGCCATTAACGGAGAGGCACACCGCAAACATTAGCCTAACACATTTGTGCACTTCATTAACTGGGTATATTTACACATTTCAGCACATTTACACACATTTAAAACTGATATTTGCGAGTATGCATCGTTAATGATAATGAGGCAGCATTTATATAGTCAAAATATAATCTAAACACCTACTAGGCCTACTTTCTAAAATAATTTCTAAATTCTATCTTTCATACATAATGATCTAAACATATCATTTAGGCTACACATACAAATACAAATTTCCTAACCAAGGGGTGTAGCATATGTACACAAAAAAAAACAAAACAAAACATTTTTGATGTTGAAATGGTACAAGATATTAAATTCATGGTATAGATATGCACTTTCATTAGATCGTGTTGAATAAAGGTAGATATCAAATGTCAATACTCTGGATGGCAAGTCCAGCCTGTATAATATGTAAGCTCATGTTTTGAATAACTTGTCAACTAATGCAAGTAAGAATACATACTTACTCATCCGAAATTCTATCCACGGCTGCATCAAGTCGCTCTTCAAAATACAAACGGTCGTCATCAGAGTAGTCGCGCTCCTCTTCTGATGAAAATCTGGACTCTTCGTCGCTAGTATCCAGGACGAACTGAAGGGCTTCCGCACCGGTGTACCGTGTCATCTTCCCAACGCGCAGGTGACGAAATGATGAAACTTGAAGCGTTTAATACATTTGCTTGGGGGCGTTTACCTGTTTTGCATAGATGGCTTAGCACATTATCTTGTGAATAGCGCGCTCCGTGAGTAGGCGTGAACGAATTAAAGTCAATGAGCTCGTAATAAGCTCGACTGGAATCGCTCTCTTTTTATACAGATTACAGAAGCTGATAATATTTGTTTTTTATATAAATGACTTCATTTAAAAGCTGCGATCTCAAGCTTTATGCCCGTGGGTCTGTTTGCCTGTTTGACTGAATTTTCGCGGAGTTATAGATCATTTTCGAACGCGTTTCAAATGGGAGTTTACATACAGAGAGAAGGCAGACATCGCATCATGTTAAAGTTTCTTTATTTGTCAAAAAGCAAAACACTTTATCTTTATTGTGAGTATACAGAAAAAAAAAAGAAACTGAACAGGATCGATTGATGTAGAACACGAAAATTAAAGATCAAAATTAACAGAGCATTTTGTGTTTATTTTTCATTGCTAAAAAAAAAAACGAGCAAAACGCGCCGGCGCGTTCTTGGTCCCCAGAGGGTTAAAGTATGTCATGTTTAAGTGGCTACAGAGATGGTGGAGATGAGGGGTGCAAACGTGGAGACTCAGACATGCTATGTGCAAGATTCATCTGGACATATCAAACTGCAGTTGTGGGCGGGACAGATTGGGTTGGTGCTATGTGGTCATTCATATCAGATACACAATCTGAGCACACAGGAATATCTGGCATGTGTGTTTCCGACTACAACTCACAATACTGAAATTGTGGAAATCAAAGAGGTGGCTGGAGCAAGTTCCTTTGGACAGTCTGAAGTCGAGGAAGAGCAGGTGACCACTTACACTGGGAGCATCGTTCATGCTGAGATTGCCGTATCAAAAAGGTGCACAAAATGCCAGGTGTGGCAGCTTGATTTCAATACCGCTTTACAGTTCCACAGATGCCAATGGTGTAAATCTTCAGAAAGACCAAAAAAATTACCAGTATACAGCCAGTGGACGAGTCACGCTCTTACAAGTTGGTAACGAAATGGATCTGAATGTGACAAATTCAGTCATAAGGCGTTACCTGGTGGCATCATTCATTTGCTTATTGAAGGGCAAAATGTCGAGGAGCATTTGCTGTGCGGTGAGGCATGGAAAGTAAAAATCCAACTTGATGTTGTTGTTGGAATTGAAAAAGTGGTGGGACATGCGGTGCAAATGGCTGAAGAAAGTGAGAAGTCAGAAGAGCAAGAGCTTGCAGGAGCAATGGCTGCTATGGAAAGTGAAATATTTTAACGCATTGCTGCAAGTAAGTCGTGAAGAGTTCAGACATGTTGTCGTTTTCACTGTCGAGAAGCGGGCAACTTTTGAAGAGGGCGAAAAAAATAAGAGTCCAGTTAAGCTCATGAGAATCAAAAGACGCGTTTTCGTAAAGAAGAAAATTGTTGTCGAGTGTGTAAATATTAACTAAGTTTATGTTGTTAAGGTGCGGATGGAGGCAACATTTAATGCGGCAAGTCCACAGAGATGGTTGTGGTCAACAACATCGGTTTCACCTTCAGTGAGTCTCCACAGAGTGCCAAAAGAACAGTGTCTGAGGCTAAAGCCATGGCAGCACGACAGCAGGTAACTATAAAAGGGGTATAATTGCACATTGTCGATGTAAGGGCAAAAATATGAGGTGAATTGACGAATAACTGTTGAAGTGGGGGAGGGGATAGAATAGACATTGGGGTATTGGTAAAAGTAGCATGTATTAGTTTGTTCTTTTGACATGTATAGGAAAGAAAAGTTTTGTAAATTGTGTGTGTGTGTGTTTGTGTCAGCAGGGCAGTCACATCACGTTTTCTTGTTATGTCACGCTTTAATGGTTTAAAAGTATTTGCATGAATATGCGTGTGTTATTATGATGTAAAAAATGCACTAGTACTTTTTATATTAGTGCTGTCAACATTAACGCATGCAATTGATTTTTGTCCAATAACGCGTTAAAATATTAGTGCAATAACGTAGAATTATTTTTTTCTGTCATCCTTTACCTAGATTTACATTATATGATCACGCTCTTATTCGTGCAAATGGTTTTAAATTATTCAAGTGCGACAAGACCACAGAGAATGCACTGTCTGTGAATGACGTGTAATGTTACATACACACACGATGCAGAGAAATATTAGTCAGTATCATGCAGACAGGCAGACAGCACGGTGGAGTCCATCGAGTTCTCTTTTGAACTTGAACTAACACACACACACACACTAAGATCCTGTCTGATCGATTGCTCCTGTCTGCTTTGCTGCTGATTTGCGTCTGTAAGCTCCGTATTGCTTTTTGTTTTGAATCTCTATTTACTATAATTCCTTGTTGTTTATATTGCTAAATATAATTTACTCATCAACATATATTAGATATAGTCTAATATTGCCTATCACATTAATCTGACATCGCTAGTTTTTATCTAAATCGTTTTCGCTAGCACAACACACTAGTATCTCGCTAGCCATCCGTGCTTGCCGTCTTTTTTTTCTTGCGCTTTTTCCGAGTCTTATCAATAACTGTGGTAAGTAGGATTAGCCAACAAACACGGTGAGTAGGATTAGCCAACAAACACGGTGAGTAGGATTAGTCAACAAACACGGTGAGTAATGTCTTCTCCTGTTATTTTCACTTGCACTTCATGTCACATGTATAGTATAGCCTTCTCTGTCAGCAATGAGGGATATACATGTGATAAATGCAAAGGCTGCCCTGGGTCTGTGTTCATAGATGTTGTCATATGGACTATTATTTTGAAGTTATTTTCTGTGCTCATTTTCTGTCTCTCTTTTCTCTTTTGTTTTATTCCTGTTTGCCCTGTTTGTCTCCGTAGTTACCCTCATTAGTTTCCATAGCAACATATCATCTACATTAGTGGTGACCCCGAATAGTCGAAGATTCGATGCTTCGATTGGAGGAGCCTGATTCGACTACCGATCTCACGGTCGAATCTTCGCAGAGGTGTTATGAAACGAGGATCATGCCACTTTGGCTATATGAGGGCGATCAATGTCTGATTTCACATAGAACTACCGGTTTGCTGTCAATAAGTTAATATTCAGCCTATTATGATAATGCTGTATATAAAAATGTGCAAATAAAGAAGCTTTTAATAAATATTTTTTTAACGTGTGTGAATAAATCAAAACACCCCGTGACAGATTTAAGTTTCACTTTCAATCACTTTCAAATCTTTCATTTGTGGCTTGTGTTTTGAATATATGTTCCCCTGCACTTTAGGCATTTTGCACACTTTTGCTCCTCATCTTGTGACTTGATTCTGATTTATTTCATTTTGTATTTTTATTTATTAGAAAGGTATATTCTGTTCTAATTTAATTTTGTAAATTAATTGTTTATTTTTTCGGTGCATCGATGTTGTGCTGTACTTAGAGCCTGCTCGCACAGGTAATTTAGCCGATTTAATTTGATTTGCATGTGAAATGCAAATCCTGTCTGCAGTGTGGCCTTTCTGGAGTTATTTATGTTATTTCTTAGTTTTATTGATCCAAAATGTTTTTATACATTTTCTTCTATATCTTTGTGTGATTTTCTGTACATCGCGGCTTTGAAATGTTAAAGCACTGCCCTTCTATACCGCCCTACGAATTATTAACTACTATATCATATTTATTGTTAAATACAGTATTTTCTATTAAAAATAATAATAATAATAATAATAATGAAATAGTGTTATTACAATAGCCATACTTCTTATTTTGGAATATATATATATTTTTTTTTATTATTTACTACTAATAATTATAAGAAATATTCACAGTTGCTTTTTTCTTTTTTCTTTTTTTAAAGTGACCAGATGCCACTGAGTCCTGCTGAGTCAAACTTTCACACAAGTCTCTTCTTTTTTCTTAGAGCTGTACCAACATCAAGCTGTTCAACTACACTGGACTGATATTCTACATGAACATGGTAAATTAAGCTCCATCACTGACTACAGATGACAGGGCAGTTTTTTCTTCAGTGCATGGGAAAAGAAAAAGTAAAAACCTTGGAAATGGCAGGTATCTTGAACAGGAACTAGCTGTTCAAGTCTCAGTGTGCTCAATGTGCCTTTGACTTTCGTTATGTATATTTGGATTATGCCTTTTAAATAAAATACAATAAAAAGCCATTCTTTAAATCTCCTCACATTCTTTTTAGAAAGTTCAGTCACATTCATCTTGATATCCCATTAGGGGAGGGGTCATTGTCTTCCCAGGTGTGAAATACATCAATATTCATGATCATTCGCGCCGCCTTGCTACAGCCTTTCTAGCACAAACATGACTTAGACATTTTAAATAAATATATTGTTTTATGTAAATGATTTGGCAGGATGATTTTCATATAGATTCGAAGCAAAAAATTCTAGGCTACAAGATTCAACCCCTTTGAAAGTCTGAACAAATATTCAGTATGGGTCCAGTGCCTTATTTCAGTGACTTAATATTTTTTTTATATACAGTATATATTTTTTTTTTCACTAACCAAACATAAATGCCATTTTCTCAAAACTACAAACTCTGGCATACATGCTGCTCACGTATTATTGTAGCAGGGTTTGTGCTGATTACAGTGTAATCAGACTTTAGCCAAGATAATGTTATTTTACGTAAAAGAAATAAGCACAAATATCACGGCATGTCAAAACATTTCTAGGGACCAGAAAACACCTCAGACCCCAGAGGGTTTGAGTGTAACAGGTGTAGCTGTTTTAATGGGCGGGGCTGATGCAACTCAAAGCGTGGATATAAGCGGTGTGGAACGCTTGCTCAGAGTTCTCCCTCCTGCTTCCTTGTGTAATAGAGCGCGTGCACGAGCTTTTACCAAAACAGTGGTGTGTTGTCCAGCTGGTTGGACGAGTTGTGCTTCCATTCATGTGTAAGCTCCTTGTGAGCAGCTCGAATTGTTAGCGGTATAGGCCGGTAACTGTAGTAGCCTAGTCTGCAATTTTAGTAGAGACTGTGAGAGGTCGGAGGCCCTTTTATTTTATACTATTTTCTCCTGTTTATTGGTCAGCAGGGAGGTAAGAATTGTATCTTTGTTTGTTATTTAATTCCAGGAAAGACTACCTAAAATTAGTTAGAAAACCCCATTTTTGTCTGTTGTTTTGGCCGACTATACCTCGACCTAAGTTATTAATTGACCTTTCTTTTCGAAAGAAAATCTTACCCCTATGTAACAATAAATATTGACTATTTGACCACTTGTGTTGTGGAGTATTTGTGGGAGCAAGAGACGGAACTCCGGGCGATGCCTATTTTCGGGTGTCGCTCTCCATGTTCGTGCAAGTGGCACCAAACAGTACTCCATAACTGAATGAATTAGGTGAACAAGTGTGCTACTATTACATAATTGAACCCTTAAAATATCTTACCTGTCCAGCAGAAAAAAAGCCGCCTCTGCGTTTGTTTTGAACCCCTTTAAAGCACGGAGTTTACGCCACCTTTCAAAAGCGCTTCCGATATTTAGCCTTGTTTTCGCAAGGGCAACTCCGAAGTCCAAAGTCTTTTGCATTTAACAACAGGTGAATCTCCAATTTTCACTGGTGATTGTCGTTTTAACCTTTCTGGATCCGCCATCAAATTGATAAGTTTAATTATATCAAGTGCAGTGAGAAAAGGCTATAAATCTCCACCTCCAACATCCTCACACACAATATAGCCTACTAGCCGAGACACCTTCTTTATGTGTACAGATGTGATGTAATGACATGCTCGAATTTCCCACGGAAATCCACCAGTACCATTGGAATTAAAAACATTATTACAAGCTTACTGTTTTGAATTGAGCTACGGCGAGCAGATAGTTTTGAACACTGGCTAGTTATGTACTTCCTCAATTTATTTTGGATAATTCTTAACCCAAAAAAGTTAAGGACTGGAACTTTAAGCAAAAGTTACAATCCTGTGTACATTCATGCGAGTGCCGGCATGCACAGGAAAAGCACACAGGCTAATTATTTTGAGAAATCAAGACAAATAAAATCATGACATGAACCACAAGGCCTATAAATCTCAAAAGCATGTATACTTTCTTTTCTGAGGTGAGCAGCTTTGTCTCTTGTGAGAAAGTCAGATTGTGAAAGACTAATGTATAGTAGGCTTTATCTTGAAACTAAACATTTAATCATTTTGTGGTTTATATTATACAAATTCTAAATTTGAATATAAGAATCAGATGCTGCTTAACTTGCTTATTGGTTAAGTATGTCCCTGATTATAGCATAGTAAATTATTTTAAAACCATTTACCTCAGTATCTCCAGCTGACAGTTTGGACTCTTCAGGCCATCAGAAAGAAGCTTCACTCCAGAATCCTGCAGGTCATTGTTACTCAGGTCCAGCTCTCTCAGGACAGAGTTTAAGGATTGAAAAACTGAAGACAAACTCTCACAACACTGAGCAGTGAGATTACATGTTGAAATTCTGAAGAAGAAAAACACAATGTAATAGCATACAGAATAAATCTTAACAGTGTTTTTTTTAAAATAATAATAATAATAATAATAATGAACTTATTGCAAAAAATAAATAAAATATGAACTCAAACCCCAGTATCTCCAACTGACAGTTAGGACTCTTCAGTCCATCAGAAAGAAGCTTCACTCCATAATCCTGCAGGTCATTGTTTCTCAGGTCCAGCTCTCTCAGGACAGAGTTTGAGGATTGTAGAGCTGCAGACAAACTCTCACAACACTGAGCAGTGAGATTACATGTGGGAAATCTAAAGAAGAAAAACACAATGTAACTGCATACAGAATAAATCTCAGCAGTGCGATTAAAAAAAACTTATTGCAAAAAGAAAAAAAGAACAATGAAGTAGTTGAACTCAAACCTCAGTATCTCCAGCTGACAGTTTGGACTCTTCAGTCCATCAGAAAGAAGCTGCACTCCAGAATCCTGGAGGTTATTGTTACTCAGGTCCAGCTCTTTTAGGACACAGTTTGTGGATTGTAGAACTGAAGACAAACTCGTACAACAATGAACAGTGAGATTACAGCTATGTAGCCTGTGTAAATAACAAAACAAAAAGCAAATATTAATGATTATCAGGTAGGTTTTAAAAGGGTTTATAATCTGGACTATAGATAACTTGAAAAAACCTTTGAATGTAGTGATGTAAGCAAAGTCAAAACAATTTTCTTTTTATAAAACATCAAAACAGTATTTTCAGTTACTTTAATTTATGATAACCTCCATTCAAGACTTGGAAGTAAAATGTTTAAAATCATTTTCAATGTCCCACCATTACACCTGGAATTGTTTTGAAAACTTCTGACGTAAGAATATCTCATTACATAGTTGAAACATTTGCCAACAATGTGAAACATTTTTGTTTTTTTAAATAAAATGAAACAAGTTGTAATGTCTTACTGATGACAAAACAAAATATCTCATAATAAAACTATTACATAGAATGACTATGAAGATCAAAACAATAACAAAAGCATCATTCTCTATATGCTTTCTTCCTTCCGATAATCCAATGCATTAACCCCAGGAATTCAGAAGCAAAGGAAAGAACAGCAAATCACAACTATCACAACTTTTACTTTTGACTGCGGGGCTCAGTACATCAAATGATCTGTAACAGACAAAGCAATAGTAACACATGGTAAAAACATTGTTACACTTGTGTCTTGTGACATTGCTGTCAGATCAAATATAGTCTAACGATAGTCTATATATAGTCTGAATGTAGTCTAATTTTCACAGCTTGACACTGCAAAACATCTTTGTAAATCTAAGAGGTACTTTGGTTTTGTTTGCTTGAGTAATCCTGTGTTTTTACTACAAGACACGTGTGAATTGATGGGATGAGCGGAAAGACGGCATTGATCTTTTTCTGTAGAGATGGTTACATGACACAATAATGTAACAAAATCTGAAACTAGGAAGTTTTGAGTTAAAAAACTTACAGGATATTTTTTATAGTATAATGACCTCTCATATGTCAAAAGATCAGGGAAAATTTGATTTCTCAATTGACAACACCTTTAAAAAGTGGGTAAAACTCAAGACTCATCTTGTCTGATGATG
The DNA here is from genome assembly GCA_022828995.1 of Vimba vimba. Lineage (NCBI taxonomy): Eukaryota > Metazoa > Chordata > Actinopteri > Cypriniformes > Leuciscidae > Vimba > Vimba vimba. Next base: position 28,615,650 of record CM040821.1, read on the forward strand.
GAGATACATTGGCATTTAATATCATAACACACATTGATACATTTAAAGTCTTGGCCAATAAGTCAACCGAGTAAAATAAAGCCCCAATTAAAATGACTAACAGAGTATATAAATGAATGTAAAGGAGACTCTTACAATGCTCTTCTGGTGTTTTTGATCACTGGTAGTAGTCTCATCAGTGCTTCATCAGATCTTCTGTATTTCTGCAGTTCAAACTTTTCCTGAGTCTCTTCAGACATGAGGAGCACAAACACCAGACCAGACCACTGAGCAGAGGAGAGATTATGTGCTGAAAGATTTCCTGAGCTCAGATTCTTCTGGATTTCCTTCACAAAGTCATCTTTCAGTTCATTGAGACAGTGGAAGAGATTGATGGTCCTCTCTACTGATTCCTCCTTCTCTATTTTCTTTTTGATATAGTCAGCAGTGTTTTTGATGTTCTCTGTTTTGAGTTTTAGTCCTGGCAGTAGTTCCTTCAGGTCATTCTGACTGGACTCCTGTGACAGACCCAGGAGGAACCGGAGGAAAAGGTCCAGGTGTCCGTTCTCGCTTTGTAAAGCCTTATTAACTGCAGCCGTATGAAGCTTGAACAGTGGCTTTTTGGACAGTTTCCATGCCAGTTTTTCTGTCCAGGATTCAATAAATGGGTTTGTTTTCTTGTCTTTGCCCATCAAAAACACATAAAGAGCTGCCAGGAATTCCTGTACGCTGAGATGTACGAAGCTGTAAACATTTCTTCGTAAAAGTATTTCCTCCTTAAACATTTCAGTGCATAACCCAGAGTACACTGACCCTTCGCTGACATCTAGTCCACATTCCTCAAGATCTTCTTTGTAGAAAATCAGGTTTCCTTTCTCCAGCTGTTGAAAGGCCAGTTTCCCAAGCTTTAGAATAATCTCATCAAAAGACCTTGTATTGGCTTTAGGTTCAGGGTCATCACAGTATTTTTTTTCCATCTGTTGCTGCTGAGAAATTAAGAACCTTGTGTACATCCCTGTGAGAGTTGTGGGAGTTTTGTTATTGCTCTCTCGATACAGTATAGGCTGAAGAACAGTGAGCGAGATCCAGCAGAAGACAGGGATATGGCACATGATGTACAGGCTCCTGACTTTCCTGATGTGACGGATAATGTTTTCAGAAACCTCAGGACTGCTGTTATTTTTGAAGTATTTCTCTTTCTGCTCATTGTTAAATCCTCGCACCTCTGTCACTTGATCAATGTAGTCACGGGGTATCGGACCGGCTGCTGCTGGTCTGGATGTGATCCAGATGAGGGCAGAGGGAACCAGGTGTGTCTTGATAAGGTTTATTATTATTTTACTCACTGTTGTTTTTTCTTTAACATCTGTACATGTGTCATCCTCTTTAAAGTTCAAAGTGCAGCGACATTCATCCAACCCATCAAAGATGAACATGACCTTACCGTCACCTTCAGGAAGAGAGGGCAATTCTTCAGGACTACTAAAGAAGTATTTGTTAATCAGGTCCATGAGACTGTACTCTTCTTTAATCAAATTCAGTTTACGGAATGGAAATGGAAATATGAAGACTATATCTTGATTTTCTATTCCTTCAGCCCAGTCAAGGATGAATTTATTGACAGAGACAGTTTTTCCCACTCCTGCGATCCCCATTGTCAGCACTTTTCTGTTTCGTCGACTCGTGTCACACTGGACTTTAAACATGTCATCACACTTGATTGGCTTCTCCTTGGCAGTCGATCGGTTGTGATTTGATTCGATCTGTCTCACCTCATGGTCGTTCACTTTTCCTCCAGTTTCATTCTCCACCACATATAAATCAGTGTAAATATCATTTAGGAATTCCCGATAGCCCTTCTGTGAATTACCAACCAATATCCGCTCATAGTCCTGTTTTAATTTGTCCTTCAGTTTGCAGCTGGTTTTTGTATAATCATAAACAGTAGCTTGACTGTTGTCTGCAGTTGAGACTTTAAGAAAAAGGGGAAAAGACAGCAAAGACTAAGTGATCACGTATTCATAAATTTATTATAAAACCTATATATGAATTATAATCTGGCCTGAAATTCCCATTACAAAAATAACTACAGTACATGTGTGATAAAAACCGTGCTTCTACTATATTCAGATTAATCACACTCGTACTGCAATAGTGTTTACATGCACATCTTACACTGATTATGCTGAAGTTTACAAAGACCTTGACTTGAATGCAGTTGGTTTCAATTTAAAAAATTTCTGAATAACATCCTTTTTCTAATTCCTTTCTGAGCATTTATTGTATTGTCACTATTGGACTCAGATCAACTTCAGTTCATGCTGACCAAAATTATTAAAATCTTTTTGATCAAACCATTGACAACTAGCACACCAAACAAGACATGAAGCAGAATTATGGTTAGGATAGGGTTATTGAAATTAGCCTGTGCATGTAGACATTCCTTGCAGAAGTTTTCATTTAGGGATTAAGTCCCTTGTAAACCCTTTAATCATCATGACTAGACACTGTTCTATTAAATCAGTGGTTCTCAACCTCTCCTGCAGGGACCCCCTGACAGGCCATGTTTCTGTTTTAACCCTGAAATGGCACACCTGATTCAATTAATGAATAGTTATTAGAGTAGGAAGAGTAGGAATTAGTCAATTAATCAATTAGTCAACTACTCATTAAGCCTTTAATTAATTGAATCAGGTGTGCCATTTCAGGGTCCCTGCAGGAGGTTGAGAACCACTGTATTAAATGAAGTTGTATTAGTTGGTATAAGAGCTGCTGCAACAGGCTGCCGCATACACACAGAGCCCTCTAGGGAAATTGAGCTGGGCCACAAACATAGAGATGACTGTCATTTTTTTATATATGTCATCTCAATTTCTTGAGGAGATTGAGATCTTTTGGAGTTCGGGGAGAAATGCTCTGTTCCTTTTATGAATCGGTTGTGTACTTTTCTATGCTGTTGTATGATGGGGAAGTGGAATCAGGATCAGCAATGCAAACAGACTGAATAAACTTATAAAGAAAGCCAGCTCTGTGTTGGGGACTACCCTTGACCCGCTGGAGGTGGTGATGGAGAGGAGAATTCTGGCCAAACTCTGTCATTTTGTGTGAAACTGCTCACCCTTTAAATGGTATTGTTGGTGCACAGGAGAGTACATTTAGTAGGAGTACATTTAGTAGGAGGTTGATTCCTCCTCAGTGTAAGAAGGAGAGATATTTTAGGACTTTTATTCCTGCTGTGATTAGGCTGTACACAACCACACCCTTATTTGAAGTATGTGCAGAATAGTGAGGGTATATGTATGTATATGCATTTATATGGATAGAAGTGTGCATTTGCGTGCATGTATAGGCATATATGCATATGGGTATATTTAGATATGTACGTAAGCATAGGGATGTATACGGGTATGTATGATTTGCGTATTTGTTTATATGTACTTATGATGCACGAATGGAAGTTATTTAGTATATTTACTATTTTAGTCCATATTACCATAATAACTTGTTTTAAATAATATATTGAATGTTTTTGCTTGGACTAGGGGTTGAGTGGCATTGTTTTTGGTTATTGAGTGTGTATGTGGGTATTGGAGGTATTTTTGAATTTGTTATGTTAAGTAGGTCATTGTATGGTATTTTGTAATTAATAGAATGGATTTTCTCCTTAGCGTAAAGGTTAACCCTCTGGGGTCTGGGCTGTTTTTGGGGCCCTTGAGATGTTCTGACATGCCCTGACATTTGTGCTTTTTTCAGTTGCTTATAAACATATTAATGGCAAAGGTGTAAATTCACTCTATAAAGCACAAACAGGGCTACCATAATATGTGAGCCATGTGTATGTACATGTTTTCATTTTTGAGAGAATAATGTTTATGCATGGTTATTGAAAAAACTAAAAACTAAAATTTCTGAAATAAGGCCACAAAACACATAGTAAATATGTGTCAATAAGACTTTTGACTAATGGATGTCCTCGCCTAGAGTTTTTTAAAAATAGAAAATAGTCTTGCTTTATCGTTCACATAAAACCATACATTGATTTAAATTGATGTAAAACAGGTTTTGCTTGGAAAGCCAATATGCGAGGAGGGCGTGAACGAGGAGTGGTTTACACCTTAGAATACAATGTCCCACCCACTCTGCATAATTAGCCATTCATTCAGGTGTGAAACTGACTGAGCCACAATGCAAGGACAAAAGATATATTTAGAAGAAGACTTATATTGACCATTTAAGATTTTGCTTACATCTATCTTGTAAATATGTTTTGCTATTTTATTAAAATGGTTACAATTACAACAATAATTACAATTTCAACAATATTTCAAGTGTACTCTTTCTTTGTAAAAAAAAAAAATGATTATAGGCCTACATTTTATCTATGTATTCATTAGTTTGAATATAGTCAACATTGGAACAGCTAACATCTTAGTTGATTACTTTATTTTTGACTTTAGGAATTGCTAAACAAAAGCTTATTTGACGTGGCAGTATATTCTACAGTAAAAACTGTACCCAAAACAAGATGTTGTCTTTCATATTTTGCCTGACTGTAACGTTGTTTTCATGAAATATTAGGGCATATTGTTAATTTGCATTATAATACGTTGCTTATACAAATAGCCTACATTTTATTTCAACATATTTCAGTCGATTTTTACTCATCTCAGTATAACAATACAGTTTGCTAAAACATCATCATTCATTCACACACGCGATTTAAATTTAATTTCTGGCAAAGATGAAGTTGACAATAGGCTATTGACTCGCGATCTTCGCAGTAGGCTAGTGAACGCACCGGAGAAATGCACATTTATTAGGCTACATAGTTTTTTGTTTTGGATGGTTTTGTTTAGAACCAGCTTTTTGTAAATATATTTCACATTTTTTAGACATGTGAGGCGAGTAGGCTACGGTCTGGTTAATGATGATCTCCAGTTCAAGCACCTTATGTTGGGATTGCTAGCCTATATTTACTTTAAAGCCAGGAAATTTGTTAATGAAAAAATTATTAAAATTAAGATACAATTGATACAAAACGAAATTCGTTTTAAAGAAAGGATTTGTACTTTCTGTTTTGAGGTCTCTGTGAAAGTTTTAAAGTCTTTTAGTGCTTTTTTTAGAGCGCTCGCGTCCATAATGGAGAACTGTCACGTAATATTGTTTTTTCCTCATAAATGCGAACACGAAAAATAAAAGACAAAAGACTTTTAAGTAAAACTTACTCCGAAATTGTGTCCTCGGTGGAATTCGCTCTTCAAAATGCTGCCGTTCGTCGTCTGAAGCATTGATCGGGGGGCGGGTGCGATGCATACTAGATCACCTAACTATTTACATGTGAATCGCGCCGGGGGGCGGGGCGGCCTCAGCTCATTTAGAGATAATGAGGCAGAAGGAAAAACGGTACCTCTCCTTGCTTTCAAACGGATTACATGAGTTGAAAACATTTGTTTTTTATATAAATTACTTCATTTAAAAGAAGAGATTTCAAGCTTCATAGAGACATATCTCACGTGCCTGTGTGAGAAGTATTCGCTGAGTTATGATTCATTTTCGGACGCGTTTCAGAATGGACTACACTGGCAGAGAGAAGGCAGAACTCGCCTCGTGTTTATTTTTCTTTATTTGGCAAAAAGCACAACAGTTTGTTTTTATTGTGAGTATACACAAAAATAATACACATTTAACAGGATCGATTGATGTATAACACAAGCATATAAAATAAAAATTAATATTAGAATTTTGATTACTTTTTGCACTGATAAGGAAAAAAGCGATCAGATCACGCCGGCGTGATTGCCGACCTCTAAGGGTTAAGAGGCCCATCTATACCTGTTTTCCATGTTCGTAGAGTTAGTTTGTGGAATAAATATATACGTTAAAATCTGTTTACAAAGTTTTTTTTTAAATGGCGGGTGCTGGTGTTTCGCATGCGTTCGGCCAATCAGCAAACAATAACGTCACTGGTAGTTCCTATAGTGCTGATTTAGACCCCACTCTGAAGTAGGAGCTAAATTAGTTCCTCAAAAAGGAGTTCCTAGAACTAAAATCATTCCTAGTTCCTGTGGTGCGAACGCGCCAAAATCCGGGTACTTCTACCAATAGTTCCTCTGGTGCGAAAGCCCCTATTGTTGCTTGATGTTACATTTTCTCTTGTTTCCATGTACAGGCAGTGATTGTTATTTACCCAATTTATCTTCTGAATGAGCTCCAACAGTGGCAGATGTCTTTATATTACCTTCAGCCTGACCTGTGTGTGAGAGAGAGAGATAGAGAGGAGGATCACTCACTAGGAAATATAAATTATATGAAAACATCAGCAAAGTAAAGAGGAAAGATTAAGTCAAACATCATACTGGTAAACAGTCGATCATATTACAGTCGCAGCGAATTAAACATTACCTTGCTTGTGTTTGTTCTCCAGCTGCTCAGCCAGTTCATTCTGGTTCATCTTTCTCAGGATCTCCACTGTGATCTTCACAGCTTCTTCTGGTCCAAAACACTCCACCGTCTTATCCACAGTTTTTAACCTATCTGCATTCTCCATTACATAATTTGATATACTCTCATGTTTTTTTAAGCGCCACTGAAACTCCTTTAGATCAGCTTCTACCAATTCCTTTAGTGTGTTCAGAAGCTGCTCTTCAACAGATGCCATCGTCTTTCACCGATTCACAGCTATCTCTTTCCAGAAAAGGGTGGTGCTATTACAGCTTGTGCCTCGGATACTCTGCCAGCAACAAATAAAACATGAAACGTTTATTTTTTGCATGTTTAAATAGCCTTGCCAGTTTAAAGTTCTGATATATGGTTTTCTGAGTGTAAAACACAAAGCGTGTGCACAGAAAGCATGCTTTTTGCATCAACTGTCAAATACAAACAGTTCACATAAACACAGTCGGTTATATCTTTGAACATAATCAGCTGGGAAAGAAATTGGATGTATATCAGTATATTAAATCTGTGAAATGGTGTCTCTTGGACATGGCGGCAATACTAATGCAACTCAACCAGGCCTCATCCCTGTATGCCTTGGGCCGGAATTACTTGAGGAATGAGGAATATTGTGAAAGAAATGTTATTTTGCTTGCTTTTAAGGTAATGCCATATATGCTGGAATATAAAGACACTTGAATGCTATGTGATTGAAAAGTACTTGAAATACTTAAAATGATATTGATGAATGGTATAAAAAATATTTGACTTCTTTTGTTTATGATGTAGAGCAGGGGTGCCCAACCCTGCTCCTGCTGATCGACTGTCCTTCACAGTTCATCTCCAACCCTAATCAAACACACCTGCCTTTAATTTTCAAGCGATCCTGAAGATGTTAATTGGTTGCTTCAGGTGTGTTTGATTAGGGTTGGAGATAAACTGTGCAGGAAAGTCGATCGGCAGGAGCAGGGTTGGGCACCCCTGATGTAGAGCAAAAGGTGTGAAATGTAAATTAATGAACTTCATGTTTGTAACTAACTACAAAGGTTAACGAGAGGGTGCACGGGTGTGAAGAGAAATTGTGTAAAAACAACAAGCACAGGTAAGACTAAAATGAGAAAGGGGAGAAGCGCTAGAAGACAACAGAATAAGTGACAGCGAAAGGACATCCGACTTATTAAACATGATTTACAGAGACTGATACTCCTACAACAGGAAGATTGGATCATACAGGACATAGAGGAGTTGATGAATGCAATAAGATTGGAATTCCCCGAAAAGAAGTATAAAAAGACTGAGGAATAAAGCACCCCTCAGATGCTGCCTGTACTAAGCGTAAAGGACACCTGATACCAGTAGCGGCTCCTGGCCATAAATTTAGGTAGGGCAGATTCTGAGTCTTAGTGCTAGTTTAAGCTAAACATTTTGCAAGCTTTATATTCTAATCGCTGAACACATCAGAGACACACTTTTGGCAGAATTTTAATGTCCTTGCATTATTCAGCCTGAGGGTGGCACTCTAATGATGATTGACATAGCCTACTTTAGTACACACGTCAAACGCATAGAATGCAATCTTAGAATTGCCTTAATGCATTTATTGCGTCACCCAACTAACAATTTTTGGTTCCCAGAACTGATATCCTAGCATTCTTTACTTAAATAGAACGTTTCCTGTTGGTTTGGAGAACGTTCCCCTTCCCCTAACCCAGTGGTTCTCAAGGTGTGGGAGGTGCACGGATACTGCAGGGCGGGCGTGGGAGATCAGCAGAAAAAAAATATGTGCGTGAATAGTGGGTAGCACTCTGCTTTTATAAAGAGACATTTCGTAAAACTTCAAATAATAGCCCGGGCTTTTATTTTCCCAAATCGCAGAACTGCACCGGCTTGTATTTGAGACAGGCGTCTATATGAGACAGGCCTTTAACCCTCAGGGGACCACGGTGTTTTTGGGGCCTTTGAGATGTTCTGACATGCCTTGATATTTGTGCTTTTTTCAGTTATTTATAAACATGTTAATGGCAAAGGTGTAAATTTACTCTATATAGCACAAACAGGGCTACCATAATATGCGAGAAACGTGTATGTAGATGTTTGTATTTTTAAGAGAATAATGTTTATGCGTGGTTATTGGAAAAAAATAAAATGAAAGTTGCTGATTTAAGAACACAAAACACATATTAAATATGTGTCCACAAGACTTTTGACTAATTGATGTTTTCCCTTTAAGTTCTAGCTTCAAAATTATGTGAAAATCATCCTGCCTAATTGTTCACATAAAACACTACATTGATTTAAACATTGTAAAACAGTTTTTTTGTCAGAAGAGGTTTATGCGTGGGAGTGGTAATGGGTCATCAATATTAATGAGATTCAGACCAGGGGTGTGACATAGACGCTCCCCCAAGTGCTAATGGGCCATCAGGTGAGGCAGCCTGAACAAAGAATGAGGAGATTCAAATGTTTTGTTTTTCAATCTGTTTTAATGTAATTTTGTAAAAACAAAAGTAAAGGCAGGTATCTCACAGTAAATGCTTATGCCCCGTTGATGCGGGCTCTAAGCAAATCAAATGTGACCAAAATAAATAATCAGTCGGCTATAAACAAAGCAATTGTGAGCGATAAATAAACAAAAGTAAAGGCAGGTATCTCACAGTAAAAAACATTTTGAAGAGAGTCTGGGGAGTGTGTGTGTCAGCAGAACTCAGCTGTGGTCCAAGTTCCCGGGCAGGCAGGAAGCTCAGAGTCTGTGGAACCATATCAATGTCAGTCTCTGTTTTCCATGACAGAGTGGACTCCTTGTTGCTCGTCTGAATGTTTGTCTTGGCCCTCTTTGCCACATTCCTATAAAAATAATAATATTAATAAAGGTTAATAAAGGTTGATCAAAGTACTATCAGCATGTCAGGGCAGGGCAATCAGCATGTTGATAAAACAAAAAATATATAAGCTCTTTTATATTAACATTACCAAACAATAATTGTAATATTGTGCATGCATAACACATTTTTTGCAAAGTAGTAGTTAAAAAAAATAGTAGATAAATATGTACTTACTCTTTTTGATTTCCGTTGCTCCCTGTCCTGCGAGTTGCAGTGGAAGGCGAGAGTGAACAAGCTATATTCCTTTTAAAAAAAAGTTGAAAACTATTTTTATCATATATTTTACAGAGTACTATTCCAGCACATGCATAACTGATGGACATTTAGCAATGCTGATAAAGCAACACAATATAAGCTCTTTTATATTAACATTACCAATCAATAATTGTTATATTGTGCATGCATAACAACACATTTGTTGCAAAGCCACACAGGCACATATAGGCTGCATTTGTATCATCACTAAGTATATAAACAAAATGTAACTAACATCTGTAAAATAGTAGGTAAATATGTACTTACTCTTTTTGATTTTTGTTGCTGCGTGTCCTCGTTGCAGTGGAAGGCGAGAGTGAACAAGCTACATTCCTTTTAAAAAAAGTTACAAAACATATGTAACATCAACCAATCTCCAAAAATAAATAATAAAGTCATACAGGCTCATAATATTAACACTAAGTATAAACAAAATTGTAAAATAGATAATAACTAACAGATAACTAACTAATAGAATAAACTAACATCTGTAAAATAGTGGGTAAATATGTACTTACTCTTTCTGATTTCTGACTGTGTTGCTAAGCGCACTCCGAGTTGCAGGCGGAGGTAGTGATGAAGCTACATTCCTTTTAAAAAAGTTGAAGAATATTATGACATAAATATAACTATAGTAGCATTAGTCTATAATGAATAACTGATGTAAATAATTTTAGACGTGTGCAATAAGCCTATATGCGTGTCAATGGGCCATTAACGGAGAGGCACACCGCAAACATTAGCCTAACACATTTGTGCACTTCATTAACTGGGTATATTTACACATTTCAGCACATTTACACACATTTAAAACTGATATTTGCGAGTATGCATCGTTAATGATAATGAGGCAGCATTTATATAGTCAAAATATAATCTAAACACCTAGGGCCTACTAGGCCTACTTTCTAAAATAATTTCTAAATTCTATCTTTCATACATAATGATCTAAACATATCATTTAGGCTACACATACAAATACAAATTTCCTAACCAAGGGGTGTAGCATATGTACACAAAAAAAAACAAAAAAAAACATTTTTGATGTTGAAATGGTACAAGATATTAAATTCATGGTATAGATATGCACTTTCATTAGATCGTGTTGAATAAAGGTAGATATCAAATGTCAATACTCTGGATGGCAAGTCCAGCCTGTATAATATGTAAGCTCATGTTTTGAATAACTTGTCAACTAATGCAAGTAAGAATACATACTTACTCATCCGAAATTCTATCCACGGCTGCATCAAGTCGCTCTTCAAAATACAAACGGTCGTCATCAGAGTAGTCGCGCTCCTCTTCTGATGAAAATCTGGACTCTTCGTCGCTAGTATCCAGGACGAACTGAAGGGCTTCCGCACCGGTGTACCGTGTCATCTTCCCAACGCGCAGGTGACGAAATGATGAAACTTGAAGCGTTTAATACATTTGCTTGGGGGCGTTTACCTGTTTTGCATAGATGGCTTAGCACATTATCTTGTGAATAGCGCGCTCCGTGAGTAGGCGTGAACGAATTAAAGTCAATGAGCTCGTAAGAAGCTCGACTGGAATCGCTCTCTTTTTATACAGATTACAGAAGCTGATAATATTTGTTTTTTATATAAATGACTTCATTTAAAAGCTGCGATCTCAAGCTTTATGCCCGTGGGTCTGTTTGCCTGTTTGACTGAATTTTCGCGGAGTTATAGATCATTTTCGAACGCGTTTCAAATGGGAGTTCACGGACAGAGAGAAGGCAGACATCGCATCATGTTAAAGTTTCTTTATTTGTCAAAAAGCAAAACACTTTATCTTTATTGTGAGTATACAGAAAAAAAAAAGAAACTGAACAGGATCGATTGATGTAGAACACGAAAATTAAAGATCAAAATTAACAGAGCATTTTGTGTTTATTTTTCATTGCTAAAAAAAAAAACGAGCAAAACGCGCCGGCGCGTTCTTGGTCCCCTGAGGGTTAATTTAGTGTTGAGATGAGCATGACAGTAGAGGTAACCATATATGTGTTTGTGTTTAACAAATCAGTTAATGTCAGAATTAGCCTACTGTATTTCCGTATGTCTAAAGGGGGTTGCACACGAACCCCTAAAGGGGGTTGACGAGAAGCGCAGCGCCACGTCTTTAAAATTCGAACACATTATTCTCTATGAGTGTACATTGTCTAAAATCGTCGTTAATGTATACACTGACTTCACCCTGTGCTGCAATATACATTCAGTTTTACATTCATTTACAGAAATCAGCTGCTTGAATGAAAATTGCTGATGTTATCGGATTTTCAGGTGATATTCTCAGTTAACGGACGCTCTGAGGTAAAGTGAATTTAGACTGCAGACTATAGCAACGATTGTATTTAACTGTACAGTACAATCATAACATAGTACAGACATGATCCTTAAACATAACTATATTTGCTGGCCATAAACTGACAAAGTGCACGTCTGGTTTGCGATACCTCGAGTTGTCATAGAGTAGTGCGGCGCAGCGCTTCTCATACGGTGTGCGAGTGCGACCCCCTTTAGATTATTGGCAGCATAAAAAAAGGAAACGATATGACAGCCATGGGCTGAACAATACCGGTTACCGGTATCTTCTGAAAAGTTACCGGTAATATCCATCGAGCCTATGAACTAGTTGCCAGAAACACATCAACAAGAAAGAATGAAGGCTACCCTGTAAAACAACTGCAATCATGTGATACAAAAGGACCACTATCACTTTCATCACTATCATCATCACCGCGATCCTCAACTTCAAGTTCATTGGCGAATTCCTCCTCCTCGTCACTCTCCTTCACTTCTCCCTCTCCGGCCTCTGCTAACTCTGCCTGCCTTGCTTGCGCAATCTGCTCCATAGAACTGGCTTAAACAGACGATCTGATGGGTTTTAGAAGATTAAATACAACCCGAAACTTAAAAACAGACCGGGCCTCTATTTGAGACTGGCCTTTATTTATCCAAACCTGTAGCCACACCAGGTGTGTAAAAGAGACAGGCGTCTATTTGGGACTCGGCTATTATTTGAAATTTTACGGTACACTGAATCGTTTTTCTTCAGAATGTTAACTTATCACCGTTGGAAGAAGCCCAACATAGAAGTTGCTCACCATAGAAAAGCACCTCTTTAGCGGACCGAATCACTAGGGCTGGGTACCGAGTTCGATACTTTTTAGGTACCGACCGAATTGCCTCGATACTATCGAGTATCAAAAAATGACTTGTTCGGTACCAGATTTCGATACCAAAGCGGTTAACTCGTCAACGTCAGTGAGCCAATAAGCACTAAAAACAATAGTTTACGCGGTTACGCCCAGAGACATGGCTCACGTGAAGTGTGTAAGCGTCCCAACCCCCATAGATACACGTGAAGAGTGTAAGCTTCCCAACCCCCTAAAGATGTGGAAAAGTCAATCAAAAGTGTGGCTACATTTCTCCAGGCTTGATGCCAACAGCACGTGATACAGTATTACAAAGACCGGTACCACGAATATGATGAAGCACTTGACAGTGCACGGAGTAAACATAAGAGCAGAAAGTTGCTCCGTCTTCGACAGCAAGAAGACCAACCCTGTGCAGTCATCCCGTCCTCCTGCTACAGAGCCTTCAACATATTCACCACACAAGTCCTCCTCCAAAACTACTGATGAAGGCAGCGCTACGAGTGGGACTCTGACAGGTAATATTAGCATTTAACAAACAAAAACATCTAACTTACTTGTAGTGGTACATGCTTATGTACTATTTAAGTCAACGTTTCTGTGCATGGTGACTTATGCTGTCTTCAGGTGCTCTCAGAATTATCGTAAATACTAGTTTTCTAGTTAAAAAAAAATTGGACATGAACACCCTTTCAAGTTAACATTTGAATGCAATGAGCTCGTAATCACAACTTCAGAATTGGGAAGTATGATATTTCTCATAGCACGTGAAGGCAGCATAAGTCCTAATAACTGGGACCTACTATATACTGTTTGGCTGTATGGCTATAGATAGCTAGCTAAATCAATGCTAAAAATGCTTTAAGGTTGACAGTAACTGATCATATTAAACTAGTTATCTTGTTATAGCGTGCATTTTACAGCATACATTTTCTACTGCTGGGGACATTATCAGTCAGGAGCAGGCTTGTCTATGTCCTGAAAAAGCAAACATACAAATTTTTTTCAAGAAGAAATGCTGAGTGATTTAAAAGATCATAAGCAGCAGTGAGCCTCACAAAACTAACTGTTCATTACATTTTGTTCCTTTGTGCTTTTTTTGTTACTTTGTGCACTGGCTAAGGAGCATGAGTCAAACTGAAAAAATAAAACAAAGAATAAAAATAAAAAATAAAGTTTTTCTGAGGTGATGTGTTATGTAATCTTTTCAGGAACCGGTATCGAAATCAAGGTATCGGTATCGAAATTTTTTGAACGATACCCAGCCCTACGAATCACAAGCTGTATTGTGAACGCGACTCTCCGCTGCTGTGTGTGTTCCGGTGAGAAGACCAATACAGGGTTTCTGCGGATCCTTAAAAAGTCTTAAATTAGATTTGTAAAATTTAAGGCCATAAATAGTAGGGCTGCACAATTAATCAAATTTCTAATCGCGATTACGATTATGGATGCCACGATTACGTAATCGTTCAAAGCCGCGATTACAAAAAAAAAATCCACTCTGCGTGCATTTAGAGCATGTTATGAGAGGCAAATCACAACTACTTCAGAAAACCCAGCACAATAGGAAGGAACTACCAGGCAGCGACGTATGTGTACGCTGAAATAAAAAGTCTTTCACCTCAGAAAAACGGACGTTCCTGTCATGTCAGCCGTTATTGAGAATGAGGAGATGTCGTCACGACACAGCGCCCCGCCCCCAGAGACCGCGTCTCCTCCCCTTTCCGCCATTTTGGGAGGATACGCGTCAGCGCCGTTCATTGTTTATATTGGTAGTAGAGGAGGTTGTCGAACTATTTTAGAATGCCTGGAAAACACTGCTGTGTGAAAAACTGCTCCAGTGTCTCACACGATTGTCGTGGAAACCGTAGGGACCATTTGTTACAGTTTTTTCGTTTCCCTACATGGAAAAAGCATGAAGGAGAGCATGTCTCCGATGTGACAAAGAGACGTCGGATTTCTTGGGTGGCAGCAATTAGAAGAAAGGACATTACTTTCGACCGCATCTCCGAGTCGATGAGAGTGTGTTCTCTGCATTTTCATTCGGGTAAGTTCTCTAAAAATTCTTTAAATGTGTTCATATTGTCAGCATTTAAAGTCACGAAGTGCACCTGACGTTGTTGCCTAGCCTGCTAACGTTAGCTAACTAACGTTAACTTACAGTGCTAAGCATAAGTCAATACATCCATGCTAAATTTGACTAAAAAGAGGGGGAAAAAAATCATATTTTGTAAATTGATCTTATTGCTTTAATAAAAAAAAAGGAAAAATCACCCTACCTAGAGATTGGCATGGGGTAGTTTCCAAAAGATCATCTCTCAATGCAAATCAAACCAGCTATTAGGCTAACTGAAATAAACCATGCCAATCTCTAGGTATGGTGAAGGCTATGTGATGATGTGGGGCTATTTTAATTCCAAAAGCCAAGGGAACTTTATCAGGATGCATAGTATCGTGGATCCATAAAATAACTGGCCTTTAAAAATCTGCCTGCCTCTATGGGAATTTAACATGGGTTGTCCTGACTTATGCACCCTGTATTTTAAGGAAGAACATTGAATAATGTATCGTAAATAAGATTATTCACAAAGAAAATTGGTGTCCTTAAAGGTTGGATTTTTTTAATTAAGGCAATTAGATCAATTTCTAAAAGATGAATTTTTTTTATTCCTCTTTTTAGTCAACTTTAGCATGGGTCTATTCACTTGCTTAGCACTGTATCTACCAAACTGTTGTTTCTTTGAAAATACTTGATGGCCAACCATCAGTGTTGTTGTTTTTAACAAAACTAGTTGAGATTCTGTTCATGACATTATGCTTGCTTGTCGGTGAAATGTGTTTGCAGTAATGTGTTTGCCCCACACAGTGGTTCTCTACACTAACTTTCCCCACTTTGGAGGACATCACAAAGATGCATTGTCCCCTCATGTCCTTAGCCTTTTTTCTGCAAGATGTTTTAATGTAATGAGTTTTCCAGCTTAAAGCATTGATTAAATGTATGAGTTTTCTTAATCACATTATTCTGTTCTAGGTAAACCATCATATGAGATGTTGGAGAACCACCCTGACTGGAAACCATCTTTGCGGTTAGGCCACAGTGACGTTAAGCAAACAGATGAAGCAAGATTTCTGCGACAAGTAAATCGCAGGACCCAGCACCAGGAGCAGCCACCATCCCCGGGACAACACCAGGAGCAGCCACCATCCCCAGCACAGCACCAGGAGCAGCCACCATTCCCGGGACAACACCAGGAGCAGCCACCATCCCCGGGACAACACCAGGAGCAGCCACCATCCCCGGGACAACACCAGGAGCAGCCACCATCCCCGGGACAACACCAGGAGCAGCCACCATCCCTGGGACAACACCAGGAGCAGCCACCATTCCCGGGACAACACCAGGAGCAGCCACCATCCCCGGGACAACACCAGGAGCAGCCACCATCCCCAGCACAGCACCAGGAGCAGCCACCATCCCCAGCACAGCACCAGGAGCAGCCACCATCCCCGGAACAACACCAGGAGCAGCCGCCATCACCGGCACAGGAATGTGCACTCTGCTCATCTAGACGGGATGTTATAAACAGTCTTTTGGAGGAAAACAGAAAGCTGAAGGATGAGCTTCAAGAGTACCAGATGAATGAGAACTTTCTGAGTGGTGATGATAACAGAGTGAAGTACTACACGGGACTTCCGACTTATGTAATGTTTCAGACACTTCCGCTCAGTCTCACGCCATATCTGCCTCAAGGTAGTTTGAAGAAGCTCTCACCCTTTCAGCTTGTCCTGATGACTCTTATGCGCCTTAGACTAGACCTGCCAATACAGCACCTCGGCCGTCTGTTTCGGGTGCACAGGACAACAGCCAGTGATGCCTTTCACCATACTCTTAGTGTGATGTACTCACGGCTGTCTCCATTGGTGTACTGGCCAAGCAGAGAAAGTTTATTGACCAGTATGCCACACCAGTTTGTGGAATCGTTTGGAAAACATGTGGCTGCAATTGTGGACTGTTTTGAGGTTTTTATTGAAAAACCCTCAAATGTACTTGCAAGGGCACAGACTTTTTCTCAGTACAAACATGCATACACCATGAAATATCTAATCGTGATTACACCCCAGGGTGTGATTTCTTTCATATCCGAAGGGTGGGGTGGGCGCGCTAGTGACAAACACATAACAGAGCAAAGTGGTTTCCTCAACAAACTGTTGCCAGGTGACATTGTGCTGGCAGATAGAGGATTTAATATCAGGGAAAGTGTAGGTATGATGTATGCTGAGGTTAAGGTACCTACTTTCACAAGGCAGGGCTCGCAAAATTTCAAAATCGCTGGTAGCCCTTCGGGCAGGCACTCTTCAGATTTTGGTAGCCCGAAATTAATTTTACTAGCCCATATAAAAAGACTACAATTTTTAATGTAGAATATTGGTTAGGAGTCAAAACAATGAATCAAAAACTTTTTTCACCACTGAGGTCCCGAATGTGAGATATGCTAGTTAGGGGGGTTCTGGGGACCCCCGAGAAAATTCTTATTTCTCTGATCTACATATGTGCATTTTAAGATGTTTTGAAGACAAAAATAAATTGGATAACAATAGCTTTAAAACCATGTCAGTGGGCAGCTGATTATTTTTCTCTCCTCATCAGCATCACACTCCTATTCTCTTGCTCTGTCTCTTCCCCTCCTAAAACTGAGCTTTGACTGATGTAGGTTTTTCATTTTTGTCTGTCAGTGAAGAAAGTAAACAAAGGGTCAACTGATAGGTTGATTTATGAATCATTTTCTCAGATGCATTAATTTACTGAGAGTTACTAGGAAAGCTAGGTAGCCTAACTAAGTTGATTAAATTCATTTACAATATGTTCACATTCATTATTGATCTTATTCCTAATACAGGGCCGTAGACAGGGCTTTATAATCAAAGAGGTCCTACATTTAAGGTTATTAGGGGGTTCACATTTTTTATTTCTCTGATATGTCCATTTCAAGACGTTTGAAGGCCAAAATAGGATAAGAAATAGATTAAACCCATGTCAGCAGGCAGTAGATGATATCCTGCTCTCACTTCTTATCCATCACTCTTTCTTTTTCTCTCGGTCTCCTCATCTTGCCCTGTCTCTTCCCCACCTAAAGCTGAACTTTTTTAATTTACTGAAAGCTACAAATTGTATATTAATTCTCAACATGTACACATTCATTATTAATCTTGTGCCTTTGTTAATGCTAATGTCCCCTCACAATGACAGTAGGCTAAACTAATTATTAGTCACGTTACATAGGCCTATTTTCAGTTCAAAATGGCGAAATTCGACAGAAGTATATTCATTTGCCTGATTATTTTTGTCATTCGTTTCACATTTATAACCTAAAAAAGCTGTCAAATATGAAATGTTTAGTTTAGCTACTTACATCTTATCTCGCACTTGACCGTAAACTGAAGCGTCGGGTCGCTCTGCTCGAATTCGCGCGCAGCAGCTTCTTGTGAACATAAAGCCCGCCTACTTTGATTTGATTGGTCATCTCAAATATTCTGACATTGACTAGCACCGCAGACCAATGAGTGACAGACCAATGAGACTCAGATGAACACACTCACTCACACACACACACACACACACACACACACACACAGTCTTCTGTTTCTGACGTTCGCTCTGCTCGGCGTCGCTGCGGATTGAAGATGAAGAACGCGCTGAATCTGATTATAACAAGACTGAAGCGAACACTATTTCAGATAGCCCGTTGGGCAGGCCGGTTATGCATTTTGGTAGCCCGACTGGAAAACACAATAGCCCCGGGACGTCGGGCAGGCGATTTTGCGAGCCCTGCAAGGGGTCGTGCACAGCTGGAGGCAAAAGATGTGGAGGAGACTAGGGCCATAGCACATCTCAGGATTCATGTGGAGAGGGTGATCGGTGTTGTGCGGAACAAATTTAAATTCCTACACTCAACTGTACCTGTGAACATGCTTCTCAAATGTGAAGGTGAAAACATAATGGCGTTGGACAAGATTGTCACTGTTTGCTGTGCCTTGGTAAATATGTGCAAAAGTGTTGTCTGAGTGCAGACTTTTTGTTTAAAATAAAGTGTAATCTAATCTACTATGAAATTACTGTAAATTTGAAATAAACTCTTTAAACACCTTTATATGACTTAACAGTATTTATTGAGAACTCACAATGAACAGTGTATTAATTTGTTTTCACAATATGCTCTAAATAAATAAATCACAATAAAAAGTGCATTAATGTAAACAATAAAAAAGTGCATTAATGTAAACAATAAAAAGTGCATTAATGTAATGTGCATCAAACATTAATCAGCACAAGAAGGGCAAAACCAAGGAGTATCAGCAGAAGGGGTGTCCACAAGCCCCACACAATGGAAGTGATACCACTGTACTGTACAGTTCTCGTTGTCACATGCCACCATTTGACCTTTCTCTGGTCCAGCACAGAGACACCACACTGACTTATTTCTCTTTGGTGCTTTGTCTTTTTTGGCAAGCTGCTTTCTTGGCGTCTTTACACGCACTTCCAGTGGCTGTTGTTGCTGTAGCACACTGGGGCCAAACGATGCTTGGGAGGTAGGTTGTACTGTGAAATATTGCACCACGAGTTCAGGGAGAGTCACCTTCAGGAAGAACTCCTGTGCCTTCTGTAGACGTGCCTTCCAAAAAAAGGTGTCTGGAGTTATGCGTAGAATTACACAGTCCTTCAGTGTCCACACTACAAAGTCACAGTATGCACTGTCCATTACAAAAAGTTGAGTCTGGACCTGGCTGTAGTACTGGTGGTTCTTCTTGAGGTGCACCTTACCATCAACCACATGCAGGCAGAAATTGCGGTCATCTAATGAACATGCATCAAGGACTGTGTAGTCCTTGTACTTAGCTGGGCATTTTATTTCAATGCAGCCCTTTCCACAACAGGTGCAACTCACAATGGCATCTGGTGATGCTCCTACTTGTGGGAAGGCCGGGTTGACAAAAAACCCACAAGTTTGCACTTGTTGATTTCTGTGCTGTTCTTTTGTTTGGGTGGTGTATGCCTGCCTCGCTGTCTCCTCCTGTTTAATACCCCAACTGGTGGCTGCTGTTCCTGGCCCGCGCGTAGGGTAACAAACCCTCTTTATGGTGGAGAGAGCTGGTGAGCTGATGTCTGTTGCATAGACACTGTGCATTGAGGAGGCCGTGATTCTGCCTGCCCGTGCTGCAAACCAAAGTGACGAGGTGTGCTGTCCTCTCGTCCTTCTCTCAATCTGCACTGCCTGTTCCTCTGACACATCAGCGATGTTTCTTATGGCCTGGCAGTGCTTCTGCAGCGCTGACAGGTCACTCCTATCAAGGCTAGTGCCACGAACATTTGCCAGAGACTGTAAGCTTCTGATGGGCAGAATAGGGTCTCGAAATTCCTCACAGTATTCTGGCAGCACACTCAAAATGGCTGATCTTGTGCCTGTGTTATGGAGATCCCTGTAGAATTTTTCCAGCTCTTCCGGTGTTGGTGTGGGTGTTTTTTTTGTTGTTTTGGCCGCACGTGTTCTCAACGCAGGACGGGTGTGGGTCTCACCATCAATGCGTCTGTTTAGAGACCTGCGTGTGGCAGCAGCAGATGTGAAGTCGATGCTGTGGCCAACCTCTGGATGGACTTTGTCGATGCTGCTTGGCAGGATCCAGTAGGCCGGTTCATCAGTGACTGTGGCCTTTTCCTTCAACCGGACACAGGCATCAACCATAAAGAGCAGGGCTCCAACATGGGTGCATGACTCAGCTACACCAGCCATGCATGTGCAGTGGGCTGAACACACTTGTCCCGATGGTGTAAGGATGACCCATGGTGTGAGAGGAGGCTCGCTGAGCCGCCGTGAATGCATGACCTGTTAAATACAAGAGGTATATATTACAAAGGTCACATTTTTTTTCAAGTTACACACTTCACATTTCCATTTGTCTGCAGCCTTGCCTGGATCACATATACACCTTGCACTCTCACCCTTAATGCACTCAAGTCCCCAACACACAAACCTACAACATTACACACCCCACATTAAAACTCATTAACATACAAAATAATATTCACCAAATATTCAACAATATTTTTTGCCTGCATTGACACTAGGGGTGTAACGATACCCTCATGAAACGATTCAATAGCCTACATATCACAATACTGAACTCACGATACGATAGTATTGCGATACTCCAAGACATATGATAAAAGTTGATTAGAATATTTGATTAAAATACTAAATTCGGTATTAAATTGTGGATGTAAATGAATAGGCTTGGACTTGGTGCTGGAAACCCAACACACAGGACAATAGAGACACCAGAATAACAATATTCATGATTCTGAAGCTGAAAATACAGAATTATTTTAGACGAATATGCTTGCTCTCTGTCACTGACTAAATATATTTAAAATAATGTAGGCCACTTTTTACTGGTAACATCAGACATACTGCATTATCAGGACCCACAAATATTCCCCCATTGCAATATTATACATTATATTCAACATTTATATATAGTAGTTTAATGTAGTACTGACACTAAATCTGTAAACTTGTTTTTTTTTTTCCTCACAAAGTAATTTTCATTTTGGGTGAACTATACACACTAGCTGCTACATATTGTCACTATCCACGATATATATTGTTGCATTTTTGTATTGCGATATATTGTGACACGATATTGTTACACCCCCAATTGATACTATTTCATTTGAACTGAATGCCATCACTGTTTGATCCAGAGCTGCTGTAAGTTACAGCAGAAACAAACTTTGTTATTTCACTGTTATTACTGTTAATCTGCTTTGATACAATCTGGATTGTAAAAAGCACTATAATTAAAAGTGACTTGACTTGACAAAAGGTGAAGCAACTTACCTTTGCCAGTACAACGGTGTTTTCACAGTTTGGGGGCTTGTAGATGACCAAGTCGCGCACCCAGCCGCAGCAGAATGTCTCGTAGCTTTCAAAGGATTTCAGGCTTTTGAATTCTAGCATAGTGTAATAACTGATGCCAAAAATCAAGTAATTAACTATTTCCATGTAAGTGCAAGGTGGTAAAGTGTCTAGGTCTCTGTTCCATTCAGCTGCAGGCAGCTCGTATGGGTCGACGTTTTTAATATTAGCCAGTTTCTCTAAATACCTCTGTTTGGCATTGGTAGTAAGTTTCTCCCTGTAAGGACACTTTTCTTTTGCCGCATTCTTCTCCATTTGTTCTTAATTTCTATATTATATATATTTATTTATATATATATATATATATATATATATATATATATATATATATATATATATATATATATATATATATATTATTTATATAATTTCTCGTAATTTCTATCCGTATATCCGTTACAATTTGTATCCGTCTCTGTATCGCTCTTACACTGTTGCCCCTGGCAACCGATAGCGTATCCTCCCAAAATGGTGGGTGGGCTCAATTCGTCACGTGACAGCAAGCTACCGTGACGCATCTCCTCATTCTCAATAGGCTACTGTGCTCGTAGCGCACACTCTTCAATTGCACGCGCAAATGCGGCGGCGCGCATGCAACGTTGTTACGTTGTAAATTGGTAAGTCACAAAAGTAAAATACCAATAAATCACGTTACTGGTACGCCGTGTGTTAGCTGAGAAGGATTTGCATGCAGGGATGATTTTCATTCTATTCACCAGGAGCAGTTTCCATGTTTCATTAACAGTTCTTGTTAGTATTGTGTATCACCATGGTAACTGTCGTTTTAATAGTAACCCACTGATCTATATAATGACATTCTATATAGGCTAGATCAGTGTATTAACCCCAAAATGCCACTTTATTTTCACTTAGTGTTATTTTTTATATTTTAAATGACTTTGGTGGCTCATACCAACATTGTATTAACAAAAGCTAGTTTGGGACTGCTATTTAATAGCTTTAGCATAGGCCTAATGTTTATTTCTTAGTAGTCTTTACTATTAGTCATATTCTTACAATTTATGTGTATGTTAAGTAAAGGGGGACAGTGTGTGTGTTCACAATTTTTAAGTAAACATGTATAATAATATGCCTATATATATATATATATTCAATGTAAATTGTGATAATAATAATGATCGTAATTAATAATAGCAATTACAATTTCAAGGGATTATTCAATTATGATTTTTGTCATAATCGTGCAGCCCTAATAAATAGTCTTATTTTTACTTATGAAAGGTCTTAAATTTTCGATGGCAATCTGACTTAGTTTTAATTTGGAAAACATTTAGATATGTCTATCTAATTAGCTTACTTTTTTATTTATTCTTTCTTTTTGGATTTGCTTGTTCAAGTGACATTTCGCGTCACATTCACGGTAGCATTACATCTGTCTCCTGCACGCCAAACAGGAGATGAGAAGAAGCAAATTGGTAAATGTCAGTTCAATTGTAAGTTCATTCTTTATGTGCGTAGTGGTGTGCGATGTGTATTGTCTATTATGATATTTTTTTAATGATGTACAAGGCACTGTGAGCTGACATCGCTTTTGTCTCTCATGCTTTCACTGCGTGATGTGTGCAGTTATAGGTATGTTCCCAAATGAGTTTGTCTTATATTTATATCATATTATGTTGTTATCATACAATATCATATCAGCAAGAGTGCCGTTTTCCCATGTACAATTGGAAATTGTATTTTATTATTATTTTATTTTATTATTTATTTTATATAACAGTTAAATGAACAATAAATTAACATTGTGAGTTACATTTTATAAACAAAGTTGTCAATATTGTTTGTTTTCCCTTTATTTCGCCAACGAGAATTTCAAAATGAAACCATAGCAGAGTCTCAATGCAACAGACAACGGTGATTTTTTTTTTTACTGAAATCCACGTTTTGAACGAATCAATTTAATGATTCAGTGAGCAATCACTTGCTTCTTTCCCGAATGAATCAGCCGTTTGAACAAATCGGTTGAATGAATGACTCCCTTTTTAGTTAGCAGTTTTAGTTTCACATTTAAAGTATCCTTTAATTAGAACGTTAAAATTAGAAATCAGTTCATATTTAAATATTAAATTAAAAAAAATCTCATAGCTATATTTATGCAATTGTAAATGCAGTGTAAATATATTAATGCCAGTTCTGATGCCGCTTCTGTGTCTCTGCGCTGCAAAGACGGATTTTGATTTAATGATTTAATTTGACTGTTAACAGAGTGGTATTGTGTTAGTATTCTAATATTATTGAATTTGAATGTTAGAATTTGACATAAAAGGTGATGCATACATCTACAAATGTCCATTTATGGGTGAAAATGCCCCGGAAATCAATTTAAGGTGGCAATATTACCCCTTAATAAAAAACATCTGTCACTGCTGTGAACTGACCATTGCATAGAATATGAAAAATATGAATATCTCCATGAGCACTGAAATATTTTAATGTTTTTTATTTTTTAAACAAAAAGTTACGTTCTGATATATTATTCTCTCTTACTGTTATATGATTCAATGACATTACAAAGTGAAACTATTGCAGGTGTTTTTCATTGCACAGTTCTTAATTTTAAAAAAATCTTTCCGTTATTATAATTTTTTGTGAAATTATTTGGTAGTCAGAGGTGCGTGTGTGTGGTTGGGGTGAGATTTGTTTAGGGCGCGACCAAAAAAGTTTGAGAACCACTACCCTAACCTAACCAGTACATTCTCAGAATGTTCCCATTACGTTCTCAGAATAATCCCAGTACATTCCCCTAACCTCTTCACATATCATTTACCCAGAAGTACGTCAGTAATCATCCAGCACTGCAACATCCCATATAATATAACCGGCATAGAAGACAGATGAATGGACAACAAAGCCTACAACAAATCATGTCTTGTTTTGATCTGTTGTTTAATCAATAGAGATTATCCAAACACAAAAATCATTATATGGAGGATGAAATAAGATTCAATTTGTCCATTAAAATGTAAGATTTTTTAGAGCTTGTACCACAATATCCCAGATTTTACATATTTTTTCAGCACCAAATAAGAACTTTCTTAGGCTTCACTTTTGACTATTCTTGTGAAAGGCTGGATTTGTGTAACTTCCCATTGTGTTGTAAGCATATCATGGACATACCTAGACAAAACAAGAAGTAGTTCTTACACACACTGACACTCTCAACCAAACCAGCACAAAACCAGAAGTTGAAGATACGCACACACATTTGCTTACACATTTCTTTCTTGTTTCTATATTTCTTGAAATGCCATATATGGTTAGCTTGATCTTCAAGTACTATGATTGGATGGACTGGATATCCTGGATGATTTTTCATCTTGTGTATAATTATGACTCTCAGTCCACCATGTAAATCAAAGTGGCTTAAACCATATTGTATATCTTGGCGCAACATTTGGACTATGCCCTATAAGTTTATTATTTCTAATAAAGTCAAAGAAGTAATATACAAAATTATTCATAGATGCTATCCTGTAAATGCAACCATTAGTAGATATATTCACGCTGTTTGTGATAAGTGCACTTTTTGTAACACATCACTTGAAGACATTGAACATTTATTTTTATATTGCCCTTTTTCTCTTTCTTTTTGGACTGACTTTAAAATAGATATGACAAAAAAATTGAACAGATGTCTTAATTTAGACCCTCATGACATTTTACTTTGTTTCCAAAACCCTTTTTTTTTCTGAAAAACAAAATTATATAATTAATCTTTTTATCATTTTGGCGAAATTTTATATTCATAAGACAAGAATAACTCAAAAGAAACCCTCCTATATTGCCTTCTATAATACTGATCTAACAATATATTTTGAAACTCTTTCAAACATGAGATCACAAAATAAAAAGCTTATAAAAACAATACAAATATTAAAGCTTTTCAAATACATATAAATGCCCTAATATTTTATACTTATATTTTTGTATTTGTTCTTATGTTTATTATTATTATTTTTTTTTTATTATTATTTTTCTGGTTAAATATTTTGAGCTGTATTGTCAATGCTTTGTAACCATTTTGTTTTCTTGCATTGTACTCAAATGTTTTTGTATTTGAACTGACTAAATAAAAAAAATAAAAAAAATAAAAAATAAAAAAAAATAATTATTATGACTCTTCTTCCTTAAAGGCACACTGTGGAGAAATTGTGTTTTTGTCAAACAGCGACCCCTAGAGTCGCTGTGGAATACTTGCACTGTCGTAAATAACCCACAGCTCTGATAATCGAAAGCTAGCTAGACATGTGGAAATTATTGGACTGGTCTAATTATCAGCAATGGATGAATGAACAGCATGTAAAAAAATGCCATAGTACAAGCAAGCGCAACAACATACAACATAGAATGCAAACAAGTTTACAAATAAGAGATTTATTTACTGGCCACTTCATGCGTTTTCTCAGATCGGATTTCTGATTTATCAAAACGATTCCATTTACACCTGGTCACATAAATGTGTTTTTGCGAAACGGATTTAAATCCGATCTTCGATTCTAGCGCTATATGCAGATTTAATGGAGTGCACGTCACCGAAAGCAACAGATATGAGCTGCATTTTATTGATCATCAGCTAAAATTTCAAAATCAAAGACCGCAATAAGAGAGAGCAGTAACAGCCCTGGTAAGATCATTTCGTTTCTTTACTTTTAATGATGATGATTGTGTGATAAGCGTCTGCGAGACTGCGACTTACTTTCACTTTGATTTGCGATAGTTTGCATGTTGTCTTGATGAATCGATGCTCAGCTGCGGTAATGCGTGTTCCAGTAGCATCGTTATATCTGGCAATAACATATAAACTATAACACGCTCTCACACTTTTTTTTAATAATTTTTTTACATTTTTGGGAGGAGTACAATTTACATATGTGGTTTCAACAACCAGATGCACACTTGTCCAGTTTCGTCTGGAATGCGTCTCAGACCTCCTCCAGAAGTGGTTTGAGCGGTCGGATTCAAATCCGTCTTGAATGCGTTTCGGAGGACATTTACACCTGGTCTTTTCACGATCAGATAGCTATCCGATCTGAGAAAACGCATGAAGTGGCCAGGTGTAAACAGCCCCCATGACAAAAACAAACGCACGAAAGCCGAAAACAAACGCTGGTTGGCCTCTCACGTCCATAGACAGTATATAAACGCTCACGTCCAAATTTTAGGAAGTGGTGGGGGAAGTGACACGTGACATATGCCATAAAGCAGTCGAATTTTGTAGTTCTTTTTGTGCTCGGGTTACTACCTGAACCCCGAAGTTACGTAGTGCCAGTAAAAGCGATACAGACCCCGTCAGGCTATGGCAGACGTGTCATTCAACCTATTGTAAGTCGATGTACCATCACAAGGGTCTTGGAAATATATTATGAAGGTTGAAAAGCTACATAGTGTTCCTTTAATAAACTTGAGAATGTTATGGTACTGCACTGTGTCTGCCTGATCATTCTCCCGAGATCTTGCACCTGTTTCTAACTGATGACTGAGAACACTGAGGGTACAGATAATCTACCTAAATTTGAATTCTAACACAACTTCAACGCAATCTTGTGAAATGTTCTGAAATGTATTCACAGACATTAAAAATGAATAAACAATTATTTGACTTAAACTAGGATAATTTAATTGCTTACCACTGAATTGAGCTGTTTAGTGGGACATACTTCTTCCTTTTCGTCAGTAAAGAAAAACTCAGTTTACATCATGTTTTATTCAATTACACTTGTCAAATCTCTCTGAAATCACTATTTAGTAATAAGTAATTATTCAATAAATATATTAGTTAGTCACTCAGTCAGTTAAACTAAATGACCATTCATTTTTAAATTAGGCGAGTGCATGCGGCTTTCTGTGGAAGACGAGAGAAAGCATGTGCAGATCAGATGCACACAGCCTTGGCTTAATATTTTTATCTATGAAATTGGATTTATCCGACCATTATAAAGTGTTTTTTGACTGATCTAATTTCTACATTTTATTAAATGCTGTATTATACTAGTTTCAGATATATAATTCTCAAAATATAGTTTATGGTTATGAAAAATTAGACATTTCAGCATTAGAATAATGTATTCGAATAATATTGAACAATGTGCATCCGCCATTTTCACTGGATGTTAATGAACTCTCATGCACAAAGAAAATGACTGTGTTTGTCAATCACCAGAGCTAGGCAGAAAAACTAAAGGAGTGCAAAAACTAAGTTTTACATTTCATTATTAATTTTTGTACTTCTATAACACGAGATGCTTTTCAGTTTTGTAGCTGATTGTGACCCAATAACTTAACAAAAATGAGCTATGCAAGAGCGCATTCTGTTTACTGCTTAACACTCCAAAGGAGGCTGTATTGTACCAACTACCTCAGGGAGGATTGAATGCCACTCAGTGGAACAAACTGTAATTTGCACTACTGTTTGTTTAAAATAAACGAAAAGAAACCTAGTATTGGGGATGTGATGCTTTTTCCTGTTGTACTGAA
This sequence comes from Vimba vimba, assembly GCA_022828995.1. Lineage (NCBI taxonomy): Eukaryota > Metazoa > Chordata > Actinopteri > Cypriniformes > Leuciscidae > Vimba > Vimba vimba. The sequence continues at coordinate 28,643,825 of CM040821.1, forward strand.
CTCGTATCGAACCATGACCCCAAAAACGAGGTACATACCAAACCATGACTTCTGTATGTGTCATTCCTAGTAGTTAAATATGCATTTATTTTATTACTCTTATGTATTTTATGCTCATTGTTTGAGTATGAAATGTGTTTCACTAGTTCGCCTGACCATTCAGCCTTAAAGGTTAATAGTAGGGGTGTAACGGTACGTGTATTCGTACCGGACCGTTTCGGTACAGGGCTTTCGGTTCGGTGCACGTGTGTACCGAATGACTGAATGCAATATTTTGTGTGCGGAACATAGGTACATTTCCGCCCTGCAGCTGATTCTAAAGTTTTACCAGAGCCCGTCTGGTTTTAGTTTTACCCGTCGTCACTGTAACCTAAACCAATGAAATCGACTGCAGGGCGAAAAAAAGATTTTCCGCTCCGTGTGCGCCGCCGCACTCTCCGTTCCGTGTGTGTGTGTGCGTGTGTCTGCGCGCTGGCGCTGCGGTCTCTGCTCAATGTTCAATGTTCGACTCCGTGTTTGCGCTGCGCGTTCTGCTCTGTCGTTAACGGCCCAAACACTCCAATCATGTACCGATCATGCACTGGAAAAGCAAAGTCCGCTCAAATAAGGTGACATTTCTCAGTAGTAGACTTCTGTTTGCTGAGCTGGTATAGTCACGCTAGCAACAATGGTAAAATGACCTGCTCTGATCACATGCTCTGGTAATAATAGCTTTGTAGGAATATATTTTATTTTGATAATTAGTAAAAAAATGGAAAAAAAAATCTTAAATTGATTGTTGATTGATTATTGAAAAATGATAATACATTGATATATATATGTTTAATATTATTTTAATATAGGGCTATTTTCTGTTCCTTTTTTTCCCCGGTGTTTCATTTAATTAGGTGATTCTAAGTTTAATTATTAATGATTACAAGCTTGGAGGAATTGCAATTAATTACAGCAAATTGTGCAATTAAAGTTCATTTTTTTCCCAGTCTTAATTTTTAAATATGAGCAGGCCTACAAGCTGGGATTGGTAATGCTGCACTGTAATCATAGTTATTTATTTATATTTTTCATTAAATTTATTATGTGATATTGGTTTGAGACTGAGAGTATTTTATTTAGTGGAGAACTTTGCAGCAGTATTTTATTTCTTATTCTTTTTTTTATTTTATATATATTTTAGTATATTTTATTAAAGTGTTTAAAAAAAGTGTAAACAAATTGTTAAAAAAAAGTTTATAGTAATAAACAACCTGCAGTTTAATGTTTGCATTTCTTTCCCTTACTGTACCGAAAATAAACCGAATCGTGACTTTAAAACCGAGGTACGAACCGAACCGTGATTTTTGCGTACCGTTACAACCCTAGTTAATAGTAAACTAACTTGCCTTGTTGTCCTTGGAGGTGGCTCGAGTTAAACCCCTCGAGTTAAATTGCACATAAGAGTAAACTATTTAAATTTTGATCAATTATTTCTCAATGAAATAAATATTGTTTTAGTGCTGAAAACTTCAGAGGTTTTCAGCACGTGTGGAACCCCAGGTTATGTCAGTCAATCATAAATCATTGTAATTCAGCCCTACTTTTCCCATCTCACATTTCACTCATCTTCTTTCAAAAGTGAACAAATTGTATGCATTTATGGAAGCTTTATTTTTGCAGTTGGAGTTTTCTATATTTGAAAATTCATGAAAACAACTAAAGAAACATGAAACACTCACCTCAACAATATTTGTAGATCTTTCTTTTTTCTCTTCTGAACTATTGAGTTCGTTCTTGTGAAGGAACTGAAACTGCTTTTTAGGAAGAGACATACGTCAGACGTCAGCAAACACTCAATCTGATCTGGTTTGTTATTCAGAAAGTTGTATTTTTGTACTTTTTTTTGTATTTTGCTAAGTTTTGAACATTTTAATGTGTATTACTATGTTTTCATAGTTTGTCTTTCAATTTGAAATGAAAGGAGTAGAAAAAAACTGCCTTCATTCAAATTTTCAAAAAATACAAATAATAAAAGGTAATTAATAGATGAATAAGGCATTATTTTATGTTTTTAGATTCTGTAGTAGAAAAATGGATAATCAGCTTGAATATAGTTTATTACATAGGAAACGCCCCTTTCCTTTGATTGATCATCCAAAGATGAACCCATGCTGTCATCAGTTGTTCCTCAGTTCTGTGCATCAGAAAAATAGTCATTCACTGTTATAATTCTACAGATTAAAGTGTATTTGCAGCTACATATAAGGATGTGTCCAAAGCCAAATACTATATTTGTAAATATATGGAGCATCAATTAACAAGGGTCGAGCAGTTCAAAACTTTTATGCCCTCTATGGCAACCTAAAACGTAGGGTTGACATCATTACATATCTATGATGGTGAATATGCAAAGACACACACACACAAAATGAAAGACTTAGTAATACTTAATAAATTTTAAGCATTTATTAATCAGTCAATGTTAGAAACTGATTAGACTTAAAGATTTATTTTTTTCTAGTGGACCACAGTATTATTACAGCCTTCATCGTTCAGTGGACCATACTAGTGATGGGTCGTTCGCGAATGAGCCGGATCTAAGAGCCGGCTCTTGTAGGTGAACGACGGGAGCCGGCTCGCATATCTAAAGAGCCGACTCTATTTTTAAAAATATAGATAGAAATTAAATCATTATGTAGGCTAATAATGAAATAATGAATGATTTTAATTGTATTTAAAATAATTGACTAATTCAAAAAACAACAAAAACATAATTTTATAGGCCTAAAGGCGCACACACATTTGTTTCGACTGTCTGATCAGCCTCACATTCTGTTCCTGTCAATCATACACGCGATGTCAACCAATTAAACTGCATGAGGGAGGGCCGAGCTAACTCACACACACACACTAGATATGAGGATAAACCGCGGATGACGTGACGAAAAATAATATTAATAATTGAATTAAATTCGGGCGGGTGGCGGTTGAACCAATCAAATGAAAAAAGTTTGCCACTAAGCAAACCAGCAAGCTATGCCCAGCTGTCAGTACTATTGGAGGAGGCCTAAACGTGTCTTAGATGAGAATGCCTGCGTTATTGTTATTTTGTTTCGATATTAGTTATATTTTAAAACAGCCAGTCGTAGCCTACCACTCGTGGAATAGGCTAGGCATTTAAAAGAGAGACAGATTATGGTCTGATATGTCTCAGAAATGACATCGGGCAATTGCCGCGCAAGATGTTCAGAAGAACGCAAGAGCTAAACTTCTACAAGCTCAATAACATCCACATAAAAAAATAAAAAAAGAAGGTAAGAAAAATAGTCAATCATAACTTTGCCCATTAATTAGATGTGCAAGGCAAGCAGACAAGTTTTTGGGTTGTTATGGACAATTAAAAATGTGGATATTCACGTTGCACAGTTGTGTGGTGGACTTTCAGCGAGTTAAAACATAATTTTTTTAAAGAGCCGTTTGTGAGTCAAAAAGAGCCGGCTCTTTTCAGTGAGCTGAGTCAAACGAGCCGGCTCACGAAAAAGAGCCGGAATGCCCATCACTAGACCATACTTTGTCAATGTCTCCCCAAACTGAGACGTACCATCTGGCCAGGCTTCATGTCTCTAGGCCTTATGGTTTGGTCTGCACGATCAGTTTTAAGGCAGAATAATAATAATAATTAAAGCTGCTAGCAGCATTTAGCGGGGTTCAAGCAGTCAAGGCAGTTAAGCATCAAAAGACATTAAGTTTTATGTAGCAAGCATTTAACCATTGACATCATAGATGGAATAGACCATGTTTTAGCATGATTTACCATGATATACCACATTTTAGTGTGATTTTTTTCATGATTTACCATGTTCCAGTATGATTTATCATGAATCTAGCATGATTTACCATAGTTTACCATGATTTATCTTAGTTTACTTTGATTTAACCATGATATATCACATTCTAGAATGATTTACCAGGATTCTAGCATGATTTACCTTATTTACTATAATTTACCATGTTTCTAGTGTTATTTACCACGATTTACCACGTTGCTAGCAATTATGTGAAGTATCAGAACAAATGAAGTGATAAACTCTGACAAAATATGATTGTGTTATAATAGTAATTGTTATCTAAGGGATTTTTTAGTGTCTAAATATATGAATGCAAAAGCACATGTGAAAAGACTATTAATAAGTAGAATGGCCAGCAGAGGGCAGTAGGAGACCACTTATTGGCACATTTTCATTTTAAACTACTTGGTTTCACTAGTATTCTGCACTAAAGCAAACAAGTTTTTCATGTTAACTCCATAATGCATGCACACACACACACATTTTTGGGATATGTTATTGTGAAAGTGTTTTTAATGGTATATAAGCATTTCACACACACACAGACATTTTTGGGATATGTTATTGTGAAAATCTCTTTTAATGGTTTATAAGCATTTCACAATAAAAAAATAGCTTTAAGCATTTGTTTGTTAGCCAATGCTGAAAGCTGATAAAAAAGATAAAAAAATGTCTAATACTGCTGCTCCTTCTAGTGGACAACAGTGGTATTACAGGTATCATAGGATTTCGGGGACACTTGGTCAAACTACATATTGAAGTGACCCTATTATAGCCATCCAAATGAAGAAGTTATACCTTTTCTGATAATTATTGATCTAGAGAGTCCAGAGAATTGTACTGCACTGGTTTTGAACATTATGATACGTACATTATATGATCCAAATCAATGCAGAAATACTCACTAGTGCACTTGTCACAAGTGACTACTTCAACCTTTTTTTTTTTTTTTTGTAGATACAATGTCTATTTTATTCTTTAAAACACTACTCAAGATTCATCAATGTTGTCAATGTGTAAATATTTGCAAAACCCACAAATACATCTGCAGTCTTGAAATCAAGTGTAGAAATTATTTTTTTATATAATTCATTATTATCAACAAACTTTTGCATCTAGTTAACACCTTGTAAAATTTGTTTATTGCCATTTCGGTTATTCTATATGCTACACGAAAGATGATCATGCATTAGGTCTTTCTTATAATAGGTTTTAACTGTACTAAATCATTAAGGTATCTTTACTAAGCATTTTTTACCCAAAAATTGTCCTTCAACATCTGCAGCGACCATTTTCTGCCTCATTTTACATCTAGAAATATCAGCAGCAAAATTATTAGACATAATATACTTGCCATAAGCTGTCATTTACTTTTGTTTGTACAAGCTGAAACGTATACAAAATGCGTAGAAAAAATAAACTCAACATTTGCTGAATGCACACATTTTTATTGCAGACATTTGACAATACTCTTGTAAGTTTTCTCAGCTTTGCTGTACATTATATTGCTGTTATACAGTTAACAGATTCAGGTCTGCTTTGATTGAAATATTTTAAAATACAACAATTTAAAAATAAATAAAATATGGCAACAATTTTAGTTTCTCTGCAACACAATTTCTTATTTAAAACAAGCAAGCCACACCGTGCTGTGTGATTGCATGGTTGAACAGACAGAAGTTATTGAAAAAGCAAATCACAAAATAAAAAAATAAAACAGAGCAATGGACACTTGTAACAGATGAGAAGTATTGAGGGCACTGTTACAGTTCAACAGCACCTTGCCAGTGGTGCAGCAAGTGGTCCTTTATAGTCCTTCAAACAAAGCGTCCAGGTGTGCAGCGTCTTCTCCCTCTAACTCTAACCTCTAATGGCTGAATCTTCTGTTGTTTTGTGTGCCGTGTCTTCCAGTGCTACAGACGGTCCTGAACTGCTGCTGGCACTTTTGTCGTTAAAGGAGACTTTAGCAACAAACTCCCTCCATGTTTGGATGCACATCTCGTCGTGCACAAGAACGTCTGCAACCAGACTGTGGGAATCGACCGATTCACCTGCCTCCAATTGTAGTAAATCGCAAATCTGAACATCATCTAGATTAATCTTTTGCAGTGCAGATTTCACCATAATGCTGACATGGCCTCGAAACTCAACTTTTGTTTGTTTTGCAAAATGATTGGCATTCGTTGCAGCGAGTCATCAAAGTACTTGAGTTTACTGTTTGTAACAAGTGGTGTTTAGGGCAAAAGTGCTCCACCTTTATTTCTGCGTCCACTATTTCTCCTACCACTGTCTGCAGGTCAGTGTCTGTGAATTTTTTAGCTGCACCGCAATCTTTTATCTGGCTGATGGTCGTCTGCATGGTGGTGCTCAGCGTGGCCATTCCTTTGAACTGTCTCACAGACACGTTGTCTAGTCTGTACCAGGAGCCTTGCACCAGGTCATGCTGACCCCCAGAGAGTGAGCAACAGCAAATCATTGGCATCCGCAACTACGACACTCTTTCGTCGCACCCTTTGCCCCCGAACAACGGTCTCCTTCTCCTCCAAAGCATGTATCATCTTGATGTTGACCGTGACCTACAAAAATAAACGTACAAATAATCACTGTTGGGACACTACTTTATGTACATTCATAGTAACACAACATGTAATGTTTGTCTCCAATTAGACGCTTATAATATCTGTAATCTCATTAATGGCCTACACACCTTTTCTCTTATACCTACATGGTTCCACTATATATATATTTTTGTAAGTGCAGCACCTTTTGAAGTTTACAGCTTTTTCCACATCACCTGTTTCTCTCGGCACCCTATTTTAATCATTTACTGTACAGTTCTTTAAATGAATAGCATAGCTCACTCAAATTATAATTGAAATAATTTGAGGGTTAGTAAATGACAAACCTGTATGTAATGTAATGTTTTCTGCTGAATACAAAATGAAATATGTAGAAGATTCTGAATAAGCAAAGACTTGATGGACCCCATTGACTTCCATAGTATTTTTTCCCTAATGTGGAAGTCAATGTTGTGCACAAACTGTCTGGTTGTCGACAATATTCAAAATATCTTATTTCGCGTTTAGCTGAAGAAAGAGGGTGAGTCAATGATGCCAGAATTTTAATTTGTGGTTATATTCCTTTAAAGATGTAGTTAACTCAAAAACAAACATTGTGTAATTCCATACCCACTATCCGTTCATCTACCGTTACAACATTCACGAACATTTCAATCAAAAATGTAAGAGCTTTCTGTCCGTCCATTGATTTCGTCAGCAACTTAATTTGTGTTCCACACAAACACATTTTTTGGAAGTTTGAAAACAAATGTTTTACACTTACCCTCTGAAACTCTCGCAAATCTTTGATGATGTCACTGAGCACCCTGACTGTGCTGCTTGGAATCAATTTGTCCTCAAATGCAAAGGCCAAGCGCCGAACGATCGACGCCTTTGACTTGCTGTTGACAAGTATGTCGTTTGTGTTCTTTATCTGCTTTGAGGGTGAAAACCCTACACCACTGAGCTTCATTGGAGTCCTGCAAAACACACAAAACATCTTCATTCAGTTTTTGCATTTCACACACAATACAACCTGCATTCCCGCTTCACATTCCTCTTCCATTTACTATACACAACAACAGTTCCCTTAAACACTCTTCTTAGTTTGTAACATTTCAATTTACTTCATTTGTACACATCAAATATTAAATTTAAACGTTCTACATGTAACAACCGCTGAATGACAAAGCATTCTTTAGAAATGTTGGCCCATATTGATAGGATAGCATCTTGCAGTTGATGGAGATTTGTGGGATGCACATCCAGGGCAGAAAGCTCCCGTTCCACCACATCCCAAAGATGCTCTATTGGGTTGAGATCTGGTGACTGTGGGGGCAATTTTAGTACAGTGAACTCATTGTCATGTTCAAGAAACCAATTTGAAATGATTCGAGCTTTGTGACATGGTGCATTATCCTGCTGGAAGTAGTCATCAGAGGATGGGTACATGGTGGTCATAAAGGGATGGACATGGTCAGAAACAATGCTCAGGTGAGCCGTGGCATTTAAACGATGCCCAATTGGCACTAAGGGGCCTAAAGTGTGCCAAGAAAACATCCCCCACACCATTACACCACCACCACCAGCCTGCACAGTGGTAACAAGGCATGATGGATCCATGTTCTCATTCTGTTTACGCCAAATTCTGACTCTACCATCTGAATGTCTCAACAGAAATCGAGACTCATCAGACCAGGCAACATTTTTCCAGTCTTCAGAAGTGAGTGAACAGATTTTTTTTATTCATCTCTGTTCAAAAGTTATGATGTCGCAAACTTAACAAGGTCCACCCAAAATCGGCTAAGAGGCTGTATCTCGGCCAAAGTTTGATCAATCGAAACGAAAATTGGTACACTTCATCGGAAGCATGATCTGAGGTTCCATGCCAAATTTGAGAACAGCGCCACCTACAGGTCATGAGATCTGGAAAAATGCTATTTGTGTCAATAACTTTTGAACAGTTTGTCAGAAAATCATAAATGTGGTATCTATGGATTCCTTGGGTCATGCCGAATCCGACAATACAGATTTTTTTGCCAGGATGGGATGTACCACGTTGTACCACGCCATTTTGAATTTTGTCATAATTTGCAATAAGGTTAAAACTATTTGACATATCTTCACAAAATTTTGAATGGATCATCGCCACAATGGCCTGAAGGTACATGAGAAGATTGAACACAGCGCCACCTAGTGTTCCAAAAATATAAGGTCTTTTGCAAAAAAGCTTATAACTTTTGAAAACATTGTTCAAATTTTGATTTCTTTATGCCATTACGTTCTGTGGCTTATGCAGATTCCGACGACATCTCATTTGTCATTTTCCAACAATGTGACTGTCCGCCATATTGGAACAAATGAAAAACAGTTTTTTCGCTACTCCTCTTTCAAATCTTGCTCAATTTTGTCCAAAATTTGATCAGATGATCTTTGGACCAAGCCGCACAGAAGTGAGTGAACAGATTTTTGATTTTCACTACCGTTTGAACTCCTTTATTATCTGGGTAAGAGCTGTACTAATGTTTCTAACACTGGGGTAAGAAATAAGTGTTTTTTTTCTACATTCTGTGTTCGTTCTCATCAGAACTATCTTTCATCCTATCAGATATGATTTCATCCTATCTGTACCTCTGAACCCATCAGTTCTTCATGTACATTCTATTTCTGCTCTTCTGGCTCCGCATTACGCAACAGCCCTACTGTGCTACAGCGGCTTGGCCCCGTATTGCTGCTTGCAGCTATATTTATTATTAGGGGCCAAGCCCCGAAGGGGATGGCTCCTATTGTATCTGTTAGTTTTCTTATTATTCTTCTTCTTCTTCCTCCAATGGAAGTCTATGGCAGCCCTATGAACCGTACATAGGAAAATGATGAAATTTGGTACACTTCTAGTGATGCTAATGAATAGTAATTGGACCAATTTTTGAGCCTCTAGGACCAACTCTATAGCGCCACCACCAGTTCAAAATTTCAAAATTTGAATGGTTATAACTTCTGAACCCTTTGATCTAGAGACATGAAACTTAGTACATCTGATTCCTCTCATCATCGTGATCACAACCAATACCTTACATTAAGACTCCGCCCATTACAGTAGTGGCCATTTTGAAAAGTACAGTATTCAGTTTTTTGCTACTTCTCATTCTTCTCAAAATAAGTGCAGATGATCTCCTGTCTGAGCTGCACAGAACCATATATTTTTATTTATCTTCATTCAATAGTTATGGTATCACAAATTTAACAAGGTCAACCCAAAATTGCTTCAGAGGCTAACCCTTACCCTTCATCGGAACCATGATCTGAGGGGCCATTCAGAACTTAGGAACAGTGCCACCTACAAGTCATAAGATTCTGTTACAGACATAGTGTCTTTCTGAGAAGTAACACATTAGAATATAATATGTGGCACATTTATATATTCACACTTGAATAATGGAATTTTGGCATCTTTGTAAAAAACATCCAAAAAAAACATGTTTTACCAATGGTCCAACTAGATGAGTAACAGTCACATCACATCATTGTCAGATTGTGAGTTTGAGCCCTGTGTAGGACAACTTAAAGCCTTGTAAAATTGTTCCATTATTATCCAGGTAAGCATTATTTTTGTCACGACCGCACAAAGAGAAAAGAGCACGGGATCCAAATGCAGTGTGGTGAGGCTTTATTTCAGGGCAATCCAAAAATCAAGGTCCAAACACAGGCAGGGGTCGAAAATCCAGACAGGCAATATCAAAACAACAAACAGGCAAGGAAAAACACAAGAACTGGAGTGGTGTGACATACAACATTGATCCACAAAGAACACAAGACAAACAGGGCATTAAATACATGCATGACGAGGGGAAAACGAGAGACAGCTGGTGATTACAATTATTAACACCTGAGTGTAATACACAGACAGGAATTGTGGGAGTTGAAGTTCATGTGCATGACACCGTGGGGAAAAGGAGGACATCTAGTGGAAACACGGGGAACACAACCAGACACTGTGACATTACCCCCCTTCAACGGAGTGGCTCCCAGACACTACAAGACAGAACAAGGAACAAAACAAAAGCTCAGGAGGGAGGTGGCCCGGTGGAGGACCAGGGGGAGGGATGGGGGGCCAGGTCCGTGCGGGGAAACAGACACAAGGGGCAACAGACTCCATGAGGACCAGGGAAACATAGACAGTAGAACGGGGAAACAGATGAAAACAAATAGTTCATCAGGCGGTCGAGGCAAGGGGAACAGTTCATCAGGCGATCGAGGCAAAGGGAACAGTTCATCAGGCGGTCGGGGCAAGGGGAACGGACCATCGGGTGGCCGGGGCAATGCGAAAAGTTCATCTGGCGGCCAGGGCGGAAGCACTGGAATCCGCTCTGGCTCTGGGTCGGCTGGGCAGGCGACTGGCTCCGGCTCTGGATCAGCTGGGCAGGTCTCTGGCTCCGACTCTGGATCAGCTGGGCAGGTCTCTGGCTCCGACTCTGGATCAGCTGGGCAGGTCTCTGGCTCAGGCTCTGGATCAGCTGGGCAGGTCTCTGGCTCCAGCTCTGGATCAGCTGGGCAGGTCACTGGCTCCGGCTCTGGATCAGCTGGGCAGGTCTCTGGCTCCGGCTCTGGATCAGCTGGGCAGGTCTCTGGCTCCGGCTCTGGATCAGCTGGGCAGGTCACTGGCTCCGGCTCTGGATCCGGCAGGACTAGCAGCGTGGGCGGGGCCGGCAGGGCTAGCAGCGCGGGCGGGGCCGGCAGGGCTAGCAGCCCATGGACGGCCTCCGGGGCGGCCCTCCTCACCGCGGTAGCAGCAACGACCTCCGAGACAGCTTCCTTCTCCGCAGCCGCCGTGGCTTCAGAGACAGCTTCCTCCTCCACAGCCGCAGTAGCTTCAGAGACAGCTTCCTCCTCCACAACAGCAGCGGCCTCAGGGACAGCTTCCTCCCTCTCTGCAACAGCGACTTCCAGGGCATTGGGGGAATCGGGGGTCTTCCTCCTCCTCCGTCGCTTACGACGGTGAGGTGCAGGCTCTGAGCTGGGCTCTGGGGTTTGAGCGGTGTCTGTGCTGGGCAGCGGGGATGCGCGCTCTGTGCTGGGCAGCGGCGATGCACTCTCTGGGCTGGGCAGCGGCGATGCACTCTCTGGGCTGGGCAGCGGCGATGCACTCTCTGGGAACTTTCTTTGAACTGAGCAGCGATGAAGCCTTCCTTGAGCTGGGCAGCGATGAAGCCTTCCTTGAGCTGGGCAGCGATGAAGCTTTCTTTGAACTGAGCAGCGATGAAGCCTTCCTTGAGCTGGGCAGCGATGAAGCTTTCTCTGAGCTGGGCAGCGATGATGCATGGGAGGCTGTTGTATCCCGCTGGCTTCGATGGTGGAGATACATCGTGAACCTCACAAAATCCAAAATTTCCAGCCCCTTCATTTCCCATTGGGGCAATGGATCGTCCAAACAACCATTAAGGATATCCTTCAGGGAGGCGTCATTGTGGCCTAGGTCTTGTGCCATTCTGAAGAAGGTTTTAGAAAATTCACTTACAGCTTGACCCCGTTGGCGTAAGCCCATCAATTCCTGAAACCTTCTCCTCCTCTCCTTCTGAGTGATGGTGGAAGGAGCCTCAACCACCGAACTGCTGGATCCCTTCATCTTGGTGGATCAATCTGTCACGACCGCACAGAGAGAAAAGAGCACGGGATCCAAATGCAGTGTGGTGAGGCTTTATTTCAGGGCAATCCAAAAATCAAGGTCCAAACACAGGCAGGGGTCGAAAATCCAGACAGGCAATATCAAAACAACAAACAGGCAAGGAAAAACACGAGAACTGGAGTGGTGTGACATACAACATTGATCCACAAAGAACACAAGACAAACAGGGCATTAAATACATGCATGACGAGGGGAAAACGAGAGACAGCTGGTGATTACAATTATTAACACCTGAGTGTAATACACAGACAGGAATTGTGGGAGTTGAAGTTCATGTGCATGACACCGTGGGGAAAAGGAGGACATCTAGTGGAAACACGGGGAACACAACCAGACACTGTGACAATTTTAATCTTTCTTTGGGGATTAGAAATGTTGTTCATTCTATGTTGATTTTCACCTGAAGTTTTCAGTATCCAGAAAGTTTTGTGATCAAATAGGATTGTTATAGCAGTCATTGACTTTCTACTATTCTTGCAATGTATGCAGTTTTCTTCATATTAATAAACTTTTATTTGCATATTTTGTGATTCTCATCTCAATTTCTTTTTGTGCATTGTGTGTAATGAGCTAGAGAGCAGAAGGGTGTGATTGGATGTTTGTGATGGTCTAAGTAAACCTCTTTTTTTAAATAAGGCTGGATTTTATAAATTTCAAGTTAACTGCATAAAGGTTTAAAGCAAACAAATGCATTGGATCAACTATTGTCAATGGGCAAAGTGCATAATTTCTACCTGTTCCAAAAGAGCATCTGACAATTATACTTTATTTCCAAGTATATAATAAAGATTTTTTTTAAAACAATCCATACAAGAATAGCATAATTACCATTCAGGTTGGACAACATTATAACAGTTGTCCTGAAGACAGTCACTTACAATTAGTCAAAACAATATAAAAACGACTGTTGAATAATAGCCTACTACAAATTAAATGAAAATTATGTAACTGCTACCATCCACTGAGCTCTTTTATTACATACTTTTTGTTAAAGACACCAAGTTTGTGTATGATCAATTAATATACTAAATAGTGTATATATCCATTCAGTACAAGTAGAAAATCAATAGAGTTTAAAATGAAGTATAAGACTACAGAGACAAAATATATTTCAATCATTTTATGTAAAAAAAAAAAATAAATAAATTTTTATTTTGAACATGTTGTGCCTTAATTCCCCAGTGAGCAAGCCAAAAGGCGACAGTGGCAAGGAAAAACTCCCTTAGATAGCATTGTGGAACATCATAGATCAAGGGGTGGAGCATAATCAGCATAGTGGTAAAGGAAGAAACCTTGAGAGGAACCAGACTCAGCAGGGGCAGGCCATCCTCTTTTGGCTGGCACATATTAAAAGTAACTATACATACTATAGGCCAAATGTAATACAAGCCATCCATTCAACACTGTGGAGATTATGTATTCAGTTGTAAAATAACTTAATTGACTATTGACTGCCTGCATATGTTTCAAGTTCTTTCAGAACATTTTCTGAATTGATAGACGAGAAGAATGTTGTCACTATTGCTAGAAGAGGAAAAGCAATAATGAAAATCACAAAATGATACATTTTCAGTAACAAGTTTGAATATATTCATTGTACATTACCATTTTATCAGTTGTACACTTTACAGAAGTTCATACTGCAGAGAATCTTTTAATTGGTATATGGGAGGAAGTTATGACTTCAGTGCATTTCAGATATCTGAAAACATTACATTCATTGAACAAAGTCCTTGAAAAATTAAGGGTTCACAGAACATAGACATTGTCTCATAGCTTACCTTTTTGTAAGTAGCGGGCATTTGTGGACCATAGAATATCACCAGTAGGTCTTGCAGCTGTTGCACAAATATGAAAGTGTAGTATTAGTAGATCAATCAGGGCTTGAATGAAAGCATTTAAGATTTAGTTTAGCAGACATGCAATGAGCTTTACATTTTTATCAGTTGTGCATTTCTTTATAGGAGTTCATGGAGCAGAGAATCTTGTGATGGGTATATGGAGTTCAGTTCATTCAGAAATCTGCAGAGATTACATGCATTTATAAACTGCTTGGTGAAAGTGAAGGGTTATACTCAAAAACATATTGCCATTAATTTAGAAAATATCGGTTAACTGAAATTGACACGCTTTCATTCAAGCTTTGCAGACATAAAATAAAAAACCTTTTTTGATCAGCTGTGTGCTTCTTTATAGGAGTTCATGGAGCAGAACATCTTGTGATGGGTATATGGAGGAAGTTATGACTTCTGTGAATTTCAAAAACCTGAAAATATTACATTCATTCAACAAAGTGCTATCAGTGAAATATTCACATTAAATATTTCAGAACTAACAGACATTGTCTGTTAACTTACCTTTTGTGGACATTTGTATAGGGATATGTGGACTTCAAAATATCAACAGTAGTTATTGAGTTGTGGCACTAATCTGAAATTGTACCATAAGTAGATTAATCAGTGCTTGTATAAATGTCAACAACTTAAATTTACTTCAATAAAACTTACCGTTTTATCAGTTGTACACTTCTTTACAAAAGTTCATGATGCAGAGAATCCTGGGATGAGTATATGGAGAAAGTTATGACTACTGAATTTCAGAAATCTGAAAATGTTACATTCATTATTAAACAATGTGTTCTAAGTGAAGTCTATGCATAAAACATTTTGCAACTAACATATACATTGTCTGTTAACTTATCTTTTCTGTCAGTAATGGATATTTGTATATGGGTATGTGGAGTTCAGAAAATAAACACTAGTTTTTGAGTTGCTGAACAAATTTGAAAGTGTACCATTAGTATCTTAATCAGTGCTTGTATAATGTCAACAACTTAAAATTATATTTAATTCAATTAAACTTACCATTTTATCAGTTGTGCACTTTTTAAAAATTCATGAAGTACATAACCTCATGATGTATACGGAGGAAGTTAAGAATTCAGTCAATTTCAGCAAATCTGCAAAGATTACACTCATTGAACATGATCTACTTTAAAGTGAGGGTTTTCACAAAATATTTTGCAATTAATGTAGAAAATTTCTATTGCTGTTAACTTACCTTTTTCTTAGTAGTGGACATTTTTATAGGAGTTTGTGGACCTAAGAATATCATCAGTAGTTTATGAGTTGGTGCACAAATCTGAAAATGTACCAGAAGTTGCTTAATCAGTGCTTGAAAGAAAGTGTCAATTTCAGTTTTGCAAACAATGAAAATTACCTTATAATCAGTTGTGTACTTACATTATAGGAGTTCAAGGAGTAGAAAATCTTGTGATGGGTATATGGAGGAAATTATGACTTTGTTGAATGAATGTAATATTTTCAGATTTCTGAAATTTCTGAAAGTGCTATAAGTGAAGTATTCACATTAAACATTTTGCAACTAACAGAGAAAGTCTGTTAGCTTACCTTTTGTGGACATCTGTATAGGGATTTGTGGACTTCAACATATCAACAGTAGTTATTGAGTTGCTGCACAAATCTGAAAGTTTACCGTTAGTAAATTAATCAGTGCTTGTATAAATGTCAACAACTTAAATTTACTTCAATAAAACTTACCGTTTTATCAGTTGTGTGCTTCTTTATAAAAGTTCATGGAGCAGAGAATCTTGTGATTGGTATATGGAGGAAATTATAACTTCAGTTCGTTCAGAAATCTGCAGAGATTACATGCATGTAGCAAACTGCTTGGTGAAAGTGAAGGGGTTTACACAAAAACATATTGCCATTAATGTAGAAAATATCTGTTAACTGAAATTGACACGCTTACATTCAAGCTTTGCAGACATAAAATGAAAAAAAAAAACCTTTTTTGATCAGCTGTATGCTTCTTTAGAGGAGTTCATGGAGCAGAAAATCTTGTGATGGGTATATGGAGGAAGTTACGACTTCAGTGTTTCAGAAATAAAAAAAAATAAAAAAATAAATTACATTCTTTGAACTGCTGAAGTGAAGAGTTAATAATATTTTGCTACTAATGTAGACACTGTATGTTAGCTTACCTTTTTGTCAGTAGTAGACATTGCAGTTTATAAATCTGAAATTATATTGTTAGTTGATAGTGCCTGAAATATTTTCTTTTTAAACTATTAAAATGTAAACAATCATGTCAATTTACCTTTCTATGTGAAGTTTTCTAGATCTTTTTTAGATGTTTTCTTGTAATCCTATTAATTGCATTTTATCAGACAACTGTAGGAATGCAGGCAGTCTTTGTGGATGCTTCCTATGCTGATTGGAAGCATCCAGTGTTGTTTGGATGGCTTAGTCTGGCAGAAATTAGATCAAAAACAAATTTTCAGCTAAAAAACAGAAACATTGTCTAAAAAGATGAAGAAAACCAGAAACACAAATTGAATGCATAAACACTACAAAAACCTTGACTGGATGTAGCTTTGGAGCTCCAGAAAGAAGAGCAATTATAGGAGGTGCTGGGTTGTGCCCGATGAACAAATGGATAGAACTTGGTATGGAATGGACAGGACTGCATGGACCTTGGAATCTCAAGATGTGTGTCACATGGTACGGACAAAAACAGAATAGACAGTGTAGTTATATACATTTCTTAGTTCAGCGTGCTGCATAAATCAGACATATTACCTTACATGAGCAAACCTTTCTTGATAACATACTAGTGGACTTGCAGAAATTACAACACATGAATCTTTATTTTCTTTAGGGCTGAACGATTAATTGCAACAAAACCGCACACGATTTGCGATTATCTTATGCGCAGCTTGTCAGTGGAGTGCGGCTGACTGGTAGTAAATACTGCCCCATTTGAACGCCAGAGGGCGCTCATGCAAACACGCTAAATATGCCCCGCTGCAGAAGTACAATACAGCGCATCATTCCAGGAAATCCCTATCTTACTGCCTTATTTGTTCTGTGTAAGAAGCACATCATCTCACAGAAGGAGGAGCTCAGCTGTGAGTGAGTTTGGAGTAAATGCATGTTATTAAATGTTGTCTGTTCTTGGACGAGGTTCATAAATGCTTCTCATGTTTTGGAAAGATGTTTGACGCGTGTTGTTTTTTCAAATGCACGTTATAAGTGACTTAAACTCACAGTGCCTTAAGATGGAGCAACGTTTACAGAGCCGTACATCAATGACAAACTGCGCAAAAAAATAATAAAAATAAATAAATAAATAAATAAATAAATAATCGCAGCCTTTGCGATTTCAAAATCGCGATAAGCCATCTCGATTTAAGTGCGATTACATGGAAAGTGCGATTAATCGTTCAGCCCTAATTTTCTTAATGAAATGATTTGAAATAAATGGTCTAATAACGTACCGTTTTCACTTGTGAACTTGAACAAGACCTTCATGGACCTCAATCTCAGATTAATTGTAGCATGGTAGGGGCACAGAAAAGAAAAATGCAGTTATACAGTCTTCATTATGTGTCAGAAATGTCAATTACCTTACTGAAACTAGTACTGCTTCATGGTAACTATAATAAGTTGAAACAATTTCAATTGTAACATTTTCTGCATCTTTAATATAGACATGGTCTATTAACGTACCCTTTTCAGTAGTAGGACATTGCACATGTTGACTATCCATGGACTTCCATTAGTTTCCCAATTGAAGATGATGTTAAGATGTCCTCATTGAAGTCTCCCATAATCCCTTTCGGTAACACTTTATTTTACGGTGCCCTTGATACAGAGTAATTACTTAATTAATTACTTAGTAATAGACGTTGTAATAACATGTAACAAAATGTACTTAACATGTAACTAAGTTATGGAACAGTCTGTACTTACAGATTGTAATTACGCACATGTAATAGGCAGCTACTGTTACACATGTGTAACAAGCCGAGTTGGATAAGGTACACATGAAGTACACTTAAGTACATTCTTGATACACTTTATTTTACGTAGCTTATACCTGTGTAATATTATGTAATTACAATGTAATTATGAAACTACTGCATGCATTTAAGCTGTGAACTAGTGAGTTAAATCAAACTAAGGCAGAGATGGATAAGGTATGTATACACAAAGTACACTTGAGTACATTCTTGATACACTTAATATTACACGGGTATAAGCTACGTAAAATAATGTAATTGCAATGTAATTAGGAAACTACTGCATGCATTTAAGCTGTGAACTAGTGAGTTAAATCAAAGTAAGGCAGAGATGGATAAGGTATGTATACACAAAGTACACTTAAGTACATTCTTGATACACTTTATTTTACGTAGCTTATACCTGTGTAATATTATGTAATTAGGAAACTACTGCATGCATTTAAGCTATGAACTAGTGAGTTTAAATCAAACTAAGGCTGAGATGGATAAGGTATGTATACACAAAGTACACTTAAGTACATTCTTGATACACTTTATTTTACGTAGCTCATCCCTGTGTAATATTATGTAATTACAATGTAATTAGGAAACTACTGCATGCATTTAAGCTGTGAACTAGTGAGTTAAATCAAAGTAAGGCAGAGATGGATAAGGTATGTATACACAAAGTACACTTAAGTACATTCTTGATACACTTTATTTTATGTAGCTTATACCCGTGTCATTTTCTGTAATTTTAATGTAATTAGGAAGCTAATGCATGTATTTAAGCTATGAACTAGTGGGTTAATTCAGATGGATAACATATGTCAACGCTATCTCACGACCAATTCGTACGAATTCGAACGAGTGATAAAAAGTTGGCTAATTCGTACGAATTCGTACGACCTCACTCGAACGAATTTGTACGATTTGTCTAAACCCACGTGATGGGTAGGTTTAGGTGCGGGGTCAGGGGTAGGTCATTCGTATGAATTCATACGAATTGGGCAATTCGTAAAATATGTACGATTTAGCAAAAATCGTACTAATTCATACGAGTGAGGTCGTATGAATTCGTACGAATTAGCCACCTCGTAGAATTCGAATACGAATTGCCGTGAGATCAGGCTGCATATGTAGATACACAGGAAGTGCACTTAAGTACAATCTTGATACACTTTATTTTATGTTACATACAAGTAATGCTACAGAACATACACATTTACCATGTGTAACTGCAGATCTCAGTAGCCTAACATATTTAAGTACTTGTTGTTACATTGTGTTATACTAAGTACTTTCTTACATAATTACAGTGTACCAAGTCCATAACACGTATGTAACAGACTCGGCTTGTTACACATGTGTAACAGTAGCTGCATATTACATGTGCGTAATTACAATCTGTAAGTACAGGCTGTTCCATAACTTAGTTACATGTTATTACAAAGTCTATTACTAAGTAATTAATTAAGTAATTACTCTGTATCAAGAGCACCGTAAAATAAAGTGTTACCGAATTAGGCCTGTACAGCAGAGCAGCATTCAAACTGATATGTGGAACTGAGAAGTACAAACATTCCAAATTGCAAGGTTCTGGAATGATGACTTTAAAAAACATGTTTTCACAACAGTAAATAGCAACTCCACCTCCTCGCTGTTGTTTTAAATTACTGAAAAGTGGAGTGATGTTGTCATAGCACTTAGCTCTTGGATTATGCTTGAAAATAAATCCTGGTATTTGTACTTGGTCTTCAACTTTTAGCCATGTTTCAGTTAAACAAATACAATCTGCATTCATAAGTTGTCTGTGAGCTTGAATATCTTGAACATGAGCTTGAAGACTTTGCACATTGTGAAGAGCAATTGTAAATATACCAGGTGTCTTTGAGAAAGTGTGACTCTCTAATGGAAATGTTGGTATATTTTTCATTGCCAAGTCAATTTGATCATTAGAGTATATTACAGACTCCTTGAAGTTCTGAATTATTAGTCCATTGAGAGTTCTCACACGACTCAATGCAACATATGCTTGTCCTGAAGTAAAGATCTTGTCAAGGGATATGACAGCTTTATCTACTGTGAGCCCTTGCACTTTGTGAACAGTGCATGCCCATGCCAATCTAAGTGGAAATTGACGTCTTAAACCACCGTTGGTTGTGACTTGATCTTCTTGAACTTCAATTACTGTAGAATTTTGGGAAAATCTATGTCGTTGGTTTGATCTCTGAATTTTTCCCACATTTGGATCATCAAATTCCACATGAATGGCTGATGGAAAGTCATCATCATAATCATCTTCCTGTTTTTGACTTCTGCTAATATGGACAACTGTACCAAAGGCTCCATTCACAAGTCCATCTGAAACATCAACATTTTTCTTTAACATAACTCTTGCTCCAACACCCAAGGAAACACATTTAGCCAAACATGAGTTGAAAACGGTTGAATGAAATCCAACTTTTTTTTCAATCCTTCCAGTTTTTGGATTTCTCACAAAATCTTGAGCTCAAATACTGATTGCCTCAGGACAAACCTCATTTAGTCTCTGAATATTGTATTCATCAACCTCTTTATTTGTAGGAAATATATGAACATCCCCGCATTCTTCTCCTGTTTCACGTTGCTTCAACATGTTGATGTCACTTGAGCTTAGAGGTCCATTTTTTTTACGAACTCTCAGACGATTTAAGGTTTCAGCAAAAGATACATCTTGTTGCCGAACAACTTCAGTTAATTCAGCAATTTCAAAGTTGTTTTCCCAAAGGTTCACTCCTTTTGTATCAGCATAGAGTGGAGTTCCTTTGACAGGTGGCAGCTGATAAAAATCTCCTACAGCTACAAGACTTACTTTTCCAAAGAGTGAGTAATCACCAGTTTGTTTGATTTGTCTCAATCTCCCATGAACATATGACAAAAGGTGATGGTCAACCATGGATACTTCATCAATAATCAAAATCTGCAAACATCCAAGTTTGGAACGCAGATAATTGATTTTGTCATCACTTAGTGGTTGATATGGCAGTTTGACATTAGCACCAATTGAAAAAGTGTTGTGTATGGTAGCAGCACCAATGTTGTATGCAGCTACTCCAGTTGATGCACATAAAATCACACTCCTGTCATCAGGGTTGTCAGACAGCTGAGACAAGAGTCTAGCAGATTCATAGCATATTGCTTTGATCAAATGGCTTTTTCCTGTGCCTGCTCCACCAGTAACAAACAAGCAAAATGGTTCAGGGTTTTCTCCATGCAGTTTTTGTACACACCATTCGCAAACTTTGTAAAATATTGCAGACTGTTTAGCATTTAATGATCTTAGTAAACACAATGCTTTATCTCGAGACATTGTAGCATTACTATTCTCAATTGTGAATGCAGTTCGAGGGTTCGCTACAAGATCTGGAATAAGTGTGTCAGAATCATCTTCTTCAGGAAGTATGTTATTCTTCATTAGCTCAATGCATTCATGACGCTCCTTCTCTGTTTCAGGACACAATGCAGCCCAAGCATCTTCCAAATCAACACCTGTTGAGCTCTGTCCATTTCATCGCTGTCCTTTTCAAACAGTGCTCGATTATAATCAACAATAGATTTTACTTCGGTCACATTACTTCCACATTTCACAGCACCATTGTTGTAGAAATCCTCATAAGTGTGGAACTTCTCAGGCTTCAGCTGCCAATCTTCGTAATGTGGTAAAAAAAAGTTGTAGAAGTGAATGAAAGTACTTTTCTGGATCTTTTGTTGGTGAAAATCTTGGATACCTTATTACTGCAGGTTCAGTTCGAGTTCTTCTTACCATATAACCACAATTGTTGTTAAGCTTGATCACATTTTCTTTGTTTTGTGAAGATAGCTCAGATGTTGACAATATCCTGTATTCTGAACAAAAACTGCCCAGACATAGAATCTCAAAATGTTCTGTTTTTGGTCTACTCTTGTATCGGTCAACCAAACTATTCATCCAAAAACTGTTTTCTTCACTAGAATGGTCATCTTTGTTTTGGAGAACACGCAAAGGCAAACTCATCTTCACAGGATCTGTTCCAATTGGAATAAACTGGACTTTGCGAGAGCATTCTTTCAAGTGCATACCTGTTAGGCGGTACACTGCCTCTTATGCTGAAACTTCTCTGTTGTGTAGATATACACTTCCCAACATTTTTAATGATGATCTTGCTTCAAGATTTCCATTCATAGCTTCATTTTGTGCACGTTGCAACAACAGTCCCATTTCTTGTTCTGCTTTTGTGATGTAACTAATAATATAAACCACTACAGAGCAAGCATCTGTGACATACTGGATTATCCATGTTGCCTTGCCATGCACGCAATAAATGAGGGTTATATTGATTTACCCAAACATCTTTTGGACTTCGTTTCAAGACAAAACTTATCTTTTTAGAACATTTCTTGTACGCCTTCTCAAACACAGCTTGAATAATTCCAATGGATTGGAAAAGGGCATCTGTTGAATCAAAATTGACTTCAGATTCTGTTAATGCAGTTTTGATTTTCTTCAGAATTGCACTTGCAGTCTCATTTCAATCATTGCCTTTCAAGTCATCTCGTATGGCTCTTGTTATAAAGGTGCGGCTAGATGGAGGTCGTGGAAAATTAAATCTACACACTGTGTTTTTCTTCCGGCATGTCTTGGAATGTCTGCTGCTGTGCTTTTGAACACTGTTCACAGTCTCATAAAGTTCTGCGTCATCATCTCCTGGTGTCTCACAAGTGATGTAATGATCTATGAAAGCAGCAACCAAAGCATCATTGTCTTCATTGTCTTCATTTAACTTTGGAGCATTTTCAACCCACAACAAACAATGAACATGAGGAGATCCACGCTGTTGAAACTCTACACGATAAAAGTAGTCTTTGATCTTTCCAATAGGTTGAGCAGGTGACATAATGACATCTTTCAAAAAACAATGCCATTGTTACGTCCCGTAAGGTCTTGTATTGGGGTTATTATTTGTAGTCCCTGTTTTTGTTTTTTCTTGTGCTTGTGTTTCTCTCTCTTTCTCTCTCTCTCTCTAGGTATGTGCTGGTGCTGTGACGTTAGTCTCATGGCTGCAGCTGGTTATTGTTAATCAGCTGCAGGTATCAATCTCGCAGCTGCGGCTGGTTGTTGCTAATCGGCTGTAGGGATAAAGCCCTCAGGGCTGGAGTGAGGGAGAGAGGGGAGCCTAACCGTGTTGGCATCGTGTCAGTGTGTGCTGTGCGGTGATCAACTGTCAAAGCGGGTTGGCGGCGTGTCACCGCGGGTGCTGCTGCCGCGATCCACTGTGGAAGCCGCGGGTGTCTGGGAAGGACGGTGTGCCGTAGATAAACAAACAATTTCATTACTTCCGGTTTTTCTGTTTGTTTGTTGTTGTTATAACTATCATCATCTTCTATTTTTCTTGCGAGTTGTTTTAGCTGTCTCCTGACTGTCTTCGGTGGAGACCGTTTCTTCGCTTGTTGCATATAATAAATCTTTGTTAAAAATTTAACTCATGTGTTGCCTGCTTGACTTTCCACCCCGGAAATTAAATTAATTGTTGGTCCCACATCCTTTGGATGCAAATGGGACATAACAGCCATCTATAATCAAACATCCTTGCAGCAGTGACTGGGTTTCGTCTAATTAGTCCACATTTCTCAGACCAGTCAAGCTCATCAATACTGACATTTTTCTGTTCTTGCTCCAGGATGGTGTTGATCATTTCAGGCCATCGGAGATCAGCAGAGCTAAAGGATGCAAAGAAAGTTGGAATACCTAATTGTCTTATGAGTGCATAAAGGTCTTTTTGAGTTGTTTGCCAATAGGGTGGCGTTCCACGGACTGGTCTCAAAAACTTGTATCCTTCATCATAATTCAATATTTTAGCTAATGACTCTGGGTTTGTGAGCATATCCGAGGTTACTTCTTTCAACAACCTCTTGTCCGACCCTTTTCGCAAAGCAATAGAAACATTAGATACAATTTGATCCAACTCCGACATATATTGTGCATAGAAAATGAAGTCTGTGCTCCGTGCAAAACGTCCATCTGCATTGAGGATTCGTGCATTTAGATATCGTGACAGTGTGATTTTTTTCTCTCTCTCATCATGGAATGTTGGACCACCAGTTGGAAAGAGAACAGGGAAACATTTTGCCTCATTGCTTTTATCAGACAGTAATGTAACAGGACTGTTACCTTCAGCTGGTGCCACATTTAATACATCTTGAAAATGCTGATCAATTACTTCTGAACCAAGATCCACAGGTTGTAAACGTGTCTGACAAAAGACCACTTTGCTCTTTGATGTAAGTCAAGTCTTCCTCTGGCTGTTCTTCAGGATCATTTTCCTCTTCACTCTTTTCAGCTACAGCTTGTTCCTCAATTTCATCAGCAACATTCTCTTCTGGTTCATTCAAAGAGTTGATCCACTGTTCATTAATCTCCACATCCTTGTACCATTTGTTGCACCTGATCAAACATTTCAGAGCATTTCTAACACGATCAGTGTGTACATGCTTGTACTCATAATGCCCCTTGTAGGTTAACTTGCGCTTCAGTTTTATCCTTATCATCTTGTCATCACATTCATTTCGTGGAAGAATATTTGACATATCTGCAGTATTTACAGGAACACACACCACAGGTCCATGGCAGCCATTTTGTTTTCCACGGGGAAGACAGAGTAACTTCCAAAAAGGAATATTACGTGCAACGAGATGTTGTTCCAAGGAGTTAAGACACTTTAGTTGATTTGGAATGTCCAACAAATGCATATTGTTGGCAACACTCTCTTCAGGCAGTTTTCCACTGATGATTTTTCGATGACAGGTTGGACAAATCCACAATTTGCACCTTGGAGAAAAAACAGAAGGATTTTGACATTGTTCATCACAAACATGCACATACCTCAGTGTGATGCATCTTCTCGCCAAAGCAGCAACTTTTTCTCCTTTGTCTTCATAGCATTCTGGTCTGCATTCAGTAACCTGCTTTCTGAAAAGTAAACGATGACAGACACAGCACACAAACTCCGGACCTCTACTCACTTCTTGACGAAAACTGCCGATGGTAATACCAATATCTTTGTGTTTTTCCCTTTTTTTTGCATATACCTCACAGCCTTTTTGTATTTTACTGAAATGAAAGTTTACATCTTTGTGATATTTTGTCTTCAAATACTCACGCACTCTTGCTTTAAAGACCAAGTTTTGAAGATATTTCTTCTTGGAATACTCACGTACTCTTGCTTTAAAGTCCAGGTTTTGAAGATATTTCTTCTTGGAATACTCACGTACTCTTGCATTAAAGGCCAGGTTTTGAAGATATTTCTTCTTGGAATACTCACGTACAGTTGCCTGAAATGAGACATTAGTTTTATATTTCATTTGAGAATAATGGCAAACATGTTTCCGAAACTGAATATTGCTTGAATACTTGGCCTTAGAACATTCACACTTAAACAAACGAACATGATCATGTTTTAAATATTTATCACGAAGAACTTTCCTTTTTTTCTGTCTATAATCTTTATCACTACAGTATTTTGTTTTGGCATAGTCAATTTTATTCTGTCTGAAATCAATGTCATTATCATACTTGGACTTCTCATACTTCCATTTTTTCTGTCTCTTGGTCTCTTGGTCATACTGTGCAGCATCGCTTACCTTCCTTTTACGCAGACATGGCATTCTCACCTCATTTGAAGTGGCATTCCCACACTTTCCTGCGCAAATGTCTTGATCTCTGTGCTTAACACGTCACAACTTCATAATGATTACCATTACAGTTTTTCAAAAATATTGCATTGTTTGCAATTACCTCTCCAGTAGGTTTTTGTGCATTCCACCGTCCGTCATTAAAAGTCATTATGATTGTTTTAAACAGATCAGCAGAAGCAAAAATGTCAATTTCAGTGACCCACGACCCAGAATAATAGACTCTAGATTGTGTCAAGTAGTCCTCTACTGAAGTATACTCACTTCTCACATACCTCTCAAATATTGAAGCGTTCATTTTCAGGTGTTTGACAACTGCACGGCGAATCTTCAAATGCTTGTCCTCACTTCCACAAATTGCATATGCCAGTGATCTGAAAAAGCAGTTACCATCTGGTTTGATACTCTTTGTCTGACACGGACCTGCAATGGGACCAAAGTTTGTTGCAACATCAGTCACTGTTATCATTTGTCAGAAGCAAGAGTTCACATAAAGCTTGCTGATCTCTAAGAGTCAAGGGAGAAAAAAATATTTCTGGAATTGAAACATGAGTAATAATTATGTCATCTACTAAAACATTTTCAACATGAGATTTTTTTAACCCGTTTCTCAGAGACCTGCTCATCCTGCTTTTTTCTTCTCCCCCTTTTTCCTTTACTTGGCAACACATTACACACTGGTTGCGACATTGAAAGGTTAGTGCTGCTTGTATTTTGAACTTCAACCTTAGGTAATTGAAAGTCAGATGATCTTACCTCAGTTGTCACAGATTTGCATACCTTGGGCTTGCGTTTTAAGACTTCACTGTAAAGTGCTTTACCAGAAGAGCATGGAAAACTGCTGCGGTCTGCCTCCAGCGAGTGAGAAACTTCAGCATCTGCATGGGCAAAAACTCCAGTTATCTCAAATCGTGGCGCAATTACCCCAAATGACTGTGCCATCTCATTAATGTAGTCGTACAAAGATTCTATGGTGCTGTGATAAGCAACACAACTTGTCTCTGTCATGTTAGCATGAGAATCAACAAAGGCATATCATGATCCCTCCTTAATAACTGCACATGTGTTGGCACAAATACATAAAAGGAAAGCATCAGCACTCAGTAGAGCTCGCTGAAGAGCTACATCAACATGGCCACATTCATTAAGGCTTCATCATAGTCATCAACATTAACAAATCCAGTGAGAGACTCTGCATACTCTATGCAAAATACAGTATTACCCAGCACATGTCTCCTTGGTAATTCATGGACTGCAATGTAATTCCTACCCACAACTTCCCGGTCATTTATGTTACCCTGGTTTCGTAAAGATTCATAAAGGTGTGTTCCTGCCACCAAAACACCATCGAGATCTTGTGTCGTCCAGGTCAGCACATTCTTCTTCTTGCTTGTCAACACTGCTGTCAGACTGATGGCACCACACTGTCTGCCACGTGGATTTCCAAAGCGGGCATCACCTTGATGAAAGGAACCTTTCAGTAGTAGTTTCTGTGGAAATTCAACACATGTTAAGACATTGAAAGAGAGAGAGCATGGCTTAGAAAATTCTTGATTGCTCAGAGAGTATGGCTTTGAAAACTCATGGTGGCTCAGAGAGCATGGCTTTGAAAATGGCTTAGAAAACTCATGGTTGCTCAGAGAGCATGGCTTTGAAAACTCATGGTTGCTCAGAGAGCATGGCTTTGAAAACTCATGGTTGGATTTTGCCTGTTTTTTAAGAGGGCAGGCCTCCTCTTCCACAGCATGACGGTCAGCATATAGCCTCCTGGCTATCTTTGAGCGCTTGCTCGGTCGAGGCATCTGTAAACAGACCCATATAACAAACATTGGTTAAAAATAATTACATTCATATATTGCTTACACTCTTGAGTTTTAATGAGAATTGATTGACCAACTCACAATATTAACTGATCTGACATTAAACATTTGAACGTGTACATGTGCATATCTTTTAATTATTTTAAGTCCCACAAACATTAAATTTACTTAGTGACTTGAATATCAGTGTTTCTTTCTCTGCATGTGGACAATAAATAAAGTTATTTCATCATAATAGTAAACCATAAAAATCAAATTAAAATACATTAACTTTTTTGTATTATCTAACATTAAAAATTGCTTTAAAAAATAAATTGTAATTGTTAATAGAAGTGAATTAGTTAATACGTGAATGTTCAATTACAAATTGTTACTATTCTAACAGTAAATTATTTGGATCAACAGACATTCAATTTAAATTACTTTAGGTGAATTGACAAAAAGACTAGTAAAAGCTAACCTAAATGGATTTATATAATGCATACAATTATTTATTCTCAAATAAGCAACACAATGTCATTACACATCAAACAATACACTATCATTATACACCTTTTAAAGTGTCTAGAACAAACATTTCAAAGGAGCACTCATTTTCACCATCATTGCAAACAACACTCAAAATGGAGATTTTTTTTTAAACATGTCATACCCAGATCTACTTTAGCTTGACAAAAAAAACATCTGTTAATGCTAAAATGTACCGATGGTACGGTTGATACAGGGGCTCTGATGCTATGACAGAGTTTTCAAAGCAACATTATATAACATATTTTACTGATGCTTGTATCTAGTGATGTTCAAGTACACAGAGCAATGTCTCATGATGCTTCATGCTGGTGCACAGATTTCTTTAAGAGAAATTGATGATCATATTTTGCTATATAAATTGAATAAAACAAACAGAGCCACACCGCAGGCTTATTGCTGCTGAACATTTTACCTGCCACAAGATGGCATTGTTTTTGATGCTCCTGATGCTTTGAATCTTTCCGCAAAACAATCAGAGTAAAGCTTAAAAGATTCAAGAGGCTTCAGTTCTCCATCCCTAGCAGGTATTATACAAGTAAATTTACCTTTCAGTTATTTCCAGCAGACTATCAGATCCTTTTCGTGCCTCCACTAAACTAAGGCCTGGTTCACACCGGACGCCGAAGCGACGTGTAAGCGGCGCGGAACGGAGGCCGCTTCCTTTCGGCGCCCATGTTAACCTATGGTGTCGTTCACGCCAGTTTCGGCGTCTGGTCTATTTTTTGCGCGAGCCGCGAGTGATCCGCGTCAATTCCGGCAGGAAGTCACACCAAGAAACACGAGACAATCCGGGCAATTTTCAAAAATTAAAATACCGCGAGTGACAAATGCGATCATATTTGTGTATCTAAACATACTAGAAAGATGAAAACAAACAAAGAAAAAACACAACAAAATAGATTTAATAAATTTGAAGAGAGGATGTATATTTCAACGGTATATCTACACTACTAATGTCTACCATATTCTCTCTCTGGCTGCGTGTGTGTCTCGACAACGGATTAATAAAAGAAGTGTACAAACTTCTTGGTTACAGAAACATGGTGTATTCATTTTATGAGGTTATTTACTTACCCATGATGTAAAAAATAGCTCTGAATAAACAACAACTGAGCAGAAGCGCTTGTCGACCGCCGCGGAGAATACGCGTCTGGTGTGAACAGGCAGGCGCCGGACCGCGCGTGATTTTCCGTTCCGCGTCGCTTCGGCATCCGGTGTGAACCAGGCCTAAGCTTCCCAATTCTAAAATGATTAACTCAGCAATTTGATGAAGGTATTACTAATTCCTGCAATCACCCTGATTGCTTAATTAAATCGTTTGTTAATTGTTAAATGCATACCAAGCATTGTAATTTTTTTAATGCAACTTTGCAAACAGGTCGCAGTGAATATCACCAAGCTGTCATCTTTGCATCCGAAAAACATCAAACTTGGACAACTTTGGCATTAAATTGGACAGCAGTTAAACTGTCAAACATGACAAAAAAGCCAAGTAAGTGTTAGTCTAGCTATTTATTAGTCCTGTTTTTATATCTGATAGAAAATCTATATAACTAATCTGTTTTTCTAACTTTCAGTAATCTTATACTTCTCACATTCATTGTACCATATCAGTCTTCACTTTTTTCATTCTTTAGGGCTTGATGCTTCTGAATATTTCATTCAGTGTGATTGGGGTACTGTTCTGGAAGTCACAAAATCTACATTTCCCCACAAACCACCAAAGGAGACAGAAGAACTCACTGTAGAAGCAGCAAAATCTCTGGGATCACAACAGTTGGTAAGCTGTTTTTTTTTCAACCCTCTCACTGTGTATATACAGGGTTGTTTACTTATTTTAGTAATGCTCTAGAGAGTAGTACAATCACATATTAACCTTCTGTAGATTGTGCAAAATTGTTTTATGGGGAGAAAAAAATGTTTTAAAGTTGCCTGACATTCTAAAAAAGTGCTCAAATGTGAAAGACTTTTCAGATGCACAAGCAAAGATTACTTTGCTCCTCAGTTATCTTTGCTAGACTCTATATACAAACATGATTAGAGCATTTAAAACTGGTTAATGTGTGGAAAGGCTTGGCTGTTTATTATTATTATTATTATTATTATTAACAGACGTTGTATACATTTCCCTTATAATCATTATGCATTGATGTATATTATTGTATATTCTGATGTACATGTACTATTTTCTTTTAATTTTCAGATCACTAAAATATCTGCAACAGTATGCAAGCTAAACAACACAACCACTGTAAAGGCCTGGGGTACAGACTGTGAGATCCAAGAATGTTCCTTGCAAGATCCATCTGGAGAAATTCAACTTACTCTTTGGGAAAAACAAATTTCACAACTGCAACTAGGTAACTCGTACACATTCACCAATCTTAAAACCAGACAGTACAACAGCCTTAAGAGCCTCACAACAACCCGAAGAACAACCATAAAACCTATTGCACAGGAAGAAGTGTTTCCACCTGGTCAAGGCCCTAAAATCAGCAAAGAACCCTCTATACCTAATACAGTGGTGAGACAGAAGCCAATAGGGGTGCAAATAAACATTAAAAAACAATGTCCAAAATGCCACACATCACAAGAACAATTCAACGTCAAACGGCAATTTCACCGTTGCCCAACATGCAAAATTTTACGGAACACAAAAAGCTATATAACAAAATGCAACGGAATCACTGAAATGCATCAAGACGGTCAAATAACTTCTCTTACGGTTTCAAACTCCACTTTGTCAAAATTCATAACACCAGAACTTGACCTGTCAGCTTGTGATTCACAAGATATAGAAGAACTCTTGCTATCCTCAGATGAACTGAATTTAACATATAATAACTGTTATTATAAATACCATATACCATATAAATTCATGTTCTCAAACTATTGAAATTAGGTTAATTTAGTTAATTATTGTTTAATTATTGTTGTTGTTAATTATTAATTATTATTTAGTTAATTAATTCCTTGGGTCATGCTGAATCCGTGGATACTGATTTTGCCAGGATTGAATGAGCCACTTGTCCGCCATTTTGGTTTTTGTCATAAATTGCATTATCTTATAAAGTATTTGACATATCGGCACAAAAATTGGTAAGGATCATCATTAGCATGGCCTGAAGGTACCTGAGAACTTTTAACACAGCGCCACCTAGTGTTCCAGAGGTATAAGGTGTTTTACAAATATGCTTATAACTTTTGAAAACATAGGTTAAAATTTGATTTCTTTATGTCATTACGTTACTTGGATTATGCAGATTCCGACGATATCTCATTTGTCATTTTCCAACAATGTGACTGTCCGCCATATTGAAGCAAATGGTAAACAGTTTTTTCGCTACTCCTTCAAAACTTGATCAATTTTGCCCAAAGTTTGCTCAGATGGACCAAAATGACTGATAAGATTTTTGATATTCGCTACCGTTCCCGAGATATCCATCTCCAAAGTTGACCTAGCCTGTGTTTGTTGCCTTATGCTAGTTAGCTTAGCATAATAATTGGTTAACATGCTAACCAGATGCCATTCTTTCTAATGTGGCTCTTCAGCTATCAGGGTAACCATAAGCTACATTAGCATTAAGCTAGCTTAGCATGCTAATCTCGTTAACATGATTTTGTGTGCTCATTCATACACTGAAGCCTCTACTCAGCAGCTGTGTAATTCAAGTCCTCTGAGTGGCGCAAGTTTCTAAACCACATGTCACGAGTCCCGAACCATTCCGGTCGTGGGTTCGAATCCTGTGTGGGACAACTTTAAAATTGTGTATAAAGTTGTCATTTAAATTCCTTACGGCTCTGCACTGCTGTTGGTGCTTAAATGCTTGCTGTGCTTGATTTACATGTATATTCAATTTGTGCTGTTTTTGTTCTTGCGGCTCTGCACTGCTATAGTAAGAATACTTTGGTTATTAAAGTTTCTTATAAAGTTTTGAAAGCAAAGTATTTTAGCTACTTTTTGAACCCAGGGAACCATTGGAGGGCTTGGCCCCTTTGAGGCTGCTTGCAGCTTTAATTAACCCTCAGGGGACCACAAACGCGCCCGCGCGTTTTGCTCGTTTTTTTTTTTTAGCAATGAAAATAAACACCAAATGCTCTGTTAATTTTGATCTTTCATTTTCGTGTAATACATCAATCGATCCTGTTCAGTTTCTATTTTTTTTCTGTATACTCACAATAAAAATAAAGTGTTTTGCTTTTTGACAAATAAAGAAAAATTAACATGATGCGATTTCTCCCTTCTCTCTGTCCGTGAACTCCCATTTGAAACGCGTTCGAAAATGATCTATAACTCCGCGAAAATTCAGTCAAACAGGCAAACAGACCCACGGGCATAAAGCTTGAGATCGCATCTGTTAAATGAAGTAACTTATATAAAAAACAAATATTCTCAGCTTCTGTAATCTGTATAAAAAGAGAGCGACTCCAGTCGAGCTCATTAAGAGCTAATTCACAGTAATGTGACCACTCCCCGGAGAGCGCGTGCTATTCAAACGCAAATTCTGAGAACTATTGAAGATCTGTGAAACGCCCATCAGCTGTAAACACAGCGCGTCGCGATCGAGTGAGGCATAATATAGCCTACCTTATGGAGAAACGATTCCTCAGAACAGTGCTGATATGAGGAGCAATATCTCCTGATATGAGGAGCAGATTCCGCTGAGGAGTGAGGTAGGCTGTTTTCTTTTCTCACGTGTGGAATAACGTTATGGAATAACGTTAGTGTAGGCCTATGCAAACCGCAAAAAGATGAATCGCATTTCTATAATATGACTCGCCTTTCTGTGAGATGAATGAAGGGTACATGTTTGTAAAGACTGTTTAGCCTAAATATGAATCGCGCGTCTGTGTGTGAAATAATAAACTGCTTTGCTATAGCCTACTGAGATGAGTAAAAATCCACTGGAATATGTTGAAAAAAATGTATTTGTATAAGCAACGTATTAAACTGCAAAAAAAATACTATTTTTTTCAAAAATAAATTCATAGACTAAGATGTTAGATGTTCCAATGTTGGCTATATTCAAACTAATGAATACATATGATAAAATGTAGGCCTATAATCTTTTTTCTTTTTTTTTTTACAAAGAAAGAGTACACTTGAAATATTGTTGAAATTGTAATTATTGTTGTAATTGTAACATTTTTAATAAAATAGCAAAACATATTTACAAGAGAAATGTAAGCGAAATCTTAAATGGTCAATATAAGTCTTCTTCTAAATACATCTTTTGTCCTTGTGGCTCAGTCAGTGTCACACCTGAATGAATGGCTCATTAGGCAGAGTCATTATGCAGAGTGGGTGGGGAGATTATGCAGAGATTATGCAATCTAAGGTGTAAACTACTCCTCCCCCTTGCATATTGGCTTTCCAAGCAAAACCTGTTTTACAGCATTTAAATCAATGTATTTTTTTTTTGTGAACGATAAAGCAAAACTATTTTCACATAATTTTGAAGCTAGAACACAAAGGGAGAACATCCATTAGTCAAAAGTCTTGTGGACACATATTTAATATGTGTTTTGTGGTCTTAATTCAGCAACTTTCATTTTAATTTTTTCCAATAACCACGCATAAACATTATTCTCTTAAAAATACAAACATCTGCATACACGTTGCTCGCATATTATGGTAGCCCTGTTTGTGCTATATAGAGTGAATTTACACCTTTGCCATTAACATGTTTATAAATAACTGAAAAAAGCACAAATGTCAAGGCATGTCAAAACATCTCAAAGGCCCCAAAAACACAGTGGTCCCCTGAGGGTTAAGAATGTTTGTGTTCAACCTCCATACAGTAGATCTATTCTTCCTGTTCAGGCAGATATCAGCATAAACCGGGTTGTGATCTGATATAGTACAGGGACCTATTTCACAATTTTTTAACCTAAAGAGATCATGTCTAAACATGAAGATATAGTCTAACCTTGAGTAGACATTATGTGCGCATGAATAGTGGGTATATTCCCTATCAGTTAAATGGCAATCTCTCCACACATCAACTAATCCTAATTCATCCATAAATTGTACCATTCTTTTTCCAATATTTCTCGCGTCACCCTTCCCGTTCGAAGAATCCAATTTAGCATTTAATGTGAGGTTAAGATCACCACCACATAGTAAAATTCCCTGACTCCTTGTTGATGTTAATTCTAGGATTTGTTTATATAGGGACCAATTGCTTCCTGGGGGAATATACACGTTTAAGAGACTCAAAGTAATACCATCAATCTTACCAGATACCATTATATATCTACCCTCCTTATCTTTATATTCTGAAATATGTTCATAATTTAGAGCGCCGTACACCAGGATCGCCACACCTCTTCGCCTCCCCGAACTGTGAGAAGAATAAAAGACATGTTTAAAACGAAGCTTGTTCAACTTTTCATGTTCGCTATCAGACAGATGTGTTTCCTGCATAAAAACAATCTGAGCTTTATCTCTTTTAAATTTAGATAGGGCTTTCCACCTTTTTACTGGGTTATGTAAGCCATTAATATTGATTGATACCGTTTTCACTGATCTGCTACTCATCTAAATTACCGTATAGAACGAGTATACACATTATAATAGGCTCCCTGCACACCCTTGTAAACACTGAACATGGAACACGTGAACAAAAAACATAAAAGAAAAAAAGGCAAAAATCAAACTGAGGTAGTTCTAACTTCCAAGGTAGGGGTCCCTGGGGTGGACCCTGCCTAGCCTTTAAAGGCAGCTTCTTCATCAGTCCGTGGAGGAGGCCCTTAATGGCTAAGGCCTCACTGAGAAGAACACCCTCCAAAAACCTTACTTTATCCGCTTATTTCACACCATTAAACTGAATAACAGTTTTTTTTTTTTTATAGAACAACAAAGTGGGTAAACCTCAATTTCCCGACGGTGTAGGTGAGGGCCTCTTGAAGGCTCTGAGTTTTTCTTTGTAACCGGGGTCCCGCCTCTTGTTCGCTGTGCTGCTCCCCGCTCCTCTGCCAACTCTGCTCCAGGTCAGCTGCTTCAGTTGCTCCAACGCCGTTTCTGGCGTTCCATTGACCTTCACCGCATAGCCTCTACTGGACATATCTGCAGTAGCTTCCACCGCTGTGTTGTAAATTTTAGTTTCTTCAGCGTATTTCACCTTCAGCCTAGCTGGAAAGAGAGTCTGAAAGGGGATCTGCTGCTCTTTCAGAATCTTGCGCACCTCTGCGTATTCTCTTCGTCTCTTTAAGATGAGAGGAGGATAATCATGGTCTAAACTTACTTGTTTGCCATTCCAGGTAAATCCTTTTTTTCTGCCAAGCCTTACGGAGTAAAAGTTCTTTGGTCTTAAAGCTGAGAAATTTCACAATAATAGATTGTGGGGGTGCATCGTCTGGCGATGGTGGGCCTAGAGAGCGATGCGCCCGTTCGACCAAACCGTCATGCAGCAGCTTCTCCACAAAATCACTTAATGTTGGAGAGTCCCGCTCTGCTTTCTCGGGTACACCGTAGATGCGGACGTTTTCCCTTCTCGTACGGCTCTCCAAGTCCATTAATTTATCATCCAACCTTATTTGTAACTTTATTATTTCCTTTCCTCCGCCTTCAGCCTCGTCTATTCTCGCGCTCATCTTGGACATTTCTTCCTTAATTTCCCCCAAACTCACGTTGTTTTCTTGATGAAAGTCCCTCAATTCCTGAAGTACCATGTCTAAGTTGGTCATTGCATTTCACCGTGCGATTGCAGTCTACCAGTTTGGCCTTGTGGCGAGCAGTGTATCACATTAGCATTAGCAGGGAAGCTAGTGCTATTTTCCCCGATTTAAACACCCACTATGTTGCTCCGTCAAAGCGTTAGTTCTGGTGTATTTCGCTTACCCCCTCACTTGTTACCTCTAAACACAGAATTGCGTCGTCTTAACGGGGTAAAATTATAAATTTCATAGGTTTCCTTAGGAGCCCATTCACAGTGCTGCCATCACGGTGACGTTCAAACCGGAAGTCGTAAAGTAAAGTTGCTGTTCTGTTTCCAGTGTGGGAACTGTTTTAGCACGGAATTTTTCCGTGTCTAGCACGGGACTGTTATGGTTCCAATGAGTTTCCATGTTGCTTTTAATTGAGATTCTCTGTGTTTTCTAAACTTTGGCTTCAGAAGTGTGTCTCAGTGTTATGTTTTAAGTTTCTTTTTGTTTTCCTTGTTTTCTTTAACTGCTTTGTATTTCTGAATTTGTATTTTGGTTTCACTTCATTTATTGTGATTATTGAATATTCATTTATTTCATTTAACCATTATTACGGTTGAGCTATACGGCCAAAGATATTTGGTCATTTGTTTATAATGTTTTGATTTTTGTTATTTGTGATAGCTTTATGTAGGCTCGGGTAGGACCGAGTATTTGGTCTCTTTCCCAAGCTACATTTAAGTTATAATAAATAACTCATGCATATCTCTGCTCCATTTTAATGTGTCTCTCCCTCTTGTTGTCGGCAGGATATGGGCACCGGGGGCAGACAAGTGACCTTCTCTGGGTGGTGGGGTCCTTCACCGTGTGTGTGCACTGTGATTGTAGTGATTTCCTTATTTAAGGGTGATTATTCTATCTGAGACTGCCCCCATGGGTAAGCCCTGGTTCCTTTGCCAGTGATAATTGAACCTTTCAATGAGATGAGTGAGACTGCATGTTAATGCCTGTTTTAACTGCTAATAAAGAGTTTTTGTACGACTACCTATGTCTCTGGCTCTAATGGTGACTAGAACCTGTGTGTGCGTCTTTAGACGGCGCATTTAATTCTTTGGGTGAAATTCTCAGATTCCTTGACAGTTGTGTCCTGTATATCGATGTCAAGACACGTGAACAATCCAAAAAATGTATAACTGGTGTTATTGTCCATCTTTGTGGTACCAAACTAAAGTGTGTGTGTGTGTGGCCTGGTAAACCCTACATTATGGGGGACAAAATGTCCC
Source organism: Vimba vimba (assembly GCA_022828995.1). Lineage (NCBI taxonomy): Eukaryota > Metazoa > Chordata > Actinopteri > Cypriniformes > Leuciscidae > Vimba > Vimba vimba. The sequence goes on from CM040821.1 coordinate 28,680,684, forward strand.
CACAAAGATGGAAATATCCAAAATCTATACATAAACATACCGAAATATAAACATAATTGACATTCCCAGTTTTATAATTCACCTTCTGTTGCTGGTTTTGAAAGAAGAGATGTATGAACTGCAGATGATGGTCCATGTCATCTTCCAAAACTGTAATTACTGATTGATCTTAAAATTAATTGAGAAAATAAAACATTTATCTTAGTGAACTGAGCCCTTCAAAACAGCCAGTTGCTTTGTAGAACATCCACCGTCCTTGAAGTGGGCGAAGTTTGGGGAACTCTAAGTGGCACATGAAAAGCTGAACTAAAGATTTACAACAGGTAATGGTAAGAACTGCAATATTGCATTCAAATATACCAAATCATCAGCCATATAAGCATTTACATCTGTATGTTTGCAGTCCTCTGCTAGTGACACCACACTTTTCCCTAGTTCCAGTTCAACGGTAGACTTTGGCGTTAGAGTTGTGGGTGATGGTAAGACGTAAACTGTGAGGTCTGTGCATTTAATTGGGACTGTCTGGATAATCTGACCTTTGCCTTTCTGCTTCAGTTTTGGAATTAATCATATTCGGAAACTGTCTAAAGGCCCTTTCACCGAGCATGACGCAATAACACTGAACGAGAAATGGTTGATTGACAGCTAATTGAAATCTGCATGATAGACATGCATTTGCTGACTGAGAATACATTTTTTCCTCATGTACACGTTGTAAAGGGCAGGAGATGGCAGCATTCTGGCGGACCAAACTAAAACCGAAAGATGAAGCTGCATATTTGTCATCCATGTTCTAAGACAAGGATGAATTTGAAATAAAATATATAAAATAATTTAAACGTGAGTTACACAGGCCTGTGTTTAAGTATTGTTTTTACTGCCCCCTTTTCCTGACTAATCTGTTCGAGTTTAAGCTGTCGCCACTTTCAAAAGGGAGATTTTCTTGTTGAATATTGATGAGAAGTCATAACTAAACAAGAATATGAAAGAAGGCACAGAGTACGCCATAGTGTGCTCAAAGTTTATTTGTTTGAATTCCGTTTAATGGAAAACCGTTATATTGCTGTATTTAATTTACAATGTCTTGAAAATTTACAAAGTTGTGGGTCACCCAGAGATACAAACTCTGCTTTTTTTGACTCCATGCAAGTAAAATTAGCAGTAGTGGTACACTAGGATGAGAAGTCCATGCAAGTAAAATTAGCAGTAGTGGTACACTAGGATGAGAAGTCCATCCAAAAACATAAGCATTTAATTAGTCAGCGAAACTTGCATTTAGTTATTGTGTGATTCAGTTAGTGTTATTACACTGTCCAGTTGTCATTGTGTTGAAAAACTTGTGATTTTGCATATCATTATATTTTATGCAATTTTAAGAGATTGTTATAGTTTATTGTGTGCAGGTGAAGAGAAGCAAATAATCTAACTATCTCTTCAAAATGTGAAAGACAAATATGCATAAATCAGGTGTGTTAATTAAGATGACTATTTAAATATAATTCTGAATTAAATAATTGTGTCTCTTATCAATTAAGATAACCATTTAAATATGCTAATTCAACTGGCTCAGTTGTCTGTGCACTGTGGATTCAATTCTTATCAGCTATGATTTCCATTGATGTGAATGTGGTATTTTATTTATTTTTCAAATGTTATTTTTTTGTTGGTGCATAACTGTTTAAAATATAAATCTGTTTTAATGAATTACTGTTTGTTAAATTAGACTAGCAATGTGTTTACATCAATTAATTTTTTTATGTAGAAATGGCAAGTTCAAAGAAAGACCTAAATCAATGTGTGACCGGCTACATCCATAGTATCACTCAATTACGTCAAGGGATGAAGCGACCTTACTTTGAAGGAATACTGCAGGAGCGACACAAAATATCAAAGCTTATGGTATTCAAGCCTGACCTCCACAGTCATTTTCAGACTGTGAAAAAAGATAGGTCAAGTCTTTTCTTTATTTATCATCATTAATTCATATTTCAGATGTCCTGTACAGCTAACTGATGTGGTCTTGCAACCAGCAAGGCATGAATATGGCGAAAAAGCCATTTTGTACGTGCACAAGTCGAAAATCTCTTGTTTGGCTTCTGTTGACTATTCCTATACACCATCTTCACCTCCCAGCAGAAGGTGACTGTGGTCACAGGTTCTGGAAATGGAATTGGAGTATCAGAAAGTAAGTACTATTCAAACATTAAAATTAAGGTTATCATTTTTTTGTATTTTTTTTTAAAACTTATTATTAAGTAACTTATTTACAATGCATGTCCAGCACTCCTATTTTTACTTTATCTGTTAAGTTGTACCTTTGATGTGACAATTTAATTGAGTCTATAGGGCATTTTTCAATTTTGCAATAAGATACTTTTACTAAACATTTATTTGCTTTCTTAAGGTGAACATCAAAGCAAAAGCAATTGAGTTAAAAAGTGAAGGGCACAATGTCCTTCAAAATCACATCAAATTTCTCCTAGAAAAGAGAACATGTAATTGCTGATAAAACCAGAGTGATTGAGCTAACCATGTGGGGCCTGCAACATACAATTAAATTGGCTCCTGGTATGATTTCACAAGCGTTTCATTTTGAACATTCCAGGGTACAAAATTTCTCTCCACCACAAAGGACACACACATTTCTATAGCCATCTGCACTGACACCACACATACTGTAGAAGAGACCACGTCAGAAAGTATTACAGCCCAAATAATTGGTGCAAAAGTGAAACTCATTCAACCTTTGCCCACTAAAACACCGTCTCCCAGATATGCCCCTTTCATGCAGCAGAATGATGCGTCACATATTACAAATCCAATGTAATTTCTGCGCACACATCTGCCAAAATAATCATCTGACCACATGCAACGACATCAAAACAGTCAACATTGAAAACCCAAGTAATTCAGTCAGCAGTGCAGATTCCCCACACCGCCACACTAAACACAATCACTGATTCTCTGTTGAACCTGCCAACAATGACCCTTACACTTCACCACAACTATGTCACCCAGCTCACCCATCCACCAGCCTATCCATCCATAAACCAAACAGTCATCCCTTTGATCACCGTCTCACCACCCACACCTACTCCAAGTTCTGATCTAGAAGAACTTGAGTGCCTTCTTTCCCTCTGAAAATGACTCCGCAACCAAAACCACACCACTCTCACCTCCTCACCCTCTTGATGGAGAAGATAGTAAATGGACTCCACAAAAGTAAATGGAACCCCATTTTCCTTTTAAAAATAATTTCATACCAGGAGCCAATTTCAATAGTATGTTGTTTTAAATACAAATATTTTATTTATTTGACTTCTACATTTATGCAACAAGTTCTTTTGTGTATGCATTTAATTTATTGTAAAAACCATGTATGAATTTTTGTTTTACTCAGATTAAACTGGTGTAAACCAGCTACTTGTATTATGTTAAGCTTATGTTTCAAATAAAGTTCCCTTTAAAAGCATTACTATCCTTTCTCTTTAAATGGTCTGCAGCCAAAACATTTTCATTAAAGCTTTATTGAACATGTCTTTATAGTAGCATAGGCTTTAAAACCAGCTTGGTTTTTAGGCTTAAATACTGAAGCGCTTTGCACAAAACCAGTTTGGTGTGCATTATGCAGACAACTTAAAGGGATACTTCACCGATTAGCATTAAGCTTTGTATTAGTAGAAACCCGGTAGTATTTTCAAATGACTGTGCTTCCCTCCCTCATATCCCCCTGAGACGAGAGATTTCTGTATTGTATTGTGTGTTTGGAAAAAAACTCAGATGGTGCAAAAATCGTCATTTAGCGTCATCGGAAGTTTTTGGCTAGAGGCTAGAGACTACAGCCTGTAGTAGGAGCTAGTTCAGCATGTTTTCAACCCTCTCATAGGGGGTGGGATCTCACTCACAGAATGTACAAATAGTTTGAGCCATCTTTTTGTTTTATTTTTTAAGCTAACAGGCTCTTGCTCTGTGGAGAAAGCTGAGTTGTAGGCTAACCACGATGGCGGAAGGTAGTTTTGAAGATGATGTGGCAGAAGGGGATTCTGAAGATCTGATGCACGAATCCGATGCTCGTGACTGCCTGTATGAGCCGCAATACAACGAGGAACAGTTGCGGATGATCGAGGAACAATAGACGGCCGGAGCAGCTGCTGAAGCAGAGGAGCAAGACCTGCTTGGCGGTCAGGAGGAAGAGCCTGGGCAGACTGGGGTGGACTGGTGGTGTCAGTGCTCTCGCTGTGCGCCTATGGACACAGATAGAGAGTCCTATTGCGGTCACAAATTTCAGCGATGCCATTTTCTTCTGGAAGAAAATTGCTGAATCTGAGGAAACGGCGCCGCCAGCATGTGTAACAAAACACCCCAGCTTTGATCCACACATGGACAGGGGGGTCCTGGAAACCTATTTCAGGATCCCAAAGGTGAATTGGAAATGCCAGCCAAAGCCCGCAGGGACAAACGGACGCCTGAGTGTAAAGTGAGTGTTTTGTAACCAACACGTCATGTACAGAGTTTGGAGACCCAGCATTATAACAATGTTCTTCCCACGTAGTCAGCTGAGCTATCATTGTTATATTTACATCTATGCTAGCCTACTGTAGGTGCAAATAGCTTGCATCGCTAACGTTGTGCTTACTGTTTTGTAGACAATATCGCCTAACAGCCTACCGTCACTTCGTGGAATGGGTCCTGCAAGGCGAGAGACTGGGGAAAGGCTATCTGCTTGTTTTGCCTGCCTGTGTTGTTCAGGACATCAGACAGAGATATCCAGCTTCTGACGGGCAATACTGCTGCTATAAAGAAACTGCTGAAGCTCTGGATGAGTTATGAGTGTGAAATTGTTCATATGTTTTGTAATTAAATGTTCAAACTCACATTGGCTGTGGTTCGTGTTATAGTCCTTAGTGTTGCTCCATTAGAGTATGTATTTGCCAAGAGATATAGTGATTTCAACTGGAGGAAAGCACTTCATATGCGGAGCTACTAAGCTACTCTACTGACATGGTCCTGCCTTGCATCTTTTTTAATTATCTCTTCTGGCCCTTTCAGCAGTTTGGCCCCGGATTGCTGGATTGCCCCGAACACACATCGAAACAATCAAACCTCACACCAAGCAATTTGACATACCTAACATCATAATCACACCATCACCTACAGACTCCTCCACTACACTCTTTCCATCCCACGAATATCTAGAACAATTTATGGTGGACTTTCCAGAAAGCACACCCTCTCCTTCAACATCCACCTCTGCAACAATCCAACTACTCCAACATCCACTATACCATCTTCAGTCATACAACCCACAGAAGACCCCTCAGTCTACAAAAATAACTTCCCATCCCAACAAATAAATGTATACATGCGTTCATACACTTCTACTGACACGTACATAAATGCATACTTGCATACACACATGAAACTGTACACATTTATATAAATCCCTACGTACTACATCCACACATACACATTATTAAAGACACCTTCAGACCTACATAATGTGCACGTTCATGTATGGATGTATCCATGTACACATGGACAACATGCATACAAGCACATGAGCACATTTATAAATACCTACATACATGTGTGTAGTACATGCACACATACACAATTCAGACACCTTTAGACAGGCATAATGTTCTTGTATGTATGTTAACAAACACCATACATGCATGCATACATACATACATGTACATACATACATACATGCATTCATTGTGGGAAGTTCTCCACCATAAATTTCATACATACATGCATGCCTATAGGCAGGGGCGTAAATTTCATCTAAATGTTGGGGGGGACAATTAACATAACTTTCCTCAACAGCAATTTTTGAAGGGGACACCAATAATACAGGCAAAATTGTACTTTCACAGAGGAAAGCCTTACTACTATTATTAGTGTAGCTAGCATGGAGACCGTGCCATTATCCTTCTTCTCAAAGTTTCTCTCTGGTTCATTGAAAAAGCTGACTAAATTGACCAAAATATTCTTCATTGGTGTGCGAAATTGACAAAAAAAGGATCTCTATATTTTCAGGGATTTTATCGATAACGATAATTAGACAATATTTTGCTGAGTGTGTTATTGTGCTGGTAACTTGGCATGTTTAGGACTGCCATGGACAGCTGACTCCTAAAGTTTTTGATTTTCTTATATTCTGTGTGGCGGTCAGTTCACAGCAGTGACAGAAATCATTTTTCCAATAAGTTTCAATAGACTTTTACCTTCATTGGCATTTTTACCTTTATAAATGTATTTTTAAACCTAATTATATGCATGCATCATCTTTTGTGTCAATTTCATACATTTAATTAAATTTAATTATAATAATAAGACACAATAGGGCTGTTACCAATCAAATTAAATAAGTATCAACAAAATCTTTGCAATGGAGAGGAAACACAGAAGCTGCATTTGAAATGTCATTTAGATGCTTTTACACAGACATAAATAATGTTTTGTTTAAAACATAAAACGTTGAATATTGATATATAAAATGATTTAAAGGGATAGTTCACTTTGAAATTAATTTTTGGTATGTTTTAGCTTACCTCAAAGGCATCCAAGATGTAGGTGTCTTTTTTTCCGGAGTAGTTTCAATTTTGATATTTTTAGGTCAAACCGTTCTTGTCTGTCAGTCATATAATGCAGGTCTATGGTCACTGTCTCAAAACAGCATGCACAAAGTCCAAATTAAACAATTCCCCATCGTCCAAATTAAACAATTCCCCATCGTAAGTACACATTGATGGCTTAAGACACGAAACGAGCGGTTTGTGTGAGAAAACGAACAGTATTTATATAGTTTTTGTCCTCTTGTAAACACACACACCCAAATGATCAGAGGACGCGGGTGCTTCGGTCTGCGCAAGCGCCGGAAAGCGACGGAAAAGGTCAGAGGGCGCGGGCGCTTCGATCTGCGCAAGCGCCGGAAATTATCTCTCGCGCGTGTACGTCACTCATTGTTTACACAGAGATTTCGGAAGCCTTACCTTTCACTGTGAAGATCTAAACATATTTATACGTACAGGAAATGGCAATGGAAGACGATTTCGATATATCAACAGACAACGTTGAATCTTTTACACAACCATATTTATTTGAACCAGAGTACACCGATCAAGAATCACGAATCACGAATGGAACATAGCAATGCCACAGCTACAAGACGACGAGGACATTGACAGTACCCCCGTCATACACCTGCCTGACTGAAGATCCCGAGTTTTCTCCGCTGTTGAGCCGCAGCGTTTTGCACGTTGGCAGGTGTATGACGGGGTACTGTCAATGTCCTCGTCGTCGTCTTGTAGCTGTGGCATTGCTATGTTCCATTCGTGACAACATATGCTCTCTACTTCTGTTGGCATCTCACAACACTTGCTACAAGAACACCACCAATTTTGCAGAGATCTCTGTCTCTCTGAGGCTTGAAGACGTGCTGCTGCAGCGGATGCTTCCTCTATCGCTCTGAGTTCTTGATCGGTGTACTCTGGTTCAAATAAATATGGTTGTGTAAAAAATTCAACGTTGTCTGTTGATATATCGAAATCGTCTTCCATTGCCATTTCCTGTACGTCTAAATATGTTTAGATCTTCACAGTGAAAGGTAAGGCTTCCGAAATCTCTGTGTAAACAATGAGTGACGTACACGCGCGAGAGATAATTTCCTGCGCTTTCCGGCGCTTGCGCAGATCGAAGCGCCCGCGCCCTCTGACCTTTTCCGTCGCTTTCCGGCGCTTGCGCAGACCGAAGCACCCGCGTCCTCTGATCATTTGGGTGTGTGTGTTTACAAAAGGACAAAAACTATATAAATACTGTTCGTTTTCTCACACAAACCGCTCGTTTCGTGTCTTAAGCCATCAATGTGTACTTACGATGGGGAATTGTTTAATTTGGACGATGGGGAATTGTTTAATTTGGACTTTGTGCATGCTGTTTTGAGACAGTGACCATAGACCTGCATTATATGACTGACAGACAAGAACGGTTTGACCTAAAAATATCAAAATTGAAACTACTCCGGAAAAAAAGACACCTACATCTTGGATGCCTTTGAGGTAAGCTAAAACATATCAAAAATTAATTTCAAAGTGAACTATCCCTTTAAACCATGAAAAGATCATTTAAATGTGAAATTAAAACCGCCAGTAGGTGGCAGCAATTCATTGTTAATGAGTGAGTCATTGAGATTCAACTGATTCGTTCAAAAAGCTGATTCATAATTCAGTAAGGAAATACCTTGTGTGTTTCTCAGAGACGCAAACACAGTGCTTTGGCTTAGTTTTCAACTATTTTCGTTGGCGAAATAGAGTTAAAACAGGCAATATGGTGTCTAAAAGTAAACTTTTCATTTATCAATTTATTAAATCACATTTATTATCATGTTAATATCTGGAGAAAAACTGCACTCTTTGTGTGATATTATATACCGCCTATGCCTATAGGGAGGGTTTGCAAAGTGGTGTTTCTCACAAAAAAAGTTTATATGTGCAGACATTTTCTAAATATAAAATGTCATGTGTCTTTAAGGACAAAAAACATTGTTTATTTACTATTAGAAACAAAGTTCTATTAGGAGAAATTGTTTCAAGTGCCTGAAAGGTTATCCTCTAAAGTGACTTTATTTCCATTCTCCAACTTATCTTCATTTGTTGTTTTCATGTTCATAAATTGTTCTTTCCATGTTCATAATTTGTAAGTATCTTGTATGATGAATAAAATGTTAAACCTCACACTGCATAACTTTAGTTTACATTTTCCATCCCTTTAGTTATCCATTCCAGTAAAAACAGAAAAAAAGTTCACTCATAATCTGGGAAATGGTTGTACTAATTTTTATTTCTGTCAGACTAGAAATAAAACTCTGTTCCGTTTGACCTCTTCACACTGAAAGGTCTCCTCAGCAGCTTGGTAAATCTGTATCAGCAATTCTCAATGTGTTAAGCCACAGATGTGACCAGAACCAGATCCAGTAATGGTAGCTTTGCATCATGGGTTATGCAGTTGTATAAAGTTATGTGTAGCATTGCTTCATTTTAATTCCTTTATCGATTAAGCATTGTATTAATCTTTATTTGTTTTGGGTTAGAAATTAGTTTATTCAAAATGTGTTCATTATAATTATGGGCCTAGCCTCTACTGTGATTGTTAGTTTACTTTATTAGGGGTCAAGCCCTGAAAAACTTCATCTTTGGTGATCTTTGGATCAAGCCACACAGAAATGACTGAACGGATTTTTAATATTTACTACCATTCCCGAGAAATTCCTCTCTAAAGTTGACCTTGCCTGTGTTTGTTGTCTTATGCTAGTTAGCTTAGCATGCTAATTGGTTAACAATCAGTAAAACCACGGGCCACAAGCCCCAAATCATTCCGCTTGTGGGTTCGAATCCTGTGTGGAACATGCCCAGTCCGCAAGAGGTACCGTGGCCAGAAATGGTGCAAAAGTTGCTTCTGTTCAAGACATTGTGTCTTTCTAATAACGTAGAATTTTTTTTATCTGATGGGACACGCTTGTGTTGCAAAAATGCAAGTGTTTCAAGAGCTTTATTTTGATTCTCAATACTTTGCATTTTAAAATAGACTTCTAAATGTCTGTTCAGTAGTCCCTATGTGACAGAAGACAGTTTTAAAATTGTGGTGCTTCTAATTGTGCATCTATATTGTGTGTTTATGCTTGTAAATTATCTACATTATTTTTTTCAGATTTCATTGTCAGATGAAGTGGGATGAGATGAAGATTAAGCACCAGAACAGAAAAAGACAGTAATGAAGACAAATAAAATTTCATATTCAAACTTTTCAGTGTGTAATATGCATTTTTTTTTAACCAACTTATTTTTCAGTATATTGAAAATGCACTGTTTATGCTAAAAGATCTGTTTCAGTAATAAATGTTGTACAGTAATCTTCAAGGTGTAATTCAGTGAGTATGTTTGGTGTGAAACTAAAGGGATTAAGTCGAGAAAACGTTAAGTGGAGAAGCTACCAGTTCTCAGACATTGGATGGCGATACAGCAATACATTAAATATACTGCAAAGAAACGCAAGTAGTTTCGTAGCTAATGGTCTGGGGCCGTATTCACAAAACATCTTAAGGCTGGAAATAACTCCTAACTTGGCGATTTAGCAGAAACTTTAAAATAATGGGCATGTCAGTCCTGATTTTTGCTGTAAGAGTATTTCACAAAGCATTTCAGTGCTAAAACCAGATCCTAAATCTGTGAAACATTAGTAGTCAAGAGTCACTAAGTCAAAATCACAAACAATCCTAATGGCTGTTGTTGGCAATCTGCCCAAACATACTGAACACTACTGAGACAACAGCAATGGAGCCTTGGGTGATGAAACTGAACATATGCAATACATATTTTGATTGAGTGAGGAGTCGAGGTGGCAGATGGATGCAGAAAACTGTCGAGTCGGCTGTGTATATATACAGTGAGAAAAATAAGTATTTGAACACCCTGCTATTTTGCAAGTTCTCCCACTTGGAAATCATGGAGGGGTCTGAAATTGTCATCGTAGGTGCATGTCCACTGTGAGAGACATAATCTAAAAAAAAAAAATCCAGAAATCACAATATATGATTTTTTAACTATTTATTTGTATGATACAGCTGCAAATAAGTATTTGAACACCTGTCTATCAGCTAGAATTCTGACCCTCAAAGACCTGTTAGTCTGCCTTTAAAATGTCCACCTCCACTCCATTTATTATCCTAAATTAGATGCACCTGTTTGAGGTCGTTAGCTGCATAAAGACACCTGTCCACCCCATACAATCAGTAAGAATCCAACTACTAACATGGCCAAGACCAAAGAGCTGTCCAAAGACACTAGAGACAAAATTGTACACCTCCACAAGGCTGGAAAGGGCTACGGTGAAATTGCCAAGCAGCTTGGTGAAAAAAGGTCCACTGTTGGAGCAATCATTTGAAAATGGAAGAAGTTAAACATGACTGTCAATCTCCCTCGGACTGGGGCTCCATGCAAGATCTCACCTCGTGGGGTCTCAATGATCCTAAGAAAGGTGAGAAATCAGCCCAGAACTATACGGGAGGAGCTGGTCAATGACCTGAAAAGAGCTGGGACCACCGTTTCCAAGGTTACTGTTGGTAATACACTAAGACGTCATGGTTTGAAATCATGCATGGCACGGAAGGTTCCCCTGCTTAAACCAGCACATGTCAAGGCCCGTCTTAAGTTTGCCAATGACCATTTGGATGATCCAGAGGAGCCATGGGAGAAAGTCATGTTGTCAGATGAGACCAAAATAGAACTTTTTGGTCATAATTCCACTAAACGTGTTTGGAGGAAGAAGAATGATGAGTACCATCCCAAGAACACCATCCCTACTGTGAAGCATGGGGGTGGTAGCATCATGCTTTGGGGGTGTTTTTCTGCACATGGGACAGGGCGACTGCACTGTATTAAGGAGAGGATGACCGGGGCCATGTATTGCGAGATTTTGGGGAACAACCTCCTTCCCTCAGTTAGAGCATTGAAGATGGGTTGAGGCTGGGTCTTCCAACATGACAATGACCCGAAGCACACAGCCAGGATAACCAAGGAGTGGCTCTGTAAGAAGCATAACAAGGTTCTGGCATGGCCTAGCCAGTCTCCAGACCTAAACCCAATAGAGAATCTTTGGAGGGAGCTCAAACTCCGTGTTTCTCAGCGACAGCCCAGAAACCTGACTGATCTAGAGAAGATCTGTGTGGAGGAGTGGGCCAAAATCCCTCCTGCAGTGTGTGTAAACCTGGTGAAAAACTACAGGAAACGTTTGACCTCTGTAAGGCTACTGTACCAAATATTAACATTGATTTTCTCAGGTGTTCAAATACTTATTTGCAGCTGTATCATACAAATAAATAGTTAAAAAATCATACATTGTGATTTCTGGATTTTTTTTTTAAGATTATGTCTCTCACAGTGGACATGCACCTACGATGACAATTTCAGACCCCTCCATGATTTCTAAGTGGGAGAACTTGCAAAATAGCAGGGTGTTCAAATACTTATTTTCCTCACTGTACATATGCCTCCTCTCGAGCTGATAAGATAGACTATTTGAGACCGAACTTTGTTTGTTAAAAGTTATTGATTTGAATTCACTATTTGAATTCTGCAATCTTTTTCTGAGATTTCTTCTCTTCCGTGTCAGTCTCTTCGCTGTTCACGTGAGCAACACAATGTATGCATGTGATGCTGAAGGCAAATACTGAGCCGGCGTTCTGGCCATGAATTTCCATGACTCACTGACACAACATAGTGAGACCTGCCTGAAGCTTTTTGTGCCTGGGCACTTGAAAAAGATTTTAAAAGTACATTCATAGTATGAGAAAACCTCTTGATATATCACTTGTTAATTAAATTCAAGTTTCTCTCCTAAACTTGTTAGGTTGATGCAGAATTCCTAGATCTCGTCTTGGCCCGTGAATTCAGCGAGGAAGGGTTACTCCAACACCACAGAGAATGCCACACAGTTAACTTTTTAAGGGATTTCATACTAAAGTTAAGAGCATGAAGGTGATTGGAGTAACATTTTCCAGTGGATTAAGGGACAAGAACATATTCCACCAATTGCATCACAAAGAGAGGGTTTTAAAATCCCCATAGAATTTGACCAATATTGTGATGTGCATTATGGTCAGCACAACACATGCTATCCAGTTGTCAATGCTTAAACTGTCTGCATAACTATCCCAACTAAACACCATGGCATACATCAGGAGTTTTTCACATCAAGACTTTATTCTAAAAACAATAAATAATAGCCAACAGTTTGGTCATCACTATTTTCACACAACAACAGTATGAGTTACACGTTTCATTTATACATAGCATTTAATTTTTATATCAAGATGTTGTTTAGGGATGCACAATGTTATCGGAATCATAACCATGTTATCGTTTTCTTGAATCCCATTAATCAATCAGATTAAAAATAGCTTGGGCACATGCGCAGTGCAATGGTGCGCATGTTTGCATCTTACCTCTTAAATATGGTGTCCGGTTGAAAGAACTTGTCGCTGGAGAAGACAAAATATTTTATACTATACTAAAAGACAAAAACGGAACTGAAGTTCATAATAACGATCTCTTGAGGAAATGCAGTTTGGAGGATTCAGTCGGTCAGTCATATGCTAATCAATGACTAGAAGATAACTACACATAAGCAACATAAATTCATCAACTAACCATTCAGAAATGTCCTGTTGCTTCTACATGTTGTCACTTCTTCTATAGTCTCTCCATCATTGTCTGACTCTGGTTTGAACGTAAAAGGCTAAAAGTTTTTGAAATTTTCAGTGCATGTCTGTGTGAGGTAAAAGGACACAATCTGTTGAAGCTCCACCCCCTGTACTGGGGGCAGCAGCTCATTTGCATTTAAAGGGACAGACACAAAAACGGTGTGTTTTTGCTCACCCTCAAAAAGTGACAGTTTTAACATGCTATATAAAAATATCTGTGGGGTATTTTGAGCTAAAACTTCACATACACACTCTGGGGACATCAAAGGCTTATTTGACATCTTGTGAAAAGGGCATTATACCACACCTTTAAATTATCTACTTTAGAAGATCTAGCTAACATTTGTTTGTGTGATACGTTTTTGGCAGAAACACAAATTTATGTTCTTAACTCGTATCTTAACTGTGTATTTGTAGTGCGTAATGTAGATAGCCTGATCCAGTGACTTAAACTTTAGATATGATTTTTTATTATTATTCCCAAAATGTCCTGCTCTGAAGAGAATATAGAAAAACGCTTTTATGAAGCTTTTTGGAATCCTCAGGTGAATCCACCGAGATCCCTGAACAGGGGCCACAAAAGTTGATGTTGAAGTTGATGTTTAATATCATTAAATATTCATTTACAGTGAAAGTGCATCAATATTTCATATATATTGTTTGCCTTAAGGAGTAAATTCTACTCTGACTTTCTTCAAAATAAATACCATCTATTCTAGCATCGTTTAAACTCAGAAGAGATGTATGACCTGTACAGTAGATGATGGTCTATGTTATCTTCCAAAACTCTAATTACTGAATTATCTTAAATCAATAGTGAATATAAGACATTTACATTAGTGAACTGAGCCCTTCAAAACAGCCAGTTGCTTTGTAGAACATCCGCCATCCTTGAAGTGGGCAAAGATTTACAACAGGTAATGGTAAGAACTGCAATATTGCATACAAATATACCAAATCATCAGCCATATAAGCACTTACATCTGTAGGTTCGCAGTCCTCTGCTAATGACACCACATTTTTCCTAGCTCTGCCTGAGCTAGTTCCAGTTCAACGGTAGACTTTGGGGTTAGAGTTGTGGGTGATGGTAAGATGTAAACTGTGAGGTCTGTGCATTTAATTGGGACTGTCTGAGTAATCTGACCTTTGCCTTTCTTTGCTTCAGTTTTGGAATTAATCGTATTTGGAAACTGTCTAAAGGCCCTTTCACACTGAGCGCGACAAGATAAAGCGAAGCGAATGGCCAACAAACAAAGATCTTTCACACTGAACGAGAAACGAGTGATTGCCTTCAGCTAATTCACATCTGCATGATAGGAGGCGCTGACCGAAAATACATTTTTCCTCATGTATGTATTTTGTAGGTTTTCCCACTTGGTTTTAAACTCGTACATACAACAACAATAAATGTATTCTCCTGACTGTGATTTTGATTAAATAATGGGCAGACGTGCATTGAAAAACAAAAAACATGCTTTCTTTATTCGTTTTTAGACTGGTGAAAAAATATTCACATACAATTTTCCCTATATACAATGCTTATTTAATTGAATCAAATAATTGACATACAACTTTTTTTCCGTTTTACAAAAATGCAAAATTTGATTTCTGCATTTTATTTGCACATTTGCACATTGCACAAGCCTATATTAGTTATGCTATATTAGCAGTGTTTTTAAGTTGTATTAAAATTGAATAAAAATTGCATTTAACTGTCATTGTGAACAAAATAAGATGCACGATACCAACGTCTGCATGCGCTAGGTTACTGTGTAATCAGATTCGTTTAAACCTGCCATTCCGGCAGTGTATGTTGTTAAGCCATCTTCCGAGTCAAATACACATCAATTATCATTATTCATATTTCTCACATAAAAAATTAGATTTTTGCAATTTATAAGACTCAAAGCAGAAACATTAAAATGCATACCCATGGCTAAATCATGAGAAAAAGATGTCGCACAGCATCAACTGCTGATATCCAGTAATTTTTTTAACTTCTAGATAATGATTTTATGTAATTAATTAATTCATTTCATGAGAGTTGCATTTGGACATGTCACACCCAATAATGACTACTACTACCGTGATGCATACAGCTTTGTCGAGATAACACCACAAGTCACATAGCCTATATTATAACATATTACGTTAAAATTGCATTACTGTATTTTATTATTTGCTTCTTGTACTTCTGTCGGTACAGCTATCTCCAGCTGAAAGTCAGAAACTTCCCGTCTCCGGCAATGACTGGCACAAAATCGTCTCACACTCCTCTTCGAACACAGACCTCCTCCTCTGGAGAGAGGTTTAGCTGTGCTGCCTTGGACTCAAATACATAGCCAAGATATGGCTTGGGAGAAATGTGGCCATCTATTGATTCTTTCAGAACATCAATTTATTTTGGCCCACAAAGGGGCCTCAGCGAGCTCTGTGGGGGGGGGGGGGGGGGGGGGGGGGGGTCGCATCGTATTTTGAATAGTTTTGAGCAATGAGCATTAAATAAAAGTCCTTAACTTTTTTCTGTTCAAAATTTACAAAATTTATATAATGAGCGAGTTCATCATGAATCCATTTTCCAATCCGTGTTTTTGTCTTATCCTGAACCACTATGGTACACGTATAATAAGTGTTTACATTGGGACTATTTCACACTGGTTCGGATAGCTTCCGCTGCGGAGTAGCCCAGTACCTGCGTGACTCGTCATAGATGTACACAGAGAGAAGTAGTTCCGGCTACAATGTTCTTCCGAAAGACGCATTATTCTGTTAATAAAGGCAAGTTTATTATCGCTCGCTATAGCGCCAAAAGCGTCAAAAATAAAGCCTTACATTGATAAAGCCTCACAAATAACATGCAAGTATTGAGGTCCCAGACAGCAGTCATTTAGTAATAGCCTATATACTTTTTTTTTTTTACCTACACACCAGTGTGAATATTTTTATTGCATTTCAAATAGGGCCAATTTATAGGCTACTCCTAGGCTTACGTTTTTAAATTACAAAGGGCCTACTGATGTTTTTGTTATTGTATTTTCAATATTATAGGCTATTATTTGTGCATAAACATATCTGGTTATAGTAAACATACCGTTTGCTTGAAAACAACATATTCTGTCATCCTTGCTGCAAGCTTACGAAAGCGATAATATCATTAAATGTGAAGGGGGGCCCTAAAATATTTTCTTGGGAAAAAGGGGGTCTTTTGTGTACACCATTGTACACTCCTGTCATTACAGATGCATTATCTGTGCCAATGCCAAGCAAGTTCTCCTCCTTCAGGCCACACTTCCCAAGAAAAGCTAGAACTGCTCTGGCTATTGATCTAGCATCCCCTCCCTCCAGCTCAACAAGGCCTAGGGAGGTGGTCACCACGTGTTGTCGTCTCACTAAAATACCGAATCACGATTCCGAGGTATTTTGAGACACTTACATCGGTGCTTTCATCAAGGAGGAGGCTGTATTTAGAGTCACCAATATCAGCCACCAGTCTTTCAATGAAATATGGGGCCAACACCCCATTTATCATTTCCGTATCATTTACACTACCCATCTAGCACTGTGTAATTTAATTGTCCCAGTAGGGTTTATCAAATAAGTGTTGTAATGATGTCCGATTCGTGAATGAAAAATTTGAGTCTGATCATTTCAATGAATAGGAGAATCCCGTTGATAAAACCAGCCTGAATGATTCATTCATTCATTAATAGAACTGAAATGAAAAACAGGTCCCAGGCACTCAGTCAAATATTCAATGAGGAAAAGAATAAAGTTAAAAAGCCTTTATTTAGTATGGCTTAAGTCATTTTAAAAATACACGAGCCAACATGTTTCGACCAACAAGTGGTCTTCTTCAGGGCAAAGTAACACAGAGAATGAGAATGACACCAAATTATAAATTAAGTCCCACCCATAATCCGAGAAAATTCAATTAGCCTAATGAGGCCTAATACAATCAATTAACCCAATAAGGCAAACAGGTCTACAGGATAGGGGAAACCAACATAATGAGCAACAAAGCAGGTGAAAATAATAACGAACCAATAAAGAAAAAATAAAGAAAAATATCTCCAAAGAAATCTCCCTCAACGTAGGTTATCTGGGGAGGAAAATAAGACAAATATTATGTATTAAACATAAACAAAGAAATAAGTACAAAGCAAAACCAACATACGGGCATAGAAACATATCATAAAAAACACTTAAACTCTATGTCCTCGTTCAGACCTGGATTTCGAAGCGCATCCAGCTGATGGATCCAAAATGACTCACGCTGGTTGAGTTTACGGATCCTATCACCACCTCTATCCAAAGGTCTCACATGCTCCAAGACCTCTATTTTTAGTAGGGAATCATTCTTATTGTGCATATGTAAGAAGTGTTGGGCCATCTGATAGTCGGGACTACTGATACGAATAGCATATTTATGCTCCGCCAAACGATCACGTAGACGTCTTTTAGTGCGACCTACATAAAACACATTCTTACATGGGCAAGATAAACGGTAAATAATAAATGTAGTGTTATCTTTTATCTTGAATATTCTATTAGATTTAAAATCCACAAAAGTTTTCGAGGGAATGATATTATGCTTTGGCTTAAGAGACCTATTGGGTTACACCGTTGTATGAACTGCCCCCATTGTAGTAATACCATTCCCTCGAAAACTTTTGTGGATTTTAAATCATTCTCATTCTCTGTGTTACTTTGCCCTGAAGAAGACCAGTTGTTGGTCGAAACATGTTGACTCGTGTATTTTTAAAATGACTTAAGCCATACTAAATAAAGGCTTTTTAACTTCATCCTTCTCCTCATTGAGTGCCTGGGACCTGTTTTTCGTTTCTTTGGATTTTTTCCCTACCCCAAGAGCACCTATCACGGACTTAATAACTTTACCTGAACGCCTGGTTGAACCTCTTACAGTTCATTAATACAACTGATTTGGTTTTCGTATATTTGGTGCTAATGGAATGAATATGGTGTAGTTTTCTTAATTTACACTTTTTTTTTTTTTCAAACTTATTTTATTAGAATATTGAAACCTATTGCCATTGTCCAGACCCAGGGTCTTCTCATGGTTTCACATTGGAGAAAGGTGCGGGGCAGGAAGATTAGGTCAAGGACAGAAGCGGTGACAGTGATGCTGGAAGCAGGCAGATAACATAATTGGGGGTCAGGGCCTTGGTGTCCGGATTACCAATTATCCAGGGGGCCCAGAATCCCTGACTGTGATGAAAGATGATGACATCTCTGCTGCTGTGCGAAGTGACTAGTGTATTCTTCAACTGGCCCAATCATTTTTCAATAAACATGGACAGGACCCCACCAAATATGGCTATATTTGACAAAATCTCCAGGAAGGTGCGTTTCCACCGTTGAGCCACTAAAATGGTTCACTAAAACTAAAAAAAAGTTTCATCAGAAAACTATAAAAAGTATTAAACTAGCAAGATCGCAAAATGAACATGATTAAAGTGGCAGTTTGTTGACTTTTTTTTGTTTATTTGAAAGATTTAAAACCCAAGCGTTGATGTTTTACCACAATAAGTGATAAATTGATCATAATTAATTATTTTGTGTCAAGATTGCACATTAGTCACACAGAAATAAAGTGGTTTACCGTTATTTCACAAAATAAAGAGACACACTTCAGTCGCGTCTGTTTCTGTTAATATGTAGTCACAGGACAGTATGTTTACATCACATTTAGAAAGAATGATAATTTCTACAAATTTTCCACTAAAAATAAGCTTTACCTCTCTCTCCAGTGACAGTCCCAATATAGTAATATTTTCAGTCAGAGAAACTGGATTGGATTGCCTGCGAAAAGTTGCTTTATTTTATGACTGTGGAGCTAAATATGGATATCAGACATTCCAGTACAAAGAGACGAGACGCACTGACAGACCAAATAAATACACGATTGTGATAGCCTTTATGATTTGTCTGACATTGGATCAGTAACTGAATTTATTTCAAACACTCGCTGCTGTCTGAAAGTGAGTTGAGGTAAAATTATGACTTTAATACTGATGTTAGCTGGTATATGAATCATCCACTTCGCTGTTGTCTTCAGACTCAGGTAAACTCTGCCTCTGTTCGTAACCGCTTCTCAAGCCTGAGCTGGCCCGCTTTGGACCAAGGTATTCAGCAGTCCCCATTGGGACATTGGAATATCCCATACTGGAAACGCGATTGGCCCTGGCACACACTAGCATAGCGGGCATGGCCCAACAGTGGAAACGTGGCTATTGAACAAGATATGTGACATTAAACATTGCAGAGCTTTAATGGCAGAAGTCAGTGAGGGGACATGAAGTCAACCCAGACATTCAAAAAGCTATACAATGCAAAGTGGTCTGAACTTGTTTCTCACACAGCTTTGACTACCTTGAATGAGGCACACTTTAACAAGCCATCCACCCTCCCTTTCACAGAGGACATACAACATCTTCATCAGCATCTTGAAAAGATTTATGTATTAGCATCTGAGAACTTAAAAAAGATGCCTTCAGCTCAAGTCAATGGGAAATGGGAAAAGTAAAATAATACTGTTCAACGAGACATGGAGAGGTTACAAAGATGAAACTAAAAGGCTTCCCAGAGAGGGACACAGCTGCCCTACACAAGGATGTTGCTGCAGGCCTGACAAAGTTAGAACAAAAACTTTGTGCACATTTCATTCGGGTGGAAATTAGGAGTTAAAGAGGGTGAAAAGGTCCAATGTTGCTATCGCAAGGGATTCACCACACGCTGAAGAAAAGTGTGTGCAAGTCTCAATATTTTGACTTCTTATCGAGGACAAGAGTACCTGAGGATTTATGCAAATGTGTGTGGAAAATACAATTTAATTGTTCTATTTATTTACATTTTAAAACAAATTAAATAAACACATTATTATATCCATTTATACAGTTATTTATATTTTTATGTTTGTATTTTTAAATTGATAATTTTTTAGGAAGCCATATCCATTCAGGCAGATGGAGCACAGTCAGAGGGTTTTTAACTATCGTTTGTCTAGAGCACGAAGGGTGGTAGAGAATGCATTTGGCATTCTTGCCAACCATATGCTTGGAGCCAGACAAGGTGGTGAAGATAACAATGGCTTCCCTGTGCATCCACAACTTCCTCTGCGAGCGCAGGTCAGAAGCATATACCCCTCCAGTTTTTGCAGACTGGGAGACTGCTGACCACAACATGGTTGATGGGCAATGGAGGAATCATGGCATGGGTGCTTTCCAACCTATGGAGAACACCTCACATCGCAATTGTACAGCGACAGCAAAAATGCAACGCAATCTGATGCGGGACTTTGTCTCACCAGCAGGAAGTGTTTCTTGGCAGGATCAACACATTTAAAAAGGAACTGATGTAGAGTTATCCCAGCAAACAGCAGGTTAAAGTCAGTTTAGGACATTTATTTTCTTGTGTGTTCAAAAGTCCTGTATTAATAAAGAATATTGTTTTGTTATTATCAATTTGTAGTGTTGTTATTCAATTTTTTATTATTTCAATTGCATACAAAATCCAACGGTGCAGGTATGTAACAAATAAAGGCAATCTGTATGTTGCAATTAAGTACCTTATACTACCCTTATTTATTAATCCACATTCATTATTCACGGAACATTATTAATATGCCTATACTAGGGCTGGGGTGATAAATACTAACATAACGGATCGTGATAATAGTTATGTCGATTACGATGATAAGCACTAGGCATTTTTACTCGATATGGATTAATCTAACAGCCAATCCCACACTATTATATTATGATACTTTGTGTATCGCCCAGCACTTAAAGGGCAGCACTCTAAATAGGCCGCTTCTCAATGATTGTGTTTGTGGTGCACAGCAATATGTGTTATAACAATAAGCTAAAATATACATATACGTTAAATATATATATATATATATATATATATATATATATATATATATATATATATATATATATATATATATATATACTGTTCCCCATAAGAGTGTACATAATAAAAAACAATTGGTCTTCACGTTGTAAATAGTTGTTTTTCCTTTTATTACTTGTAAGGTTTTATTTTTTAAAATAATTATATTATAATGTGAACGATGTGAAGGATACCCTGTTCAATGCTCAAATTGTTGATTATTGAATTACAGTCAATTAGGTCACTTCACTTTAGAATATAAAAGCTTTGAGAAATGGACAGCCAGCCTGTTTTAGAATTTGTGTTTTTATTTATTTTTTTAAAAGTATGTTTACATTAAAGAAAAAAGGAATACTATACAAACAAGTTTAAACTGCAAGTAGTGCACTACTATAATAAAATAAAATTTAATAGAACAATATTGTTTAAAATAGTAAAAATCCACAATAATTTACAGGTTCATTAGAATGTTTAGTCATAGGCATGTTTGGGTTGTGTCTCCAAAAAGTGATCTATGAAACCCATGACCTGAGGCATAATAAGGCTGCTGGGAATGAGACTGGGCCGTTGGTAGACCTGAATTGACAGGTTGATATGGGGTAGGTTGTCCAGGTGACGACAATGACCTGCTTCTGTCATTCTCCTTGGCGTTGTATATCGTAATCATTATGCTTCTTTTCACTCGTGATAACAGAACTGGGTCTTGAATATCCCTCAATTCCAAAGCCACCTGGTTCCCAAAAGAAGTTAATGTATCCCGAGGTGTTTGTGAGTCCACTTGAACAACCATCTGTTTCAACAAATCCAGTTTCTGCAGCTCTACAGCATCCTCGGACACCCTCTTTCTTTTTTGGGGATTGTTGCTCAAACGTGGCTGTTTACCGCTATCACTTGAGGCAGTTGAAGCAGTTTCCTCCGGCAATAGAAAGGCTTCTTGATTTGACGGAATTGGGGTGGACGCAGTACATGGGGAGCTGCCCACAGATGGTGTATCAGGCCTTAGGTCTGAGAGGTCCGTATCCTCTGCATCACTCTGCCCACTGAATGATGCACCAAGCTGGAACAGAGAAGACGGCGATAGGATTAAGAAAGAGCTGCTTCAACAACATGCACTTACATTAACAACATGCACTTACATTACCCAGTTCAGCACAGTGTAAGATTTGAGTCAAGAGAGCAGAATAAAATATTACTGTAGCATGTGTGACACAGCGTGTGTATGTGTGTGGTATTGTATTTTTCAGTGATTTTTTCAGTCTGTGACTGAGCGAGTGTGCATGTTTGTGTATATGCCAAATCTGCCACTATTAATAAGCTTTTGTCCTCAAATACACATTCTTGCATAATGTAAATTGTTAGGTAGATCATTTTATACAAAATCCGATGGAAAACCAGTATTTCTCATCTGTAATATGTTTGTGGACATGGCTATTTCAGCAGAGCAATCTCGTCTGGAGTTATGACGGACGCACAGAATGAATGCATTTAGATATGACCTTGTAGCATAAAATGTATTATAAAAGAAAGGGCATCTAAACCCTTTCACCTTTGTAATGATATTTGGCATGACTAGTTTAATACCCTTCTTCATCAATTTAATACATTGTAAACTTTTAATAGTTTGTAAACAAAAACGCGTCAAGACTGCTCACGGGCCTCGTTCGTTTTAATATGCATTTCACGAGTTCACACTTACAAATAAGTCGGATAGAATAAATGCGTATTTGGCGTGCTGTCCGAGGAGAGGGCTCCGGGCTCGGTATTTGGCCCGAACCCAGAGTACTCCCCCCGTATTCCTGGCTGTGAAAGAACAAGCCAAGAGTGAGGAGTCGGGGTGGCTGAGGGATGCTGAAACTGTCAAGGAAGTTAGGTGAGTAGACAGAGTGAATATATATATGCTTCCTCTCATGCTGATAGGGTAGACATGGTAATTGTTTGATGAGTTGATTGATTGATTGATTGATTGCTTGCTTGATTATTTGAACGTGCTCCTCCCGAACATTGTTAAGAAAACATCATGTGTTGGTGTATGAGTGTTACAAATGCATGCTATTACAAATACATTTCTTGCTTCTGTTGACTGTTTAACTTACTGTTCACTAGTTCACACTTACAAATAAGTCAGATAGAATAAATGCGTATTTGGCGTGCTGTCCGAGGAGAGGGCTCCGGGCTCGGTATTCGGCCCGAACCCAGAGTACTCCCCCCGTAATCCTGGCTGTAAAAGATTGAGCCAAGAGTGAGGAGTCGGGGTGGTGGAGGGATGCTGGAAAACTGTCAAGGAATATTAGGTGAGTTGACAGAGTGGATATATATATACTTCTTGTCATGCTGATTAGGGTAGACATAATTGTTTGATGACGAGTAGATTGGATTGATTATTTGAACGTGCTCCTCCCGAACTTTGTTTATAAAACATCATTTCACTAGTTCACACTTACAAATAAGTCAGATAGAATAAATGCATATTTGGCGTGCTGTCCGAGGAGAGGGCTCCGGGCTCGGTATTCGGCCCGAACCCAGAGTACTCCCCCCAAAAGCTGCAAATAAATGCCGGACAGCCGCCATGATGTTAGTGACCCCCCAAAACTTGCAGAGTGCAAAGCTAACATGGCGTCGGATGGGTGTGCCTCTAAGGTGGTAGGCTGGGGATGGTCATATGTGATGTACTTCTGTGGAAGCGGAGTAGAAAGGAATAACCGCTGCAGTGAAAGCAAGTTGATGGAGAACTAGCTCTAGAAATGACACTGCTGCGGCAGTGGATCAAATTTATTTTGGCTTGCTATCCAACTAGCTGGTAGCAAAAGGACGGAAAAGTAAACACTGCTACGGGGAACGGAACTCCTGCGGTAGAGGAGATGTTGCTGCTGCAGTAGACCAAACTTGCTTTCAAAGCTTTAAAATATCCAAATTATTTGGACACGGAACTAAGCTCCTGTGGGAGCAGAGTAGATGACACTGCTGCAGCAGTGGAGCAAGTTTAGATGAAGTAATGGAGCTCCTGCGGGAGCGGAGTAGATGACACTGCTGCGGCAGTGGACCAAACTTGCTTCAACTTGTTTTTAAATATCTGAACCAATTTTGGACATAGAACTGAGCTTCTGCGGGAGCGGAGTAGATGACACTGCTGCGGCAGTGGAGCAAGTTTGGATGGAGTAATGGAGCTCCTGCGGGAGCGGAGTAGATGACACTACTGCGGCAGTGGAGCAAGTTTGGATGGAGTAATGGAGCTCCTGCGGGAGCGGAGTAGATGACACTGCTGCGGCAGTGGAGCAAGTTTAGATGGAGTAATGGAGCTCCTGCGGAAGTGGAGAAGATGACACTGCTGCGGCAGTGGAGCAAGTTTAGATGGAGTAATGGAGCTCCTGCGGGAGCGGAGTAGATGACACTGCTGCGGCAGTGGACCAAACTTGCTTCGACTTGCTTTTTAAATATCTAAACCAATTTTGGACATAGAAACTGAGCTCCTGTGGGAGCGGAGTAGATGACACTGCTGCAGCAGTGGAGCAATTTTAGATGGAGTAATGGAGCTTCTGCGGGAGCGGAGTAGATGACGCTGCTGCGGCAGTGGAGCAATTTTAGATGGAGTAATGAAGCTCCTGCGGGAGCGGAGTAGATTAGCTGAGGTAGACTTGATTAACATGCTTTTAACTAACTAGAGCCAGTTGGGTGGAAAAATAGGCTCCTAATGGAGGAAGATGATGCTGCTGTGGTGTTGGGAATGACTTGCTTCAACGTGAATGAGGAGTTGTAAAAAGAATTTAGCTGATGAGGGTTCGTTGGGCTTCTTTGATATGGAAGCGGTTTGAGCGGATGTAACTTTTGAAGGCTTCCGATGACCAACGGCCAACTGATTGGATCTGCTGCTGAGAGAGGCCTTTTTGAGCAGCTGTTGTTGCTGCGCCTATGCGAAAAGAATGGCTGGAAAAGTGGTCTGCTGGGATGCCTGAAAGGAGCAAAACGGATTTAAGGTGTTTTTGGAACCAGAAACGTGTAACAGGGCGGTTGGAGTCGTCTGCGAAAAGTGGGTCAGAAGGGGATTTAGACTGTGAATTCCTGAAAAGCAAGTAGGCTGAGAGAGTTTGGTATGGTTGGATTGGT
Source organism: Vimba vimba (assembly GCA_022828995.1). Lineage (NCBI taxonomy): Eukaryota > Metazoa > Chordata > Actinopteri > Cypriniformes > Leuciscidae > Vimba > Vimba vimba. The sequence continues at coordinate 28,705,960 of CM040821.1, forward strand.
GATGAGAGATTGAAAATATATATATGAAATGGCCTTTCCTGGTTTGATCTGTCTTACTTTGCTTAATGAAGTAGGAGATGGTTTCGTTGTCTAGCACTGATAGATCTGTTGTTGTGGGGTGGATTTTTGGGTTGAAGCTGGAAGTTATGGTGAGTTCTGAGCATCTTAGAAAGCCGAAAAAAGCCAAAATGAACATTGAGTCCAGTGTGCGGGCTGTGTTGGTGGAATGGTAACCTCTGCGGAGGGTGGAGATGCATTTAGTGAGTATGTCTAACGTTATAGGTTTCCTGGCATCTGGGCGGGTGGGTTGGGTTTTTTGAATACCTTTGATGAGCATTGATGTCTGAGAATTTGCTATCTCTGTGGAGGGTGAACCAAAAAGGAGTTTGTGGAAGAATTGGATTCCGCTTAGATAACCCTTGATGGAGCCGGCTTTGAGGTTCTTGATGCTGTCGAGATAGGTTATGAATGAAGTGATGGTGAGCAGAGAAAAATTTGGAAAAGGCAGCTTGTATATGAAGTGAAAAGACTGAAAACACTTCCATGCGGTTAAGTAGGAGTGGAGGGTGCTGGTTGAAACGGCTTGAAGAATGGAATTAAGAGAGGCATCGAGAAGTGGTTTCAATGGGTGGTTTATGGGAATATCAGCTCTGAATAGTGAGGTACTGGGGTTGGAAATGGGTCCGCATCTGGTGCCAGCAGCCTGAATTTCTGGAAAGCAAAACGAGAGAGAGAGTCAGCTATTTGATTTCTGGAACCTGGAACATGTTTGGCAGTTAAAATGAATTGATCACAAGCTGCGATCCAAATGAGGCGTCTTAGGAGAGGCATTAGTGCAGGGGAATTTGAGCGGCCTTTATTGATGCAATGCACAGTTGCTTCGTTGTCGCAGTGCACCATTATGCTGTTAGTTGACCATTCTTTTCCCCACAGGAAAGCTGCTACCACTAGAGGATACAACTCGAACAGCGCTGAGGATGTTAGTGACTGCGGTGAGTCTAACAGCTGGGCGGGCCATGTAGACGCGAACCAACGGCCTTGGTAATACCCTCCGAAACCAATGGAGGGAGCTGCGTCAGTAAACAATTGGATATCCTCAGGGAGAGAAATCAGATCATAATAGAAAAAAGACAGGCCGTTCCATTGTTTAAGGAAAGTTATCCATAATCTGAGCTCATTGCAACATGAAGTAGTTAGGGAGATTTGGTCCTCTAGCGCGTGCACTGATGATGCGAGGAAGAGGAGATGTGAGATGAAAGGGCGGCCTTGCGGGATGATGCGCATCGCAAAGTTTAGGTGGCCGAGTAGAGAAAGTAGCTCTCGTTTGGAACAATGTGGATTTTCTATGAGGGCGGATGCGACCAGAATAATCCTGTCGATTTTTTCCTTGGGTAGTGAGGCCTGGAAGTTAACTGAGTCCAAATTAATGCCCATAAATTCGATGGATGTGGCTGGACCCAGAGTTTTATCTTGGGCGATTGGAATCCCGAGCTCAGCGAAGACTTTTTGGACTGTGAGAAGATGCGCGGCTGGGACAAGGTCAGGCGGTGAGATGATTAGGAAATCATCTAATAGGTGAATTAACCCTCTAGGCGCCACGGTTGAGTTTACTCGACAAGATGCGGCACTGAATAAAACGGCCGATTTTGTCAAATAGGGTGTCAAATTTCGTTCGACCTCCCCTCCACTAGATTGCAGACAAGTCATACTTCATCCCAGACTAAAAAAAAGTCATGCTTCTATACAAAATCTTCAAGCTAGAGCGCATTGAATCAGTGCAAACAAAAGCGGAGCTAGTGTGCGAGTGAGCCATTTTATTAGAGTAATGTTGTCAACGTGCAGCGAGTATTTGCATTAGATTATTATTATTATTAGTATTATTTATGTTATATAAATATAAATATAAATATAATATTATTTAATGGCATCAATAAAGCTGATGAAGTGTTGGGTCTTCTATTCGCGGACTCTGATGATGACGGTGATTCTGAAAGTGAAAGTAGCCATACACCAAGCACAAACGGTGAAACCTTTGCCCAATGTCAGTGTTGGGAACAATGTTTCCCGGGGTCGGAGTGTTCATCACGAAGTTAGCAGGTGTGTTAGTGTTGTGGGGAACGAGGCGGGAGATTTTTACTGATTTTTACCGCGCTAGCCAGCTTTGTCTTTTGACCGCGTGCCTCTCCGCAATCGCAGCGACAGTATTGTGGTGGAGGCTTTGTCTAATGCCACTGGGTATGTTAGACGAGGTCGAAGTATTCATAGGACAGTTAGGGGGTAACGTGGAGGCAGGGTGGGGAGTCGCAATGACAATGAAAGTAGTCCGAGTTGTGCACACTCGGCGTGCGCACAAGGCAGATCTGGCCGCGCCCGCGCTGCTCGTGTGTGACACCTGACACGGGGCAGAGGGGCTATTATGCATACTCTATTGCAAGCTGATGGGAATGCCAGCTTTGTGTGTCATATGAATAATATATATGTGCCCCATACATGGAATGAGAGTGCCTACTGTATGTAGTAAATGGAAAATCTCTACAGCAAAAGGCCAACCGCTACATGCATTCGGTTTGTTTCTATCATTTATTAGTAATGATTTACACAGTTTGTTTACTACTTACTATTTACCTGAGCATTCAGTATTGTGCAATATAGCATACAGAAGGTGAGGGGCATTTTGGGGGGAAAGAAGTGTTGCATTTTATCATTTAAACATGATAACTTTTCATGAAAATTCTATAATCCATGATGGCCGCCACCATATGACGTCATAATATGCAAATTAGATGGGACAATGTAATCCCTACATAAACTTTGGGTCATCCTTAATGTTTCTCTAATTTACAGAAAGTCTCTATCTTTTATCACTTTTAAGATATAGCCTTTTGAAATTAAGATGTCAAAATCGAACGGTTTAGAAAAAACCTCTGGCGCCTAAAGGGTTAAGTAGGGTATTGAGTAGTTATTGGAAAGAATCCAACAAATTGCTTCTGATAGCATGTCGAAAATCTTGGGGCTGCTTTTGCAGCCAAAAGTTAAATGGACAGCGAAGTAAAATTTTTCTTGCCAGCGTACGCCGAACAAATGCCATGAATCTGGGTGAATGGGCATCACTTTAAAAGCAGAGGTGATGTCGACTTTAGCAAGCCAAGCGCCGTAACCTGCGTCTTTAATCAAGGTTATAGCTTGGTCAATGGTGTGGTAATTAAGAGAAAATTGTTCCAGCGAAATAAGGATGTTTATGCTTGGAAACGGGGAATTGTGTGGGGCTGAGAGATCGATTATTAAGCGTTTCTTGCCTGAAAATTTTCTGGTAGCCACCCCAATGGGGCTGATGCGGAAATACTCGAAAGGAGGATTGTTGAAAGGACCAATCATAAAGCCTGATTCGATTTCTTTTTTAATCAGGATGTCGACTGCGTCGGGTTCAGCGAGAGCGGACTGGAGATTATCGCATATGATACTTTGAGTGGGGAGGCTTTCAACGCCGGGTTTGAAACCATGCTCGAGACCCGACAGTAAATAGTTGGTAAAATCAGTGTTGGGGTGGTGGGACAATTCAGAAGACAGACGGGAAATATTCACAGGAGTCGACAAGTAATTTTTTTTTTAATCTTTATTTACAGACCTTTTAACAGGGCATATAGTTGCGGGCATGAGCGCCGCCACAATAGCTGCAAACATGCAAATAACGGCAGCGTTGACGGAGTCGTTGAAATTGATGTTTGCTGGCCGTGTGACGTAACTGGTTGATTTTTCAGCTGGTGATGGATCTGGGCGGGGAGGAGGGTTAATCAAGGGACAAGCTGTGGTGGAGTGAGAAACGGATCTGCAAACCGCGCAGGATATGTTACGGTAGCCTAGGAACACTCTATTGTGTAGCTCTGTGTCTAGAGTGCCCCAGTAAGGGCACTGGTTCCACTGGGCTACTCGGACGGCGCACTTTGCAGAGAACAATTTATGGTAAGTGTAAAAATGGGTTCCTCCGTATGATAGCGCGAGTTCCGCGATTATGGCGAGATAATCGTTTAACTCTCTTCTCCTGTGGGGTAGTGCTGCACAAATTATTTCGCTATAACGGCTGAAAGCAATAGCAAATTCAGAGAACGAAAGAATGCGGGATGAATTATTAACTGGGTTTTTGAGGGTGACTTCAAAATCGCCGCAGTCGATTTGATGGTTTGACACAGAGGGAGGAAGTAAAGAGAGAAGGGAAGATAAATCGATGTCCGCACCTGTGAGGATCTGAGCTCTGATGTTACTGGCAACAGGGGGCGGTTCCATAGCTGTAGCATTCGGCGGGATGGGCATCGGCGTTGCGGAAAACAAAGTGAAAGGAGAACGATTTTGAGGAAAAGTGTTAGGAGGAAAAAAACCCGGGGCCGGGGCTGTTTGTGGAGGCAACCTCACACTTGGGTCGACCCCTGGAGCTTGTGGAGGAACAGAAAAAGTGGGAAAGGAAGGGAGCTGGGGAGGTAGAAATGGTGTCTGGGCCTGCGACTCTAGCTGAGGCAGCCTCGCGCTAGAGTCTGGAGGTGGGGCTGCAGGCCACGGACAGGGGAACGGGTTGGAAAAAGAGACAGGAAAATTATATGGTAGCTGAGCCTGCGCCATTGGTGGAAGCATACTCACGCTGCCGCCTGTCTCGTTTAGAAATGGCGTTGAGACGGGGGGCGCGGTGCTGGAGAAAGCTGCGGTCTGTAGCTCGGCGGAGCGGAGAGGAGACTGGGGCCTGGCAGCGGCGGCTGAATCTGGGGCGCGGCTCAGGCTAGCAGAAGGCCTGCTGCGGAAAACTAGGCCCTGCGCGAGAGGGAGTAGGAGTTTTCTGGGAACGTGCCTTTTTTCCGGATTTTGCAGATGGAGTGGATTTTGGAGACGGGAAAGCAGACTGGAGTGAAACATACAGGTTGTACAGTTGTGCTTTATTCATTCTCCTGGAAAAATGAACATCAGCGCTGATTAGCGCTTGTCTCAATCCCAATACTGTCCATTTTTCTATTGCCGGAATGGTCGGTTGTGCTGAAGTGTAGGATGAAGCTGGAGAAGGTGGTGGCAATCTTGATGGTGGAGGTGAGGGCAAGCCACGGCGCCTCGGGGTACGGGAAGCAGCTCGGCTAGGCCGGCGGCCTCGCGGTGTAGCTGGAGGTTCAGCTGCGGTGTCCTGTTGAGTCTGGGAGCTCGTTGCAGTGCTGGGAAACTGCGATGGATCCTGGGCAGCGAGGGCATCGTCATCAGACGGGAAGAGTTCGACTTCGATCTCTGACATTACGACAAATGGGCGGGACCAAATGCTGGAAAACTGTCAAGGAATATTAGGTGAGTTGACAGATTGGATATATATATATACTTCTTGTCATGCTGATTAGGGTAGACATAATTGTTTGATGACGAGTAGATTGGATTGATTATTTGAATGTGCTCCTCCCGAACTTTGTTTATAAAACATCATTTGTTTCGCATGGCCGGTGGGCAATATATGTTTTGATGAAATCCATCACTCTGAGAAGCCACCTTTGCCTTGGAGTCAAGGGTTTGCTGCCACTCCCACTTGGTTTGGGTTTCTGTAACCGGCAGTACTGCGTTCGCAGAGATACTGCCCTGGTCTTAATGTCCTCAACAGTAAACTCTACAATTAATAAAGAAAATGCATTATTTTCAGTTATGCACCCCCACAAATTCATTTATTTTATTTGTCTGTTTCAAACTAAATATGACAATTTAATCCTTCCCTGGTTTAAAGTATCTCTCGACTGGTACAAAAGGCAGATTGGAATTAAACTTTAACTGAATATCCTCTTACTACACAATAATATATATCACAATAAACAGAATTACAGTAAAAATATTTAATTTACATTTCAACCTATAACAATTTTCTTAGATAATGTAAAAATAACATTTTGCTCACATGGCTGTTTGAGAGCGTTTGTAATTTCCGTCCACCTTTTCTCTTTCTCGGAGCGGTTGTGGTACATCTCATGTCCAACATCATAAAGGCATTCATGCTCCTGCCACAGTTCGATTAAATTTTGCTCCAAAACCTGAGTCCATTGCTTTCTTGACGACATGTTGCTCATCTTTCTGTAAACTCGTCTTCTTCCGTGTTTCTTTGAAAACCGCGTATTTACCCGCGTATTGAGAGAGGGCAAGCGCAAATGCTGACAGTGGCAGGTCATAGCGCCGCTTCCGGTGGCATTGCCAGATGCCGCGGCAGCTGCCAGTCGTTTCTGGTTTTCCAGCGGCAGATGCCATGGTTTTTCTCGCTGTTTTTGCTGTTTGCTCGGTAAAAACTACACTGTTCTCAGTGGCGTGCTGTGGTGTTTTTTGTTGTAGTTGTTGTATTATTATTATTATTATTATTATACATTTTTATGGATCAGCTGCCAGAGTTAGTACCAAGAGTCACAATCGTTTGTCGCCTTTTATTTTTAAATGAAAGATTTGATTATGCATATTATATACCAGCAAGCAGATGCGATCAGAATATGAACCCAATAAACTAAATTGCATAAGTATTTAATAAAGAACATATGAACATACACACAGATAAGGAGTGCCCAGCTGCTGCTAGCCAATACTGTATATGCACACGCGCTCGCACACACAAACATATTTTTTTATGTATTTAATGTAACACTAGTTATTAACTAGTTGCTTGCATATTACTATATAAGCTGTTTATTAGTACTCATAAAGCACATACTAATGCCGTATTATACGTGACCATATTCTACATTTTACCCTATACCTGAACAGTAGGCTAATTAGGAGTTTGAGGCAAAAGTCAATAGTTAGTTAATAGTGAGAAATGGAGACAAATATATAGGAAGTGTATATATATATATATATATATATATATATATATATATATATATATATATATATATATATATATATACACTCACCTAAAGGATTATTAGGAACACTATACTAATACTGTGTTTGACCCCCTTTTGCCTTCAGAACTGCAAAATTGCTTAAATCACCTTTCTTTCCCATTCTGACATTCAGTTTGGAGTTCAGGAGATTGTCTTGACCAGGACCACACCCCAAAATGCATTGAAGCAACTGCCATGTGATTGGTTGATTAGATGCATTAATGAGAAATTGAACAGGTGTTCCTAATAATCCTTTAGGTGAGTGTATATATATATATATATATATATATATATATATATATATATATTAAGGTGGCCCTTATTTTTCAAGTTTTGATTTATAATTGTCTGACCCCCTCAAGTTGTTCCAATACATGAAAAAATAATTCAGGCAAAATATGAGCTCATTTGAACAATATTTAGAGGTGGCTCGATGACGTTGAAATTTTGTATAATCAGTTATTATGCTCAATTTGTGATAATTACCACTTGCCTAATTTTATCTCAACTATTTAAATTACATACTTGCTTATTTAAACCTTTCACACGTACGATCACACCGGTGTGATCAGTCTAGGCTGGTCCCTGGAGCTTACGATCACACCGGTGTGATTAGAACGGTCAGTGTATGACGTGATCAGCTGCTAAATTCAAATGTGCTTTCGCGGGTTGACTGGTGCTGAGCCAGAGACAGGCGCGCTCAGAGCTGTCTATCACAACTTTTCAGTGTTTTCAACCACGTTTATGTGTTAATGTTTATTTTAGGTTTCAGACATATAAGTACTAAAAAACAATACATTTAGAGTTTGTAAAATACACACTGATGTCAAAGGAAGAGGCACTAATAATCCTTTCTATTATAATTAGTTTTTTCATATCAGATACACATTGTGTAAGTAACTTTAAAGTTTACTCTATTCTTCTCCCAGTTCACCTGCCACTTACTTTTATGTATTTTGGGAGAAGTGGATGAATTCACGTGTTGTAAATCCAACAGATCCTATTTTCTGAACTGCGTCTGCAGCACAAACTAAGATGGTGCATACGCATACAGCTCAATTAACGCGATCGTTATAAAGGTGTTTAAACAACAAAACACTTCCACTTGCATATATTTGACAATCGGAATATCAGATATTTCATGCCATATCTAACAAATTTGTGAATATTTTGAATAAAAAAGGAAAAATGACATAAAAGCAGATCATCATTCATTCAGCTCTGTTGTTGCTGCGGTGTGTCACATGACAAGCAATGACGTGTCACCATGGAAACCAAGTGACACATTCTAAATAACGGTCGCCTTGCTGGGGGGTCAGCCAGAATATTTTTTGTGACAAGGAATTTTTTGTGACACTTTTGTGACTTATTTCAAGTATTTGTCATTACTGGCTGTGATTTGCGGTTGTCGGCACTTCAGCACTTCGCAAGCAGCAGAACCCAATGGCGACGGGAGGGACAGTTGCTACGCGCTCGCAAGATTATCTTGTTAGCCATGTGGAAGGAATTGAAGGGACTAAGCTACCCACAGGGACCATCGTTCTCGGCCATTTTTTACATCGTCACAATGTTCTGAAAGAGGATATTCGATCAGCAGCAAACAATACCATACAGAGAGTGGAAGAATTTTGGTTCCGGGCAAGAATTCCAGTCAAGCATCGACAGGACTCAGAAAAACTCGAGCAATTATTTTGTGACTGGAAGGGGTTGAAAAAGAACAAGAATCGCCAAACAAAGACTCAACGGGCTAACGAAGCCACTTTCACAGAAATGATTGCAGGGTTGTTTGACATTGCACATGCAAATGATATTGAACTAATCGATGCAGAAAATTACTCGAAAGAAGAGAGAGAGAAGGATAAGCTCTTCCTCGAACTTCAGCGGCAAAGAGGACAACCTGGTTGCATGTTGGGTGTCGACAAAGTGTTGTTGTTGCAGCAACAGAAGCAGAAGGAAAAGCAGGATAAATTGCAAAGCCAACGCCATCGTTCTGAACAAGAAAAAAGTATTCTCTCAGAGTCAGTTGTGTTGGAGAGCAGCAGCAGCAATAATTCCGAGAATAGTTCATCAGAATCAGAATCGGATAATGGAAATCCTGGACTATCCACCACAAGTAGGCCTGGTGCACCACCACGGAAACGGGGTCGCCATCACATTATATCAGCTCCTCTGTCAGCAATGCTTGATAGAAATTTACTGAGTGACAGGGCTGCCATGATGATTGTTTTCGAATCTGCCAAGGCTCTCGGACAAGACCCAGAAGCTCTTGCTCTAAACAGGTCAACCATCCAGCGTCAACGTCGAAAACACAGAGAAGCAACCGCCGCTGGCATTGTAGAATCATTCATACCAAACACGGCGCTAATGGTCCACTGGGATGGCAAGTTGATGCTTGACTTAACAGGTAAAGAAAAGGTGAACAGGCTGCCCATTCTGGTTTCAACAATGGGGAAAAAGAAGGTGTTGGCCATTCCAAAGATTTCCACAGGAACAGGGCAAGCAGAGGCCCAGGCAGTTTACAATGCCATCAGAGAATGGGGACTGGACCATCTTGTTCGTGGTATGTGCTTCGATACGACCAGTTCCAACACTGGCAGACTGTCTGGAGCCTGTATCCTTCTAGAGTAGCTGCTTGGACGGCCACTTCTACATTTTGGTTGTCGGCATCATATATTGGAGTTAGTGTTGGCTGCCGCATTTGCAGTTTGTATGGGATCCAGCAATGCACCTGAAGTCCTCATCTTCAAGCGCTTTCAAGGACAATGGTCATCCATTGATCAGAAAATTTATGATGATGCATTTTCAGATGATTTCACCTCATCTGAGCTCTCTGTTATGCGAGATGAAGTCATCGCATTCTGTGAACAGCAGCTGCAGGATATTCAGCCGAGAGATGATTATAGAGAGCTGCTGAAATTAATGCTAATCTTCATGGGAGTGAAATCACCTGATACAAAGTTCAGAGCCCCTGGCCCAATGCATCAAGCTCGCTGGATGGCGAAAGCCATATACAGCATCAAGGTCTGGCTATTCCGATCCCAGTTCAAGCTGACGGCACGCAAATCTCGTGGACTGCTACATCTGAACATATTTCTTGCCAAGATATACATCAAGTTCTGGTTTCAGGCACCTGTGGCTGCCACTGCGCCTAGGAATGATCTACAATTACTACAGTCATTCCACTCATATCCTGATCAAGACATCAGTACAGATACATCACGTAAGATAGCTGGGCATCTCTGGTACATCTCTGGTACTTGTCAGAGGATTTGATACTTCTCAGCCTGTTCGATAAGCAGGTGGATTTCACTACGAAGCGAGCAATTCTCAAAGCATTAGAAGAACGGGTCGGTGAGAAGGATCCGCCGAAACGTGTTCAAGTGGACATGTTGACTATAAAACAGAAAACGCTCGATAACTTTGTCTCGAAGTCCAGCAGAAACCTGTTTTCAATGCTGAGTATACCTGATGTATTCCTGTCTGAAGATCCCGAATCATGGAACAGTAGAGATGATTTCAAAGCTGCGGAGGCAATAATCAATAGTCTGGCGGTAACAAACGACCACGTAGAACGTGGTGTTGCGCTCATCCAAGATGCGTCACAATCCGGGCGCTTTAGGTGTGAAGAACAGCTGCAGTATGCTCTGCAAGTCATTGAGCAAAACCAAATACAATTTCCAGATGCCAAGAAATCAACGCTGATTGGTGTTAAGAAACTCTGAACTATTGACTTTGAACTGTGCAAACTGTGAAAAGATGCATATCATCAGTTATCTTGTTGTGTCAGTTATCTTGTTATATCAGTCATCAGTTATGTATGTTGTGTAAGATATATTTGGTTAAAAAATAAATATTGTACTCACATTGAACTGTGATCAAGTAATAGGCTACGTGATTTGATGCTTTCTGCAAACTGTGTATAGTATGCATTGAATACAATGCTCAATGCTAAACGTTTTAGAATGAAGAATTTTGCTGACTTGTTGAATTGCCTACAAAAACAGCGAACTTTGATGTGCTTCAGCTACCTCTAAATATTAAGATTTTTGCCCAATTTTTTTTCTGGGGTGTTTTTAGCCTAAATGAAACAACTCTGGGGGGTCAGGCTGCAGGCTATATATATATACATAGAAATAATAATGAGACCATTGTAATTGAGACACTCAAGTTTTTATTGATTTTTTTATTGATTGGTTTTTTATGACTTATGATGACTTATTCTTCCTCAAATCTGGCGAAGATTTTGTACTTTGATTTATCAATCATTTCTGTGCAGAACACCTCATAATCTTTTTTTTCCCGAAAATACAAAAGTGAAAAATTCCGCCGGAGAACTTTCATCATAGTCACCCATCCAGCTCTGCAATTTGCTTCGGCATGCAATTTGTTCCTCCTTTTCCAGTGAAATTACACTGGGAAATTGTATTTCTCCATCCCAATTTCTATTTCTGCACCAGTCAGCTGCAGTCCTGGCATCTCTCAGAAGGATATCCTGCAATAAATAACAAATATGCTCAAAGTATTTCATGTATGCCAATTCTTCAAACATGTAGACGACATAAAGCTCTTACAACATTAAGAAATAAATCTTTTCTTATTATTTAATGCTGTCTATCAGTTCTTGTGTCATTTATGACCTTAATGGATCTTAATCAAATCATGTTCCTTCAGAATTAATTAATTTAACTGTTATGCATCATTTATCAGGAATCCAACAGATATTTGCCAGATATTTTATATTACAAAAATTTTATTTCATTCATGAATCATGTTTATATTATTCTCCATTTGTATTAGTTTCATAAGCAAAAACATACAAAGCAAAGTCTCAAGGATCATTATTTAAGATTACTTCATTTTTGATGTTTGTAAATGGGTTATAGGCTTCCCCCATTAAGGTGTTGCCATTAAATAAATCAAGTGAGGTTAATTTTTGGGGGGTGGAAGGCTGTGGTTGAAAATGTCTTACCTCTTCGGTGCTTTCTGTGTCATCTCCTGTTCTTAGCTCTTCGGTGCTTTGTGTCATCACCTGTTTTTACCTCTTCGGTGCTTTCTGTGTCATCACCTGTTCTGATCTCTGCAACACTGGGGGAAAAAAAAGAAATAAAATCGGTACCTAATTACAATGGCATCGGCTTTACATGGCAATCCCCTAATGCCATGACAGGTAGAATGTACTTTAGTGATGTTATACAAAGAATAAGTATGAACACCCACAATGAAAATATTTCCTCTACATTTTCTTTCCTTCGAAAGATGTGCACTTCAAAAGCACAGATTTGGCCATATACCGGCACATATCGACATTGGTTTGCAACCAATAAATCAGAACCTAAGAAATGTACAGTTGTCATGACGTACTGGAAAAAGGAAGCAAATGCAGGCGATCTCAAGAATATGTAATTTAATAGTCACTCAAACAGAAGTACATAGACAGGCAGAAGACTGATGGTCAGACGGCTGAGGCAGGGTGGCGCAGGGACTAGATGGTCGTGATGTGAATCCGGCGGTGAAACGGCGTGATGGTGAAGACAAAAGATCCGGGCACGAAGAACAGGACTCCAGGATAACACCAAACGCACGGGAAACAGGAAACACAGCACTAGACATCAACCAACGATCTGACAACAAGAGAAGAATTCAGTGAGTCTTTAAAGGAACTAGAGATGAGTGGCAGCTGGCGCCGAAGCTGATTACAGATGAGTTAATTGAATGATAAATGATTTGGTGACACCCACACACACACACGGCACACAGACAACAATAACAAATGCACGAGACAAGCAGGAAGCAGCGCACTCATGAACCGTGACAGTACCCCCCCTCCTAGGGACGCCTCCTGGCGTCCCCAGACTCCCTTACCTGTCGATGGAATTCATCAATAAGGGAGTGATCCAGTATGTCTCTCGCAGGAACCCAACTTCTCGCCTCCGGACCGTAACCCTCCCAGTCCACCAAGTACTGGAATCCTCGTCCCCTCCGCCTGGTGTCCAGAATACGGTTAACCAAATACGTCGGTTCCCCATCTACAAGACGCGGCGGTGGGGCAACCGGTACAGGCGGGTTAATCGCTGATCGAAACACAGGCTTAATCTTGGAGACATGGAACACGGGGTGTATCCTCCTGTACGCTGGAGGAAGGTTGAGGCGGACTGCCACCGGACTAATAATCTTGGTGACAGTGAACGGGCCAATGAATTTGGGTGCTAACTTATTCGAGACGGAACGGAGAGGAATGTTCTTAGTTGAAAGCCACACTTTTTGACCGACGACGTAAACGGGAGGCTTAGACCGGTGGCGATCGGCGTTAGCCTTAGTGCGCGCCCCCACCTGGAGTAGAGTCTCACGGGCTCTAGTCCAGGTGCGGTGGCACCTCTGGACAAAGGCGTGTGCGGAGGGAACCGCGACTTCGGATTCCAGACTGGGAAAAATAGGTGGCTGGTAACCTACGCTACCTTCAAACGGAGATAGGCCCGTGGATGACACTGGTAACGTATTGTGGGCGTACTCCACCATAGACAGTTGTTGACACCAGGAAGTCGGATTCTTGGAAACCAAACACCGTAACTTTCTCTCTAAATCCTGGTTGGCTCTCTCGGTCTGGCCATTGCTCTGGGGGTGAAACCCAGAGGACAGACTAACAGTCGCGCCCAGTAATTTACAGAACTCTTGCCAGAATTTGGACACAAACTGGGGACCCCTGTCAGAGACCACGTCAATCGGAAGGCCATGTAAACGAAAGACGTGGTCTATGACGGCAACCGCTGTCTCCTTGGCTGACGGCAATTTGGGCAAGGGTATGAAATGAGCCGCCTTCGAGAACCGGTCCACCACGGTCAAAACAACCGTGTTGCCCTGGGAGGGCGGGAGGGCGGTAATAAAATCTAGAGCGATGTGGGACCAGGGTCTCGAAGGGACTGACAGCGGTTGGAGTATACCCATCTGGCGCGCGATTGGAAGTCTTACCAGTGGCACATACCGAGCAAGCCAATACAAAATCGTGAATGTCGCGGGCCATCCGTGGCCACCAGAATCGCTGCTTAACCAAAAACCTTGTGCGATTGATTCCTGGGTGACAGGCTATGTTGGAACAATGACCCCACTGAATAACCTCAGACCGTAGTTCCTCCGGCACGAATAAACGGTTCGGTGGGCACCCGACCGGGGACGTTACCCCTTCTAAGGTCTTCTTGACCTTCGATTCGACCTCCCATACGAGTGTGGAGACAAATAGACTCTCCGGTAAAATGCACTCGGGAGTAACCAGGCGTTCGGAACGATCAAAAAGACGCAATAAAGAATCGGGTTTAACATTTTTGGAACCCGGGCGGTACGAGAGAGTAAAATCAAAACGACCGAAAAAAAGTGCCCACCGAGCCTGCCTGGAGTTTAACCTTTTAGCAGTACGAATGTATTCCAGATTCTTATGATCGGTCCAGACAATAAAAGGTACCCCCGACCCTTCCAACCAGTGGCGCCACTCCTCCAACGCTAGTTTGACGGCCAACAACTCTCTGTTACCAATGTCATAATTGCGTTCGGCAGGAGACAGACGGTGTGAAAAATACGCGCAAGGGTGCATCCTCTCGTCCGTGGGGGAACGCTGGGACAACACTGCTCCTACCCCCACCTCTGACGCGTCGACCTCCACCACGAACTGACGTGAGGAATCAGGGGCGATGAGAATCGGGGCCGAAACAAAGCGGTCTTTGAGTTTGGCAAACGCGACGCCAGCCGCGTCTGTCCACCTGAACGTAGTTCGGGAGGAGGTCAAGGCGGTCAGAGGTGCGGCTATTTGGCTGAAATTACGGATGAAACGTCTGTAGAAGTTGGCGAATCCCAGAAACCTCTGCAGGGCCTTGCAGGAATCTGGGATTGGCCACTCTACCACAGCCTTAACCTTGTCAGGGTCCATGCGAATCCCCTCGGACGAGATAACGTACCCCAAAAATTGAACCGACTGTGCGTGGAATTCGCATTTCTCCGCCTTGACAAAAAGCCCATTCTCTAGCAACCGCTGAAGCACTCGTCGGACGTGCTGCACGTGTTCCTGGAGAGATGAAGAAAAAATCAATATGTCATCCAGGTAAACATATATGAACTGATCTACCATATCTCGCAGCACGTCGTTGACGAGTGCCTGGAAGACCGCTGGACTGTTGGAAAGCCCGAAGGGCATAACCAAGTATTCAAAGTGTCCCCGGGGGGTATTAAAGGCGGTCTTCCATTCATCACCCTCCCTGATGCGGACCAAATGATAAGCATTGCGTAAATCCAGTTTCGTGAAGAGAGTCGCTCCCTGCAACCTCTCGAAGGCTGAAGACATCAATGGCAAAGGATAGGTATTCTTTACCGTGATGTTGTTCAGTCCCCGGTAATCAATGCAAGGTCGCAGGGATCCGTCCTTCTTCCCCACGAAAAAGAACCCCGCCCCTGCAGGAGAAGAGGAAGGGCGAATGAACTTGGTTGCCAGAGAATCAGAAATATATTTCTCCATGGCCTCCCTTTCTGGAGCAGAAAGTGAATACAACTTGCCTTTAGGCGGAGATTTACCTGGCAGTAGATCTATAGCACAGTCGTAGGGACGATGAGGAGGAAGAGAAGCAGCTCGAGACTTACTAAACACCTCCTTCAGGTCGTGGTACTCCTCGGGCACGGTTGACAAGTCCGCTGCTTTCTCCTGTAAGACAGACACGGAAACAGACGAACAGGCAGACAGAAGACAAGACTTATGACATTCAGTGCTCCACTCATTGATGGTTCTGTGTTGCCAGTCTATCTTGGGATTGTGTTGAGTGAGCCAGGGGTGTCCAAGTACTATAGGGGCCAGGGGGGAGTCCATGATGTAGAAGGTGATGGTTTCAGTGTGGTTTCCGGAGGTGGTGAGTGTGAGAGGAGCAGTGGACAGGGTGATAACAGGGAGGTCTTGGCCGTTGAGTGCGTGGACAGAGATGCGTTGGGTGAGTGGTTGCAGAGGAATGTGGTGTTTGATGGCGAAGTGATGATCCAGGAAATTACCTTCGGCCCCTGAGTCCAAGAGTGCGTGGCAGTGGTGTTGGTGACACGACCATCTAAGTCTAACCGGGAGGAGTGTAGATGTCGCTGATGGTGTTCCTGAGGTCTTAGCAGCGGAGATCCCACCCGACAGTAGCCTCATAGTTACTGCCGGGCTGGGCCTTTTAACGGACACGTGTTCAGAAAATGTCCAGATCCTCCACAGTACAAGCAAAGGCCCAGGGATCTCCGCCTCTCCTTCTCCTCCCGGGAAAGCCGAGCTCTTCCCACCTGCATGGGTTCGGTATCGTGGATGGGGCTGACCGCGTCGGTGCCGCTGGACCTCGGGAAGTCGATGGAGTGGACTGGGCGTTCGGTTGGCGTGCGTCGACTCATCCGGGCAAGCCTGGAGTCCACCCGCAACGCCAGCTCTATCAGGCCATGGAGGGTCGTCGGGAGGTCCAGGGCGTAGATCTCTTGATGGACGCGGTCAGCCAGCCCATGCAGGAACATGTCCCACTGCGCCATGTCGTTCCATTGGCACTCGGCAGCCAGGGTGCGGAACTCAATGGCATAGTCCGATACTGAGCGACTTCCCTGTCTGAGTTCCGCCAACCTCCTAGCTGCCTCCTTCCCGGCCGCCGCACGGTCGAAAACACTCCTCATTGCTTCCGCGAGTGCCTGGAACGACGTGCAGCAAGGGTCTCTATTCGCCCACACCGCCGTACCCCAAAGGGCCGCCCTCCCAGTCAGGAGAGTGAGGACGAATGCCACCTTAGAAGTTTCCGTGGCAAACGTGCGTGGCTGTAGGGCGAAATGCATCTCACAACAGGTAATGAAAGCACGACAATAATCAGGTTCTCCAGCATACCTCTCAGGGACTGGCATGCGAGGCTCGGACTGGGAGAGCGGATCAGCAGGAACGGGGGGCACGAACGGCGTGGGTGGCGCAGTGGGCATGCGCAGGTGTTGAATTTGCTGGGTCAGCTCGGACACCTGCGCCACCAGTGCCTGTATGGCACGTCCAGTGTTGTTAAGCCCCTCCTCTTGAGCGTCCATTCATTGAATGCTCGCGCCGATGAATGCGTCCATCGACATCTGGGTCTCGCCTGCTGCTCCCATCGATGGGTCAGATCGTTCTGTCATGACGTACTGGAAAAAGGAAGCAAATGCAGGCGATCTCAAGAATATGTAATTTAATAGTCACTCAAACAGAAGTACATAGACAGGCAGAAGACTGATGGTCAGACGGCTGAGGCAGGGTGGCGCAGGGACTAGATGGTCGTGATGTGAATCCGGCGGTGAAATCCGGGCACGAAGAACACGAAGAACAGGACTCCAGGATAACACCAAACGCACGGGAAACAGGAAACACAGCACTAGACATCAACCAACGATCTGACAACAAGAGAAGAATTCAGTGAGTCTTTAAAGGAACTAGAGATGAGTGGCAGCTGGCGCCGAAGCTGATTACAGATGAGTTAATTGAATGATAAATTATTTGGTGACACCCACACACACACACGGCACACAGACAACAATAACAAATGCACGAGACAAGCAGGAAGCAGCGCACTCATGAACCGTGACAACAGTATTCATTTTAATGTGATAAATGACAACTGTAACAACATTTAAGGTTTCAGTTTAATCTTTTCACTGAAGTTGCTACTTATATTGAAGTACTGCAGTTTGGAAACCAACAATTAAAGAAGTGTGAAGTCATGATTCCATTTTATTGTACTTGGTATATAATCTCTGATTGTTCCTCCTCAAATTATATTGACACCCATAGCTTTAGAGGTGTCAAAGCCATCACTTTTGCTTTAAATGAAATTCCTATTATAACTGTTAATTTAGTACAGATCTTCTATAGCTCACCTCAGGCAAAATCACTTCTGTTAGAAACATCTGCTTCTCAGCTGCAGTTCCAGGCACAGATATGATTCGTTCCAGTCGCTGTATTATGTCTTCTGTCTAGGGTAATATGCAAAGAAGAAACATTGTAATATTCTGGAAAAATTGTTACAATTATATGACATATTTTAATATATATATATATATATATCATGATGGTCACAGTAATATTTACGAAGGGGTGGATCAAATCCTCTGTGTTTCCACAGATAGATTCGATTCGAAAGAATATTCCCACTCTGCAGTTTTTTTTTCCAAGTCCTGTAATATTAAATGTATAGTTAGATGCACATTAAGGTTTGAACCAGTCTGATGTCATTAAAATTTACAGTCTAGTACCTTTATCTCTTCATCTGTGAGAATTTCTTCTACTTTGACAGACTCCATGATGTTTTTTCTGTTTTTAACAAAAACACTGTCTAAATGACTAAATCTGTACTTGACACATAAAGGGAAATGGCATCCCTAGACTTTATAAACTACAACTATAAAAATTATAGCTTTTATTGCAATGGCAGCCATAGGTTTGACATGTATAAAATAACACATACACGTCTGGGTTAAGGTTGCATCCACAAAAGAAATCTTTCGACGTCCAGTCCCCTTCCACACCAGCACACTGAAAATGCAGCCAATTTTTGCATGATGTGTATTGCACCCATTGGTAGTTCCTTATGTGGTCATGGAAAACACTATTGAAAAACACAAGTAGGACAGCTTTACCAATGTTACACATTTCCTTTTGAATTACTATGAGCTTTGGCTATTTCACAATGATCTTAACCCTCTGGAGTCTGAGCTGTTTTCTGGGCCCTGGAGGTGTTCTGACATGCTCTGACATTTGTGCTTTTTTCAGTTATTTATAAACATGTTAATGGCAAAGGTGTAAATTCACTCTATATAGCACAAACAGGGCTACCAAAATATCTGATCAACATGAATGTATATGTTTGAATTTTTAAGAGAATAATGTTTATGCGTGGTTATTGGAAAAAAGAAAAATGAAAGTTGCAGAAATAAGGCCACAAAACACATACTAAATATGTGGCAATAAGACTTTTGACTAATGGATGTGGTCGCCTATAGTTTTTTCTTCAAAATTATGTGAAAATAGTCTTGCTTTATCGTTCACATAAAACCATAAATTGATTTGAATTGATGTAAAACAGGTTTTGCTTGGAAAGCCAATATGCGAGGGGGGCGTGAACGAGGAGTGGTTTACACCTGAGAAATACAATGTCCCACCCACTCTGCATAATGATGAGCCATTCACTCAGGTGTGAAACTGACTGAGCCACAATGCAAGGACAAAAGATATATTTAGAAGAAGACTTATATTGACCATTTAAGATTTTGCTTACATCTATAAATATGTTTTGCTATTTTATTAAAAAGGTTACAACAATAATTACAATTTCAACAATATTTCAAGTGTACTCTTTCTTTGTAAAAAAAAAAAGATTATAGGCCTACATTTTATCTATGTATTCATTACTTTGAATATAGCTTCTGGCAAAGATGAAGTTGACGATAGGCTATTGACTCGCGATCTTCGCAGTAGGCTAGTGAACGCACCGGAGAAATGCACATAGATATTAGGCTACATAGTTTTTTTGTTTTGGATGGTTTTGTTTAGAACCAGCTTTCTGTAAATATATTTCAATTTTTTTTAGACATGTGAGGCGAGTACGGTCTGGTTCATGATGATCTCCAGTTCAGACCTTATGTTGTGATTGCTAGCTAGCCTATATTTACTTTAAATCCAGGAAATTTGTTAATGAAAAAAATATTAAAATTAAGATACAATTGATACAAAACGAAATTCGTTTTAAAGAAAGGATTTGTACTTTCTGTTTTGAGGTCTCTGTGAATGTTTGAAAGTCTTTTAGTGCTTAGAGCGCTCGCGTCCATAATGGAGAACTGTCACGTAATATTGTTTTTTTCCTCATAAATGCGAACACGAAAAATAAAAGACAAAAGACTTTTAAGTAAAACTTACTCCGAAATTGTGTCCTCGGCGGAATTCGCTCTTCAATATGCTGCCGTTCGTCGTCTGAGTTACAATCTTCCTCTGAGGAAACAACCCGGTATCATGCATTCTTCCTCGCTGTCCAGAATCATCTGAATGGCGTCTTCATTACCGGAGAAGCGTGCCATGCTCAAAACGCGATGAACTATCAGTAAGTCTGATAGAAACTGTGTTTTTATGGCATTGATCGGGGGGCGTATGCGTTGCATACTAGATCTCCTAAACTATTTACATGTGAATCGCGCCGGGGGCGGGGCGGCCGCAGCTGATTATAAAGATAATGAGGCAGAAGGAAAAACGGTACCTCTCCTTGCTTTCAAACGGATTACATGAGTTGAAAACATTTGTTTTTTATATAAATTACTTCATTTAAAAGAAGAGATTTCAAGCTTCATAAAGACATAACTCACGTGTCTGTGTGAGAAGTGTTCGCTGAGTTATGATTCATTTTCGGACGTGTTTCAGAATGGACTACACGGACAGAGAGAAGGCAGAACTCGCTTCGTGTTTATTTTTCTTTATTTGGCAAAAAGCACCACACTTTGTTTTTATTGTGAGTATACACAAAAATAATACACATTTAACAGAATCGATTGATGTATGAAACTCCAATGGAAAATCAAAGTCAACAAAGAATTTATGAGTTTCTTTTACACTGATAAAAAAAAAGCGAGCTGGTATCGCCGGCGATACCGTCGACCTCTGGGGGTTAATGTGTTTTCACTATTCATGCATGTCCAACAGACATACGAAAAAATGTCATATGTTGGTTCTATTGTACATACTTGCTTGTCCCTGTTGCTCGCTGGAACAAACATGACTTTATTTTCCATGCCAGGCAATGAATGCTGGAGTCTGTCTTTTTGGCCTCAGCTTCCTGTAGTCTACTTTCGTTTTTTTCCATTTTTAGAATTTCTTCTGTGGTACGTGGGAAGTCCTGTGTAAGAAGTACCTTTGGTGTAACACAGCATTTTTGTGATTACCAGTACAAGGTTTGACAATAAGAGACCAGTCTTACCTCAGCTTTCACATTTCTCAGCATTTGGGTGGCATGGTGCAGACGGAGAGTTCTGCATTGGTTTAAAGTCAGAACCTCCATATTGACCTCATGATTTAACACTTCATTTTCAGCTGCCTATTTGGAAACAAAATAATAGACTTTGATGAACCCACTGACCACACTTGCACTAAAGAGGAAGCAAAGCAACTCACAGAGCACACGAAAATGCCACAATTAACAGAGTCCTGCTGATTCCACTGTGGAGGACATGTGACAGTCCAACCGTGAAGGCCTCCAGATAGTCTGAAGACATTTCTAAAAAAGAAAAAGGTAGCAGGATGGTCATATTGTCACAGTATTTCAAATACAACTGATAAATGTTGGATTCCATGTGACTCTCCCTTACCTGAGGAGGTCCATGTCACTATTGCTGATTGTTGTGTAAAGCATTAGTGAATCATATATTCTAATCTGTTTGGCATTGAAGTCAAACACCTACAAGGAAATACAGGTGCTGGTCATAAAATTAGAATATCATCAAAAAGTTGATTTATTTCAAGAATTCAACTTAACAGGTGAAACTAATATATTATATAGACTCATTACATGCAAAGTGAGATATTTCAAGCCTTTATTTGTTATAATTTTGATGATTATGGTTTACAGCTTATGAAAACCACAAAATCAAAATCCCAGAAAATTAGAATATTACATGAAATCACACAGTAATTACACAGTGATACCATGGTCATTGAACCAGGTTTTGGTTCTTTTGGCAGTGTGGGCAGGTGCAAATCCTGCTGGAGAATGAAGGAAGCATGAAGTGCTCTGAAAATGTCCTGGTAGACGGCTGCGTTGACTCTGGATTTAATAAAGCACAGTGGACCAAAGTCCTCTTTTCTGATGAGAGCAAATTTTGCATCTCATTTGGAAACCAAGGTCCCAGAGTCTGGAGGAAGAATGGAGAGGCACACAATCCAAGATGCTTGAAGTCCAGTGTGAAGTTTCCACAGTCTGTGTTGGTTTGGGGAGCCATTTCATCGGCTGGTGTTGGTCCACTGTGCTGTCCACTCAACGCAGCCGTCTACCAGGACATTTTCAGAGCACTTCATGCTTCCTTCAGCAGACAAACTTTATGGAGATGCTGACTTCATTTTCCAGCAGGATTTGCACCGGCCCACACTGCCAAAATAACCAAAACCTGGTTCAATGACCATGGTATCACTGTGTAATTACTGTGTGATTTCATGTAATATTCTAATTTTCTGGGATTTTGATTTCATGGGTTTCATAAGCTGTAAGCCATAATCATCAAAATTATAACAAATAAAGGCTTGAAATCTCTCACTTTGCATGTAATGAGTCTATATAATATATTAGTTTCACCTGTTAAGTTGAATTCTTGAAATAAATCAACTTTTTGATGATATTCTAATTTTATGACCAGCACCTGTACATCTGTCATCATTGTATTACAAAACATACAATTCTTTTTAGCTGAAATGACAATGTTTACATGTAAGTCATGGTTAATCTTGTGGCTTTTGCTGTTTCTGCATCATTTATTGTATACTGCTTAACAAGTCCACTTCTACCAAAAATGTTAGGTCAGAAACCTATTTGACCTGCATTCAAGCCAACTACAAGAATAAAACTGTAATGGTAGCTCACCCAAAGAATGAAGTGAATCCCTGTTTCAGGCGAGGAATGACCCACAATTCTAGGGAGTAATATCTTGTCTGAAACCTATAAAAGAAACACCAAAAATGTTTTTTTTTAACCAAAAATAAAGAAAGGGACCTACAGGGATGCGTTTTACAACTCGGTCACAGACTGTTCCAGTGCTTGTCCATTTCCGGTGCCACAAAATAAAATAAAATGTAGCCAGAGAACCACACTGAAACCAAAAAAGTATTATTAATATTTCAATACATCAAAGTGAGAAAATCCTATACATTGAGGAAATTAAAATATATTACCATGTTGTCTTCAGCAAGTTGTGCTAGTTGATAGTTCACTGCCTGCAATACAGTACTGTTAATTCTTGCTAATATAATATTTTAATATATATGAAAAGGTACCCATTTCTGCTTTACAAACATTTCAGTCACAGCCATCAAAGATGAGTTAATGTCAGATGTTAATTTTTTTATTTATCTACACTTACATCATCGGTCAACCATGGCATGTTCAAAGAAGACAGTCCCAACAACTCTGGGGGGCAAACACTGTAGATATCTTTTATTGATACTGGAAATCGCCTCGAGACATGAGCCAAGGCTTGATGTTTATCACGAGATCCAGTGAATAAGGTCTTGAGTTTTCCCTTAATATCCAAAGAATGCAGTGTAACAGTTGTTATTAAAACATAAAATTGTTAACATGATATAAGGCACAAAATACCACAAGTCTTGATCAAACAGTGTACCATGTCGTTATCACTGATAGCATATGATTGTGCCACAAATGAAGATGTCACAGTGTTGTCTGGCTGGATGTTAAGACCAACACCCGAAGGCTGCTTATTTTTCCTTCCCTCTAAAAAAAAATAACAAAGAACAACATTTATTTTTAAAACATGCTTTGGTACAACATTTCCTATTGGCCCACGCTAAAAGAATTACATAAATTTGTAGATTACCTTTTAATTTTATTTTGGATTTTCCATAATTTCTACATTCTTACTATTGTGTAGCATCATATATCAAACAAAACCTACCAGATGAGTGCAGTCCAAGCATCCCATGCAGGCCGATAGACAACTGCGCATTGCACAATCCCTCAATTTCAGCCTTAAAATTCTTATTTATCTTTTCGTTATGCAGGTCAATCAGCACCCTTACAGTTTGTTTGAAGTGGGCTTCATTCATCTGGCACAATGAGTACCTTACTGCTGAAATTTCGCGATTAAACTGCTCTGCAACTGCTGAGTTCACTTCTCTTCTTAGGGTGGGGCAGATGTAGATGCTTCTCAGCTTTTCTTCTGGACGTTTTTGATTTTTCTGATGAAACCTATCATATAGGGAGTATCTTTCACATGTCCCTGTGACTGGATGTCTTGCTGACATTCTGTCGCTATCCGGCATTCCCTGCAGTAGAGTTGGTGACCTCAAGTTCTTCACCCATTGCAAATCAACCTCTAATTCCTTGTTAGCTGCCAGCTTTATATTATCTGATGATGCTGCACAGAGTCTTCCGTCATGTGGTTGGAAATAAAGCTGTTGCGTGCGGTTGTTCGTGTGTCGAGCAAATTGCCCTGCTACATCAGAGATGTAGCATGTTGGGAAGTGCTTGAAACTCAGAAGCCCATCCGTGTGGTCTCTTGCTGACTCCGTCCAGAAGAGGAAGTTGAGGTAGTACACAACACCATGTACACAGGAAAAATGAAGGACACCACCTAAAGAATATTACAAAAGTTAACAGCTTAAAAAATATAATAAAAATAATGCAAGCAATTTCTCACCTCCAGTTTTTTGTAACTTCACAAAAAGTTTTGGGTAAATATCCTTAAAATGTAATAGTTCCTGGAGCCGATTTAGCATGTCAGCAATGGACCCCTCTGAGGACACCCCCAAGGCATAACAAGCATCCTGGAGTTCCTTTTTTTGAGGCTATAAATTTAAAAGACCTTTTATTAAAATTATTATTTTTATTTTTTAAAACATGTGAAGGCCATATTATCTGTGTATGTTACATGTATATCACACTTACACAATAAAGAAAAAAATATTACTAATAACCTTATAAAGAATGACGGCTGTATCTACACATTGAAAGTATACTGAGAAGGTATTAAGATTTGTACAATGTATACCTTCTTTGACTCAATGAGTTGTAGTATTATGTCCTCATTTATGTTTTTTGGTGGGTGCTTGATGTCATCTTTTTTCTTTTTCATTGCCTTTTTGTCCTCAGTTTTGGGGAGAACGTTTCCAACTCTGGTGTGCTCTCCCATCCATGGTGCCAAAGTGGAATGACGAACAGATGTGGAGAATGGGTTTGCCACACTGGTTCCTATTAGTTAGACACAACATTGTAAATGCATTTGTTTAAACATTTTGATTGTGTTGTGTTCCCTTACCTAAAAGTGTAATGTTCATACCACAGCTTTCTACATTCAAAATCATATTGATAGATGTCACAATACAGTACAAACCTGATATGAGTCCTTCTGCAATTTGTGACTTGTTCAGATTGGACCAAGACTTCACAATGTCCACTTTCAAGTCTTTCTCAGATATGGTATCTGGATCTGGCCTTTTAAAAGTCCCAACTAGAAATTAAGTTTATAGTTATAAAGGCATCAAAAGCTCACACACTTTTAAAGGAGGAGCTGTAACTATATATAATAAAGAGGAAGACTGACAGAAACAGAAAATGGCTGATAAGTGTGATATGTGTCTGCTGGGACTGATCATTCTCTCTTCACTTCTCACAGGTAAAAAAATCTGTATTTTCTCTAAAGACATTTAGTGGAATTAGTCTGGAAAGAGTTCATTTGAACATGCTCAGTTTATTCTTGCACACATTCACATTGTGATCTCAGAGTTGTGTATTGATACACACAGATCATACTGTATTATTCCTGATACTGGACATAGTGTCACTCAAACATCTGATGATGAAGAATTATCTTCATATTAAGAGTGTGTCAGTGATTTGAACAGCTCTCTGATAAAGACTAATAGTTTATTCTGGAGAGTGTATTGTTTGCTTTAAGTCAGGAAAAATACTATGATTTAAAACTTCTGCGTTTTATGCTGGTATGTTTTATGGTTCATTTATTAATATATATCATAATGATCACTGAGATATACACTGTTTCAGGAACCTGTGGAGTGGATGATGTGTTCATCAGTTCGGGTGAAAATGTCTCTCTGTCCTGTAATAAAACTCTTTCTGACTGCAAATCAACTACATGGATCTACACTAGTTATCATTCATGGAGAGTTGAACTGATTACTGGAAGGATAAAGAATAAATACACAGAGAGGCATGAGAGACTGAGTCTGGAGTCTGACTGCTCTCTGAACATCAAGAACGTCACAGGAGAAGATTATGGATTATACACCTGCAAACAATATGTGAATGGAGAACAACAAGAAACTGATGCTTATGTTTCTCTGCATGTTCTTCATGGTAAGTTTATGATTATGTGGTCAATTTAAAAAGGGCAGATTCTCTTCCTTTAAACTCAGATGATGATTGAAGAGTCTGTGATTTGTGTTTTGTGTTCAGTTTCAGTTTCTCCATCATCATCATCATCATCATCTTCATCATCATCTTCATCATCATCTTCATCCTCACAGACTGAGATCAGTCCAGGCCGCTCAGTGACTCTCTCCTGTCAGTTGTGTACTATATACTCCTGTGATTATTGGGTCAGTTCTGAGGGATTTGAGCTGTTGTGGGTGAATCAGGCTGGTGTTGATCTGAAGACAGACTCCAGATATCAGATATTATCATCATCATCAGCTCCAGATCGCTGCATCATCACTCTGACTACAACACTCCTGAATGAAGATGACAACAGAGAGTGGAGATGTCAGCTTACTCACAGAAATCAACTCTTGACCTCAGTCAGATACACTGTCAAGTATTCAGGTGAGAAACAACACTGTAAAATATGATGTTAATGTCCTACAGATGATGCGTCTGAACATTCATCTTCTGAAGCTCCAGTCGCTTCACCAACACAGAGTTTGAGCTTCTGACTGGAATCAGAGAAGAAATCAAGCCGAACTACACCTACACAAGGTTCATGATCACATGATCACTGTATAAATAGATTTATTTTTGGTGAATGGCGATAGTCATTCTCCTCCTGACAGCTTGAGAGTGAAGTAAGAAGATAATAGATGACAGACTTGTGCACATATTCATCATTTCTGTGATGTGAAGCTCAAGTATTATGTGATGATGATGTTGTGTATATGTGGCATTATGTGTTGAACTGAACTAACAGACGTGATCCACAGATCCAGCTGATAGAGCATCAGAAACTGAAGTCAGTGTGACTGCTGGACCATTATACAGAGGTACGACACGTTCATTTATACTGACAGCTTTATAACATTAAACTATCAGTCAGTCTGTAAATGCTTCATCAATAACTGTTGATAGTTGAATACCCTTGACTTCAGTCATGTACAGTTTCTCTTCTTCCTCTCATGTTTCCTGCAGTGATTATGATTATTGTTGAGATCGCAGTGTTTGCTGCTCCTACTGTGATTCTTCTACAGATCATCTGTGCAAGAAGAGCTGGTGAGTTTTGAGCCGCACACAATCTGATGATTCACACTCATCTGATCTGGAACAATCTGCAATCATGATAAAAACACATACGAGCGGTCAGTCAATGCTTTTATTTTGCAGGGAGGAAGGACTCGAAGCACCCAGAGGAAATAGAGATGCCGACAATATTAGAATAAAATACTGATGAGTTTAGAGCCAATCTGCAGCAATATTTACAATAGCAAAAACTTACAGAGGATTGTTCATTGTTTTATTTTCTTCTTCTCAGAAAACAGAGAAAAAAAACTCTGAGCACTTATAGTGACATAATCAAGTTTAGATTAAAATGTTTTTGTTTTTTGTACATATAAAAAGCCAGATCTTCCAGAGCATTTGTAGTGTTGATAAAGGAGTCTGGATCTGATATATTTCTCAAGGCTGGAGAGAGTAAAGCAGAACGTTATAGAAACTCCCTGAAGACAGTTAATATCTGCTTTACAGACGCTCATGTGCAAATGCAGGTTTTATTTTACCAAGCTGATGCTAATAATTACTTTACAATACTTTTAAAATCTGTTTTATAACTATAACTAATGTTATATTCCATGTGTATAAACTGTGTTCAGAGCAGATGTGTGTTGAGATTGTGTAGTTAACAGTATACGCACGTCTCACACGTTTCACACATATGAAGAAACACTTCACTGTGGGACAGTGTCACCAACAGCAACTCTAGCAGAATTTAAACACTGAGTTGGTCAGAACAGAGGAAGTTAATAACCACAGGAGGAGCTGATGATGTTAAAGTCTTTACAAATGGGACTTTACAAATGCTCACATAATATAAGCATTTTAGAGCTTATAATATGAATAATGCTCAACGTTAAGTATGAAGTAAATGAATGATGATCAAAAACAACCGCTAACAAATCTGGAAAACATAATCACACAAGAATTAGACAAAATACAAATCTAGAAATAAAAGAGCAATGAACTAGACTCTTACCTGTCATCCCTATTTATGAGCAAACACTGGAAGATTACATAAGCTTGAATGATTGCAGCTCATGAATGCTTTAGACTACAGTCCTAGTCATGGTTTATTTTAAAAGACACTTAGGAGGTTTTGGTCAAGTAAAAGCAAGTAGCAATATAACTGCAAAAAAAATTTTAAGCACTTCACTTGCAGTTTAAACAAGCAAAACGGCCCACAGTGTTAGTGTTTCTAGTAAAGAGCTATATTAGAATAACACACACACATCAATGTCTGCCATGAAGAGTCGTTAACTTAAGATTTCACTCATTTCTTTCTAAAACATATACATTGTGAATGCTAATAACAAAACTAAGATATTGAAGGATTCAAATTTAAGAATCTATTTCAAATATGCTTCCTTACATAACATCACGGTAAAGAATATTGTATTTAGTGTTTAAGGGTAAGATAATGATTCTGCTCAGCAAAGTTGCCTTTCCTGTTTTCTCCTCATTGTCTTTAATGGCTCTTTGAGTCCCAGTATCACTCAGAACTGATGGGATTAGCACACGAATGATTCACTGAGAATCTCACCTTTTGTTCTGCAAATGGCTTTCGGACCCAAATGGCCCTTGGAGCCTTATGCTGATTGAATTAGGATTGGCCAGATCCTCACAGTCTAGGGTGTTACCTTAACCTGTATATTCATTTACATGCTTTGTTTGAATTTGTCTCCACCTTCAAAAGTCCCTCCTCCTAAAATGCCTATAAGACACCATGTAAATTTATATACTTTAGATCATGTTGGAAGTTTCTACAGCCGCGTACAGTGGAGTTCTCAATAAAGAACAACTTCTGTTGAACGCGATCCCAACTGTCTCACTGGTCTCTGCTTCGATGAAAGAAAACTTTACAACAATATGTAACTGTGCTGTCATGCATAAATAATGCAGTATAATAAAGTCTTGATAATCACGTCATGATGCAGGCAGTGTTTAAATTAGACCAACGTAACATTTTGTAGACTATTTCATTTTCCGTTGATGTCACCTTTGTTCTCATAAACATATTGTAACCTAAAGTAAGCTAAAAGGATGTTAATTGGCATAAACATGAGCAAAGTGTGCTCGATTTATAATCACTAAAAAGCTGTCACTCATCTCAGACTCACTCCATTGCGATCTCACAAAGTTCTGTTATAATCAATGAAGCTGTCTACACTGCATAATTAAATTGCATGATTGCATAACTTAAAACGCCTCTGATTGGCCATCGCGTTCAGGAGATCAACAGACATGTCTGTGATTGGCTTCAGAGCTCAATGCTGCAAAAACACACTGTAAATAGAAACCTTTGAATGCAGCAAACTCCACGTTCTTGAATTGACATCCACAGTCAGATCCAATGCCATGAGGATTTCAGGGTCTGCTGAAAACTGATGTCAGGAAGTTTATCACATTTGTACTTCTGACTGAAGAAGTCAATGCTACTTCTGGCCACTTATACTGTGATAGTCAATCCATGTCATGATCAGTGGGGATTTCTTTAAGACTGCAAGGGAAGCTCAGCTTCCCCTATAATGTCAAAAAAATAATGTTCAAATATGTACTATTTTGTTAACATTTTATTGACTAAAAATGCGTTAGAACACGTTCATCTCAAAGACGAGTCGTTCAGAATCAGTTACATATACAGCAGGTCAGCTGACTCCCTTCTCATACATTCCCGTAGTGTCACAGTGCATTTCCCTGTTGAAGCCCAGCGTCTATTGACTTCAATGGAGCTGCTTTGAACAGTTTTTTTCAGGGCTACGAAACTAGACGGTCATTGGATAAATGCTGCGATTATGTCCCGCCCACGGACGGAGCTATTTCATACAATAAAAAGTAGTGATGGGAAGTTCGGATCATTTTACTGACTCTCTTCGATCTCGTTATTCAAAATGAACGAATCTTTTTTCGAGTCATTTCATTCATTTAAGGGGCTTTAAATGTTATACTTTTAACATTCAATATTCTGAATTAAGAAATCATTATAATGCCGTCAAAAATAATTCACAGGGAACATAAATAATTACTTTACCTTCCGAGTCTTTTGTTCATTTGTCACGTGACAGACACAATGAACGGATCTTTCATGAATGACTCATCACAAAAAAAAAGTCGCTGACGCTGAAGCTATTCGAGCATAGTGCCATCGCGGATTTTGGAAGTGTAGTCGAAAGACAAACTGCAGCAACCTATTTCTTGGTATTTGCTTGTCGAAATTGCTTGCCAATTTTCATAATACATTTCACACAATTCTACATTTCACACAATTCTACATTTATACCTTTATTATATTATTACTTATATTTTTATATTATTAGTAGTAATAATTAAAAAATAATTATTAAAATAATTCAAAAAATTATTATTAGTTGTATTATTATACTTTATTATATTATTATTTATACCTTTATTATATTTATACAATTATACCTAACTCTGCTGGCCATTGAGAGGACACTGGTCAAGTCACTGGAAAAGACACCTAGTTGGTACGACAGGGTCACAGAGCATTTTTCTTGACAAGGAACGTAGGGCAGAATCTACATATAAATAAATGGACAATTTTTATGATGTAGGCCGAAAATAAGCTTCCCCTCTTTGAAAGACCAGCAGCCGCCACTGGTCATGATGTAACGACAATCCCAGGTTAGGGACTCTTGGTTTTTTATTTAAGGGGCTACCGGAGGACTTTTGAGATCTATTGTCAAAATAGACTTGATCCTCCCTTCGCCAGCAACAATGTTTTCTATGACCCTCCAAAATGATTGTGAAAAAAGGCATGACCCTCCCCGATAATTTATTGATTACTTCTGTACTGGTTTGCGCTTGGCAAAGATGTTCAGATAGCCATTGTTTTTTTACAACCATGACAAACGACTTGCGCCCATTTCACACATACTCCGTTTGCAGTGCGTATGCGGTGCATATTTTTTTCCGTACCCATGTTATCAGGTTAGAGCTTTCACACTGCACGCGGATGCGGTCCGGCAATGCGTTCCAGGAGCGGTGCGTATACAGCAGTATGGAAAGCCAAGAGGGCCAAAAACACCTGAATTAAATACGCGTTGAATACGCATGACAAACCAGTGCGTTAAATACGCGTATTCAATGCGTAAATACATGTATAATACACGTGAAATACACGTTCTGTTTGAACGGGTCAGTGTCATTGGCTGCTGAAGACTTGGGTCTAACCATTTCTGTGAGCTTAGGGGGGTGTACCGTTCATAGACTAGGCTACCACCATTGAACCTGCTATAGATCAGCTTATTCAGCCTATTTATTTTGTCCTTTTTTATCTTTTTTTTGTAAAAACTATAGAAATGATATATTTAAATCGCAGTTTTATGAAAATTTTAATAAAAATAAAATTGCCTTGTTTTTCTCCACTCATGCCTTTTTGTAAATAAACTAGGGCTGTCAATCGATTAAAATTTTTAATCGCGATTAATCGCATGATTGCATGAGTTAACTCGCGATTAATCGCATTTAATCACACTTTTTTTAATTTGTTCTAAATGTACTTTAAATGAATACTTTTCAAGTTTGTAATACTCTAAATCAACATGGGCATGGATAAATATACTGTAGATGCTTTATGCAAATGTATGTTTATTATTGAAACCATAGACATAGTCAATATAGAGCATGAAGACGAGACATGTTTCAAAGGTCATAGATGTTTTTCAAAGAACTTGTTCATGTCTATTAGACACATGTAGAAAGAACAAAGAAATGCCAGGTTTCCATTACTTCTCTTTCTTTGCACTGAGCAATTTACTAACACAAACATGTTTAGATTTTTGCATGCAGGGCAGCTCTTCTGAAAATGCTAAATGTACATTTAGGATTTATTATTAGGCTACATTGTAGTTTGTCTCTCTCTGCGCCCATTTTGATGAAGCTAAATTCTGAATAAAACTGTTTTCATTGGTATATTTTACTGTTTCTGTTGTCAAACAACGGAATGAATTTGAAATGGTGACTGAAACGCGACCCAATAAACATAAACAGCTCTCCCTTCCAAGATGTTAAGTTAATCTGCACAAAGATTATGATAATCGAGCCGTCGTCTGGTGAAATCAAATACACATAAGATAAAGATAATATCCGTGCTCTGATTTCGGCTATACTTGTCAAATTAGTGAAGCAACATCTGTGTTTAACTGAATTAAAGCGCTGCTCCTCCACGCGAGACGCAGAGAAAGAGAGAGAGGGAGGAGCGCGCGCGTGCTGAGAGAGCAGTACCGGCGGACGCGGTACCGGTTCTCAGAAACTAAATAAGGTTTGCGCGCTTTGTTGAAGGGAAAAAATCGCTAAAGGGGTCTGCATTGTCGCTAAGTTGGCAACACTGTGTATCTCCGTTTCTCCAACTAGTGGTTGGGCCATGGGTCAAACAGAAAATACGCGCTGCGTTAATCGACCATTAAAAAAATTAGTGCCGTTAATATGATTTTGCGTTAACGCGTTATTAACGCGCTAACTTTGACAGCCCTAAAATAAACACATTAGTGGACATTCTAGCTTTAACATCAAAGCATTAAACATTTGTGTGGGGAAATCAGTTCCAGTGGAGGTAAGCAATCAATGCAGGTTTAATTGATTGAATGACTTTATTGTCATTGCACTGCTGTACAACGAAATTGTTAAGTGCAACTCCTTGTGGTAAAATAACACACAAGCACAATACAAACCACTAAGTAAAGGTACACACAACATACAACTCAACATAGTGACAAGAAATAGAAAATAAACAGTAGAAAGTATATTGCACAATCCCATGTGTATAAACAGTCAATGTATTGCACAGTCCCATAAGCAGTTTATATTGCACAGTCCGGATACTTAGTTCATTGATGAGTTTAGTACTTTTATGGCACTTGGATAAAAATATCGTAAGTCTAGAGGTGTGGGCCCGAATGAACCTGTAGCGCCTCCCAGAAGGCAACAGTGTGACCAGACTGTTTCCTGGGTGAGAACAGTCCTGGATTATGCGTGCTGCATGACACAGACATCTGGCTCTGTGTATGTTAGTCAGTGAGGGAAGCTGTGCCCTTGTAATGATCTGTGTTGACTTCCTGACTCTCTCCAGAGCCTTTTTATCAGCCATAGTGCAGCTCTTAAACCACACCAGGATGTCGTAGGTGATGATGCCTTCCACAGAACACTTGTAAAAAGACAGCAACAGTTCCTTAGACAGATTGACTCTCCTCAGTGTCCTCAAAACGTACAGTCGCTGCTGTGATTTTTTCACAAGGGCATTGGTATTAACAGACCATGTGAGGTCCTGTGAGATGTTTGTTCCCAGGACTTTAAAATCACTGACCCTCTTCACAATGTCCTCTTTGATGTAAAGAGGGGCAGGTTCCTCCCTCTTCCTCCTAAAATCTATCACCATCTCCTTAGTTTTTGAGGAGTTGAGTGCCAAATTGTTGTCAGAGCACCAGACAGTGAGTTTTTTTTAATTAATTTAGTTTTTTAGGGATTAAAAGTCCTTAATCCATCTGCAAGTGTGATGGCTGACACCCAGACTGTGGAGAGCACCACCTTAAAAATGAGTCAAGTATTCTTTGAAGTATTCAGTGGTTTTCCACCAGGGAAGCAGGCACGTGCACACATAGACATCAAAGGGGGCTTGAGCACCTGCCCTTTTTATTCCTGGAGAGAAAGTGCCCTTTTTTCTGGGGTGCTTTTTTTTATTTTTGAAAAATAATATATATTCCTGTTTGCGCACAGCTTCCCTGTCAAACAAATATATTTATTGAGGAATATTATATCTAAATATCAGGTCAGGAGTTCTCTCTCTCTCTCTCTCTCTCTCTCTCTCTCTCTCTCTCTCTCTCTCTCTCTCTCTCTCTCTTGCATGCTGGGAGTGAGTGGGCGGAGCGTGGTGAGTGTGGATGTGAGTGGTTTTGCCGACTGTGGCTGGTAAGAGTGCTTTTTCCAAACTTTTTCCTTTTTTTCTTGTAAGTGTTTTGTTTGTATTTTTCGTTGTTGTTTTGTTTATTGTTTTTTGTGAGGATAGTCTGCTTCCAGCATTTTTGCTGGGAAGCATGGCGACTCCAAACACAATGGCTTTTGAAAATTTAACCCGGCGTCATGGAGTAAAAATTGATTCAAACGCTAACGTGGAAGATGTTTGTTTGGCTGTAGGAGACGTTGTGGGTCATGAAAACATTGTGTCCGCTTCGCGAATGAATAATGCGTTTGTGCTTTTCTTTAGCACTATTGAGAAGGCGAACGAAATAGTGCAAAATGGTGTTGTAATCAAAGGTTCGCTCACGCCGGTGTTTCCTCTGAGCACTCCCGCCAAGAAAATAATGATTTCAAACATCCCTCCGTTTGTGAAAGATGAGATGATTGTGCAGGAATTGTCACGATATGGAAAGATAGTTTCTCCTATCAAAAAAATTCCGCTTGGATGTAAATCGCCTTTAGTGAAACATCTCGTGTCCTTTAGGAGACAGGTGTTTATGATTCTGAAGAATGGCGAGGATGAACTTGACCTGGTTTTTAAATTTAAAATAGAAGGCTTTGATTATGCTGTTTTCGCATCATCCGATACGACGATGAAATGTTTTGGTTGTTCTAAAATCGGACATCTTAGTCGTAATTGTCCTGATAAAATGAACACGAACACAGAGCAGATTAATGCAGGTAAAACGGGGAGCGCTGTTGATGAATCTAGCGCGCCCGAAACCAGCGCAGCGGTGAATGCCGCGAATACACCGATCGAGCCGCTCGAGGCAGTGAACAGCGCGGAGGCGCGGGCGGTGCTTTCTACTGTTGTTGATGATGGAGGTGTTGTGGCAGAGTCCGTGGCAGCAGAGAACGCGCTGGGGTTGAGTACATTATCTTCTGTGCTTGTAGAACAAGACAGAGAAATTGTAAAGGAAGATCTGAGATTGAATGACTGTGGATTGGATATGGAAGTTGAATCAACTTTCAAAACACCAATTAAAAGAAGAAAGAGTCGAAATGATAAAACCAGTAAGCAAATCAAAATAACTGACGCTGCTGAAGATGAAATCATAGCTTCTGACGATGATGATTCTGACTCTTGCGTTTCTGTTTGTTCTGAGTTTTCTGCTTGTTCTCAAAATGAAGCAGTAAATGTTTTGTACAAAGCTGAAGACATTCGTGTTTTTCTTCAGGAAACGAAAGGGTTAAAAGGCGTGCAAATTGAGGATTATTTTCCTAATAGTGCACAATTTGTGAAGGACACCAGATATTTGATAAAAGAAGGGGCTTTCGTAGATCTTGAAGTGTATCGTTTACGGAAATTTGTCAACAAGTTAAAAAAACAAAATCCTAGAGATGATAAGAATGCCATGGTTTAAATCCCTAAGCTTGTTTTTTTTTACCATAATCTCTGTCTTTTCCCATTTGAGTTTCTTGCTGAACCTAAATAAAACTATGAATCAGCTAAAAATTGGAACTCTCAATTTAAATGGAGCTAGAGATGTTCGTAAAAGGATGATGTTGTATGAATATATTAATCAGAAGTCTGTTGATGTCATGTTTATACAAGAAACGCATAGTGATCAAAGAAATGAGGTGGACTGGAAAAGAGAGTGGGGAGGTCAACTTTTTCTTAGTCACAAATCCTCTGTAAGTGGAGGGGTTGCAGTTTTATTTTCTAAAAATATGACTCCAGTATCTTTTGAATCTGTTGAAATTGAAAAAGGTCGCTTTTTAAAAGTTATTGTTAAATTTGAAAAAATTGTTATGGTTTTTTTAAATATCTATGCTCCTAATAGTGGAGTGGAAAGAGTTTTGTTCTTAAATTTAGTCAATACTACTTTGAAAAGCCTAAGTACAGATGATTTCTTAGTTTTAGGGGGAGATTTTAACTGTACTGAGAATGATAAAGTAGACCGAAATCATTTAGAACCGCATGTTGCATCTCAAAGAGTTATTAAACAACTCGTTCAAACTTTTGATCTCTGTGATGTATGGAGAAAAATGCATAAAAAATTAAGGCAATATACATGGGTTCATTGTAAAGATAATTCGTTGTCTTTGGCACGTCTTGATCGGTTTTACACCTTTAAGCACCAGCTCAATATTTTCAAATCTTGTCAAATTAATCCTGTAGGATTTTCGGATCACAGTGCAGTTCTTTGTTCTGTTTTAGTAAGTTGTGTGAAGTCAAGCAGTGCCTATTGGCATTTTAATACATCTTTGCTTGATGATAAACATTTTAAAGATTCTTTTGCTTTTTTTTGGGATGTTTTTAAGCAACAAAAGTATTTCTATAGCTCTCTGCAACAGTGGTGGGATTGCGGGAAAATACAAATCAAAAACTTTTGCCAGCAATACACTCTTAATGTTACAAGAGAAATAACTCGATCATTGAAGACTCTAGAGACTGAGATAGTTGATTTGTACAGTTTGTCTGCATCTACAGGCAAAAAAGAACATATTGAAGCTTTGACATCAAAGAAAACTTTATTGGCAAACCTGTTGGACATTAAGGCACAGGGAGCGCTGGTTCGCTCACGTTTCCAGAATATCACACAAATGGATGCACCTTCTAAATTTTTCTTCAGTATGGAGAAAAAAAATAGTCAAAGCAGAATAATTCATTCCTTGGTCTCTGATACAGGACAGGAATTAACTAAAACTTCTGAGATAAGAGAAGTTGCTGTGCAGTTTTATAAGAAATTGTATACAGCTGATCTGATAAATGAAAAGATGACTATTAGTAGTTTTTTTGAAGGTCTGCCAAAACTTGATGAAGAGAGCAATGAGAGTTTGCAACTACCTCTGACAGAGCAAGAACTTTATACAGCAATGATGGGCATGGAGAATGGGAAATCTCCCGGGATTGATGGGTTACCCATTGAATTTTATAAAACTTTCTGGCCCGTTTTAAGAGAAGATCTCTTAGTGGTGTTTGATGAAAGCCTTACTAATGGGTTTCTTCCCCTTAGTTGCAGAAGGGCAGTTATCACTTTATTGCCCAAAAAAGGTGATCTTCAGAATATAAAGAATTGGAGGCCTGTTTCTCTCCTGTGTTCAGAGTATAAAATCTTGTCTAAGACATTAGCTACAAGATTGAGTAAAATAATAGGGAAGGTGATACACTACGATCAAACATATTGTATACCAAATAGATCGATTTTTGATAATATAACTTTAATCAGAGATGTTTTAGAAGTTTCAAAGCTGTTTGGTGTAAACATTGGCCTTATTTCTCTAGACCAAGAGAAGGCATTTGATCGGGTTGAACACCTTTATTTGTGGCATACTTTAGAAGCTTTTGGTTTTAATTCACGATTTATTGATATGATTAAAACAATGTATTGTGACATTGAGAGTGTGATTAAAATTAATGGTAGTTTGTGTGCTCCCTTTAATGTACAGAGAGGGGTTCGACAAGGTTGTGCCATGTCTGGGCTATTATATGTGCTGGCTATAGAACCATTGTTGTCCATGTTACGAAATAAGTTAAAGGGTTTAACATTGCCACAGTGTAATAATGCTTTCCGTTTATCTGCATATGCTGATGATGTTATTGCTTTTATAAATGATGATGATGATGTTGAAATGTTACGACAGATTGTTAATGATTTTAAGGATATTTCATCAGCAATTGTTAATTGGGGGAAAACTGATGCCTTATTGATTGGAAATTGGGAAGGAGGAAATCCCATTCTACCAGGAGGTTTATTATGGAAAAAAGATGGGCTAAAGTATCTTGGTGTTTTCTTAGGCAATGAAGCCTTTATGCAGAAGAACTGGGAAGGAATGGCAGATAAAGTAACTGGACGTTTGAAAAAATGGAAATGGCTGCTTCCTCAGTTGTCTTTTAAAGGACGCACACTCATTATCAACAATCTTGCAGCTTCTTCTCTGTGGCATAGACTTGCATGCGTCGACCCTCCGGTTGGTCTCTTAGCAAACATTCAAACAGAAACAGTGAACTTTTTCTGGGACAATTTGCATTGGATCCCTCAAAGCGTTTTGTTTCTGGCTAAAGAAGATGGAGGCCAAGGTCTAGTGCATTTGTCAAGTAGATGTGCTGCTTATCGTCTTCAGTTTTTGCAGAAGTTAATTCTAGGATCTGAAAGACTGGTATGGAGACCAGTGGCTCAATGCATCTTGCGAAGAATAAGTGGACTTGGCCTGGACAATGTGTTGTTTTTAATGGACTCTAAAAAATTTGATTTTAGAGGAGTTCCTGCCTTCTATCGAAGTCTCTTTAAAATATGGAGTCTGTTTAAGCCTCAATGGATGGAACCATTAATGTCCCTGTACTGGCTACTCGAAGAGCCCATTGTGTGCGGAGCACGTTTCGATGTATCTGGTGACGAAATACCAGGTCTTAAGGATTTGTTGTATAGAAGTGGATCTCTACAGTTGAAACACATTATAAATAAGGCCGGGTCTGATTTTAATGATGTAGAAGCAGTTTCAGCCTTTTTAAAGGTAAAATCTGCACGATACATTAAACGTTTTTTAGATAAACTGCAGGGGGCTTTGAATGTACAGGAAAGAGTTTTACTTGATGAGTACAATAAGAAATGTATATTTCCAGATTGTGAAGATTTTTTCCCTGATATAAGTATTGTACCTGATCTTTCTTCATTTAATGACATTAATCCCATGTTGAAGAAGGAAATTGATGTGCAAATTGATTTCTTTGAAGTTAAAGGGAAAGCATTGTATAGAAGTATTGTTAAAGTGACGAATATTAAATGGTTAAATAGAAGTGATACTGTTTGGAGAGACATTTTAGAGATCACTGAAAAAACAAAACCAGTGTGGAGGATTTTGTACAAACCTCCGTTACCTAAAAGAGTTGGTGATCTTCAATGGAGGATACTCCATGGCGCTATAGCAGTTAACTCTTTTGTGGCAATGTTGAACCCAAATGTAAGTGAGGATTGTCCTTTTTGCAGTGAAAGGGAGACTGTGTTTCATTGTTTTATGTTTTGTAACAGACTTCCGTTTTTGTTTAGTCTTCTGGAGTTTCTTTTTGAATCTTTTGAGGTATGTTTTACGAAGCAGGATTTTATTCTTGGTTGTATGTATACCATTAAGAAAAAATACAAATGTCAGTTGCTTAATTTTATTGTTGGTATTGCAAAATTAGCCATTTACATAACTAGGAGAAATAAAATTGAACAGAAAGGAGAACAAGAACTTGTAACAGCTTTTAAAAAAATGGTAAAATCACGACTTGTAATTGAGTTTAATTTTTATAGACTGATGAGTACATTGAATATTTTTGAAATTGAGTGGTGCTGTGATAATGTGCTGTGTTCATTAGTTGATAATTGACGTAAGATTTTTTTATCAAATCGAAAAATATGTGATTTGTTTTTGTGAATATTTTTTATTGTCATGATATTTTTGTAATAAAAGGATTGTCAAAATTCAAAAAAATTCTCTCTCTCTCTCTCTCTCTCTCTCTCTCTCTCTCTCTCACTTCCGGTGCACGCTGGGTGCGTTTGGGGTGGTGGTGAGGGGTTTACGGAGAGGTGCTAAACTTTTCTATTGTCTTTCTTACTTCTTTTTCAAGTAAATTTTTTTTTGATTTTTTAACTTAATATTAAATCTAGTAGTAAAGTTTAGTTTGAGGCTAGTTGACGCGTTGTGGAATTAGCTTTCACGTGGCGAGTGCAGGGATGGCGCACCTGGATGTGCGAACGCCGTCGCTGTCGCTTCGTCACGGAATTAGATGCATCACTCAAGTTGGTATAACAGTTGAGGATGTGTTATTGGATGTAGCTGAGCGAGTGGGACATGAAAACATCATTTCCGCATCTCGAATGAATAAGGCCGTGGTGGTTTTTTTGAAAGAGGAGCTACTGGTCAATCGGTTGGTTGAGAGCGGCATAGTGGTAAGTGGAGCTTTTGTTATCGTTCAACCTTTATTATCTCCAACTGTGAAGGTAGTAATTTCAAATGTGCCGCCATTTATTCCCGATGAGGATATACAGCGTGAGCTTTTGAGGTATGGAAAATTTGCAAGTGGAATTAAGATGGTGCCGCTTGGATGTAAACATGAGTCTTTGAAGCATGTGTTGTCTTTCAGACGGCAGGTGTTTATGTTTTTGAATGTCACAACATTAAACGTGTCTTTTCGTTGCGTTTACGAAGGAAAATCGTACATGTTGTATGCGAACACTGGGGAAATGCGCTGTTTTGAATGCGGTGCTGTAGGACATGTAAGATTGTCATGCCCGCAAAGAGAAGAAGTGATGAATGAGACAGGGCAAAGTAAAGATAAGAATGGTAGTGTAGAGCAAACTGTGGAGGAAAGAGTGGAAAATGAGGATCAAGGTGTGCATAATAACAAGGATTTAGGTAACGTTAGTGTTGGTGCTGAGAGGGAGACTAATACTGCTGAAGTGTCTACCGAAGTGGTAGAGAATGTTAATGGTGAGATACAGGTGATTGAGGAGATGGTGATGACGGAAACTGAGAGGAAAGCAGAGCAAGTGGAGAAGGTAGAAGGTGGTGAGGAAGTGATGTCAGTTGGTAGAGATCAATCAAGTAATAGAAGGATAGTGAATTCAGAGGGTAAGAATTCAGAAGAGATGGTTGAAAATGAAGGAGAGGAAGAAAGTGATGATGATTTGTCAGATGCATCAGATGTGTCAAATTTATCTCAGATGGGATGTGACCAGTTTTACACTTTGGAGGAAATAGATGCGTTTCTGGATGAGACTTTCGGGAAAGTAGCAGAAGTGAAGGATTACTTTACTGATACTAAGAAATTCGAAAGTTCTGTATTATACTGGATGAAACGAGTTGGAGAGGACAAATTAAGTAGGAGGAAGAGGTTTCGATTGAGAAAGTTTGTCACGAAAATAAGAGGGGGGAAAACCCCCAAAAAAAGGAAATATAAATGATGTATAATTCACTAAGGGTGTTTCAATTTTTTCTTTTCTCTCTGTCTTTCTTTTCCCTCCATTTAAACTTTATTATGGAGTTTGTAAGAGTAGGATCCCTAAACATCAATGGGGGAAGAGATAGGGGCAAAAGAGCACTGATTTCTGAATTTATTAAATTAAATGATGTCAAAGTAACTTTTTTACAAGAAACACATTCTGATAGTAATAATGAATTGGAGTTGTATAGATGGTGGGAAGGAGAGTGTAAATTAAGTCATGGAACAAATTTAAGTATGGGTGTTGCAATTCTCTTCTCAAAACATTTGGATTTAAAAATTGAGACAACAATAGAGGTAGAAAAAGGTAGAGTGTTATTAGTTATAGCAGAAATTAAAAGTGTTAGATTCCTTTTTGTTAATGTGTATGCTCCGAATATAGGATGGCATCGTGAAATAACATATCAAAAATTAAATGATGCAATAAAACAATATGATGATGGCAATATATGTGTTGTATTAGGAGGTGATTGGAA
Source organism: Vimba vimba (assembly GCA_022828995.1). Taxonomy (NCBI): domain Eukaryota; kingdom Metazoa; phylum Chordata; class Actinopteri; order Cypriniformes; family Leuciscidae; genus Vimba; species Vimba vimba. Next base: position 28,747,415 of record CM040821.1, read on the forward strand.
TTGTACAACACATTTCTTATTGGATAGGAATGGGGATGAGCCTCACTCAAAATCTAGCAAGTTACTAATTGATATCACAAATAATTTAAAGTTGGTGGATGTGTGGAGAAGCAGAAATAAGTTGGTGAAGCAATATACCTGGATAAAGATATTAGATTCTGTTGTGACAGGAGCGAGACTGGATAGGTTATATATAAGTCAATCGGAAATAAATAGAGTAACTAACACTGATATATTACCAAATGGTTTTTCAGACCATCATATGGTTACTTTAGATTATAATGTTGTGAAAACTTCAAGGCCTAATTTTTATTGGCATTTTAATGTAAAACTATTACAGGATGCAGATTTTTTTGAGAAATTCTGTAGTTTTTGGGAAATTTGGAGACAGAGAAAAAATAATTTTGAAAATCTGACTCAATGGTGGGAGGTGGGAAAAGCACAGATTAAAGTTTTTTGTCAACAATTTTCTTATAATTCTACTGCTACAGTGAAGAGAAATGTGAAAATGTTGGAGTTTGAGATTAATGAAATGGAAAATAGAATGATTGATGTTGTTAATAATGGTTCAGTGAATATTTTAGAAAAGAAAAAAATAGAGTTGAAGTCATTGTTGGAACAAAGAGTTAAAGGTGCATTAGTTCGAGCTAGAATATCTTCAATTAAAGAAATGGATGCTCCAACTGCTTATTTTTTTGGACTTGAACGGAAGGAAGCAAAAAAGAAATGTATGCTTCATCTTAAAAGAAGAAATGGAACTATTACTTCAGATCCAACAGAAATGAGAAAAATGGGCATTGAATTTTATAAAGAACTGTTTGGTAATATGGACTGTGATGTTGGATCTATGGACCAGTTCTTAAGTGATCTTCCTAAATTAAGACCTGAGGAGAAAGATTCATTGGACGTAATAATTTCTTTTGATGAACTTTCGAAGGCGGTCAAACAGCTCTCTACAGGAAAGTCACCAGGAATCGATGGTTTACCGGCTGAGTTTTATAAAGCCTTTTGGGGTGTTTTAGGAGTAGATTTGTATAATGTTTTTTGTGAATGTTTTAAAAGAGGTTGTCTACCAAATAGCTGTCAAAGAGCTGTGTTATCACTCCTGCCAAAAAATGGAGACTTAGGCTTGTTGAAGAATTGGAGACCAGTGTCTTTAATGTGTCTAGATTATAAAATACTCTCTAAATGTTTAGCAAACAGACTAAAAAATATTTTGCATGTTGTGGTGAAAAGTGAACAAACTTACTGTATTCCTGGGCGGACAATTATGGACAACTTGTTTCTTATGAGAGATGTTATTGATTTATCTATTAGAAACAATCTTGATGTGGGTTTTTTATCTATTGACCAAGAGAAAGCTTTTGACCGGGTAGGTCATGAATACCTTTTTACTGTGTTAAAGACTTTTGGATTTGGGGAGAATATTATTTCTTGGATAAAAATACTTTATGAAGATGCTTCAGTAATGCTTAAAATAGGAGGTGGCCTGAGTTGTCCAATCCCGGTTAAAAGAGGAATCAGGCAGGGATGTCCTCTATCAGGACAACTTTATAGTTTAGCCATAGAACCCTTACTGTGTAAATTAAGAAATGAGTTAAAAGGTTTAATGATACCAGGAGATAATTCAGGGCTAAGGTATTCTGTGTCTGCTTATGCAGATGATGTAAATATTTTTATTTCTGGTCAAAATGATATTCAGATACTTTGTAAAAGTTTGAACCTTTATGAAAAGTCTTCCTCAGCCAAGGTAAACTGGGCAAAGTGTGAAGGGTTTGCTGTGGGGTCTTGGGCTGATACTGGACTACCTAAACTTCCTGAAGGACTGAAATGGGGAAAGGAAGGTTTTAAAGTTTTGGGGGTGTATCTGGGTACTGATAAATATAAAGAAAAAAACTGGGAGGGTCTGCTTGGAAAGGTTGTTGCTAAGTTGTCTAAGTGGAACTGGCTATTGCCCGAACTATCTTATAGAGGCAGAGTCCTAATTATAAACAACCTGACCGCCTCTATGTTATGGCACAAATTGAATGTGCTTGAGCCACCAGATGACAGTATTAAGGAGATTCAGAGGAAACTGGTGGATTTTTTCTGGTCTGGCCAAAAATGGATTCCTCGGCAGGCACTTTATCTACCGGTGATCGAAGGAGGGCAAAGCCTAATAGATGTACGAAGCCGCATAAATGCTTTTCGATTGCAAGCAGCCCAGAGACTATTGTACGAGGAGAATGTTGGGTGGATTAATGTTGCTTGTGCTCTTCTCCGGAAAACATCTGGATTATTGTATGATAAACAGCTTTTTTTACTGCAAAGTGATGAAGTGGATTTGAAAGAGTTGACACCTTTTTATAAGTCAATGATAACAGCTTGGAGAAAGACATTTATTATACACAGAGACATTTTACAACCTGAGGACTGGATAATGGGAGAACCACTGTTCCATAACCCATTAATAAGAACAAGGATTTTGTCCTCTAAATCTGTGGAAAGCTGTTTTGTGAAGGCTGGGTATGTCAAGTTGGGGGATCTGAGAAGTGGTGATGACTGGAAAACAGCTGAGTCTTTGCAGAGTGTTATGGGGTTGAGATCTCTTCGGCTTGTGAGACGAATAATGGAGGAGGTGTGGGCAGCTCTGCCTGGGGCCTGCAGAGAGGCACTGTCACAGGTCTGGAATGGGCACTATACATTTCCACCCATCAAAGTTTCTGCTGCTGTGCAAGAGGAGAGGGAGGAAGCTGGTCATTCAATTTTATCATTCGAGTACCCCGAGTTGGGGAGTTTTCAGGACATTAAGAAGAAAGAACTCTATGTAACGTGTGTAAAAGTTATGCATCAGACTGTGCTAAGAGGAGTAAAGACTTGGAGGTGGTCAGATGTGTTTGGGACAAATTTCAAGGCATGTTGGAGGTCTCTATATAAGTTGCCTGTTGAGAAGCGTACTGCAGACTTGCAGTGGAGACTGATGTTCGGGGCTATAGCTACGAACAGACACGTGGCACACCTTAATCCAGCAGTGGGGACAGAGTGTTTATTTTGTGGTTTAGAAGAAACAGTTAATCATTTATTTATTGATTGTTTTAGGTTGGAGGAAATGTTTAATTTTTTAACACAAGTTTTTATAAAGTTTGGGGAGAATTTTTCTTATCAGATTTTTATAAGTGGTCCAATTTATAATTTTCAAGAAAGGAGGAAGAAATGTTTACTGAATTTTCTGTTGGGTTTAGCTAAGTTGTCCATATGGAAAACTAGGAAAAATAAAATGTTAGGAATAGGTCCAATTAATGCTGAAATGGTACTAAAAGGGATGATAACTGCTAGAATCAAGATAGAGTATACATATTATAAATTGGTCTGTGATATTGTTATGTTTTCTGAAATTTGGTCAGTGGGGGGAGTACTTTGTCAGATTGGAGAAAATGAAATGTTGTTTTTAAATGTGTAGGAATTTAATTTATGAAATGAAATTTTTGTAAGATAATTGTTTTGAGGTAAAAGGACAAATGGTCTAATAAAGATATTGTTAAGCCTCTCTCTCTCTCTCTCTCTCTCTCTCTCTCTCTCTCTCTCTCTCTCTCTCTCTCTCTCTCTCTCTCTCTCTCTCTCTCTCTCTCTCTCTCTCTCTCTCTCTCTCTCTCTCTCTCTCTCTCTCTCTCTCTCTCTCTCTCTCTCTCTCTCTCTCTCTCTCTCTCTCTCTCTCGATTAAAACCCGATTGTATTGCTTCCGCTAAAGAAAATAGTCCGCTCCGTCTCTACGGTTAGAATCCTGTGAGTCCAGCAACGCTGTTTTTCATCGCAACGGTCTGTTATACTCCGCACATCGGTCAGTTATCAAGAAATAACAGACCGCATTCTACATTGGAATTCAACCAAGCCATGTAATAAAATAAGTTAGTAATAAAATAAGCATATATCAAGGTGATATGCTTTAGTTATTTTGTTTATCCTATTTACCTGCATTGCCCTGTCAATTACATGCAAATGTGCGCATTTTAACTAGTTGATGCCTAATTTGCATACAGAACGTCCCCAGTTAATGACGGCTACATCAAGAGTCTTTCCCCCTGAAATTTAGAAATCTAAATTGGTGAATTTAGAAGAAATCTACAGATACACTCTAAAAAATGTAGTAAATCTGAGTAACTGCATCTGGTACATTAATAAATAAAACTCAGTAGAAATAAGTTAACATTAAACATTAAAAATAACAATATTTATAAATTAACTTTTTATTTATGAGTAATTTAACTTTTTTATTTCCTCTAAACCTTTATAAAATAGTATTCCATACAACCACAAATACATACATGACATTGGCTTTTATTGAATTTTTACTCAATTATTTTGGTCAGTTTAATTCAAACAATCAAGTAAAGATTTTCAGAGATTTTATTAAGTTAATAAAGTTAAATATTTCTGTAATATTTACTAAGCCACATAATATTTTTAAGAGTGTAGTAGGTTTAAAACAAACTCCATCTAAATGTGGATTTTGAAGGTTTTATTTGATGATGATGATACAGTCATCCCTCAAATGTGAAACTAAGTCCATGTCAGTCACCATCAGTTATTGTGTGTGTGTGTGTGTGTGTGTGTGTGTGTGTGTGTGTGTGTGTGTGTGTGTGTGTGTGTGTGTGTGTGTGTGTGTGTACGTGCATAGCAATAATAATATTAATGTATTTGATTAAAACATTAAGGCAATTCAGTATTCTGATGCTTGGTTGTGTGAAAAGTTATTTTGCTTGTGAAACAAAAAGTATTTAAACAATTAATAAATATATACTTGAAACTAGTAGCATAGAATTTTTTTCAAAACATGCACATTGTGGAATGGTTTCCTTTGCTGCTCTATAAACCTAGTGAATACTAAGGAGACCATGGTTTCTGTGTGAACTGATTATTTTGTAGACATCTTTTGAAAATGAAACAATTGCGTGAGTTTGAGGAAGATAAAATTAATTAACTTTTTAAATTAATTTTTTAAAAAGAAAGTCAGAGTTGCGTTAATATACTTTTTTGTTAAAAAAAAAAAAACGTAATTATGAGAAGTGTCCTTTATTTCACTTGAGCCCCTGCCCCTCAAAATGTCTGTGCACGTCCCTGCAGGGGAGGGTCAAGAAGATTAGCAGGAACTCGACTTCTTTAAGTTTAGAGCCACAATTATTCAAAAAGATTGCTTTTGTAAGAGTGTGCAAAACAAAAAAAACAGTAACTGTAACCGAAAACAAAAGCGTGAAATTATAACAAAATGTAAGCTGAATGCCACACTGGAGTTCAAGAAGAGAATTATTTTAAACAGCTCATCACAAAAACAGCTCTTCAATATGCTCAACTTTTTAAGCGCTGATCGAATGTCGCTCGATTTTCACCTCCGTATCACGGCAATTTTGCTCCGGTCTGAAGCAATTACCAAACTGGTTCCGTGTGTTTATCACACTTGCGTACATATTATATTCAAATAAATTGACAATATAACATTTTCTTCAAAATTATCACAATTTTTAAAGCCATTTAAGGCCTTATATTCGCAAAATCAATTTAATGACTTTTTTTGCCCTGCGGAAACCCTGTCACAATACCCCAATTTGGGTAAAAATAGAGAGAAACTAAATACTAATCCTCTCTAAAGAAATTTGAAATAATTTAAAATAATCCATTGTTCTCCAAATTAGCACAGTTGTGGACTGAAAGACCAGGCCCGTATTCTTAAAGCTTCTAAGAATCCTCTCAGAAAACTCTTAATTTAGCTTAAAAACTTCTACGTAGGAGTCTTAGCTTAAGAGCGATTCGGGACGATCTGAGAGCAACTCTGAGCAAGGAAAAGACAAAAACTTTCATCTTAGTGAGGAGGCGGGGCTGACACAATCTTTTGAAGACTGTGATTGGTTGGTTGTCCAAGAAGGGGAAAAAAAGGAGCGATTTTAAGTATAGGGTATATTCTAAGTCTTCACTTTGAAATTAAATGCGTAATTTTTCCTATTTTACCATTCTCACACACACACAAACACATATTATATATAAATCCTTTTTTTATTTACCATGCTGTTAATTTCCTATAAGGTATTTGATTTGGCTTAGACTGATAAAAAAACCCCTCTCTTTCCAATTACACTGATTGCTGGCATGTCTATTTAAGTGGTGGTTTGAATGTTGGTTTTAATGTAGCAAACATAGAATCAAAAACATGGAGGAAAGACCAAATCATCACTGCTGCATTGTTGCATTTTCCCAGTTGCCAAATATCTTAATGTAATGATTACTTTAATTTATGGCGCAATGTCATTCTTGCGCTGTGTCGAAGATGTTAGCGTGTCTCTAATAATATCTGTCACAAACATGATCCCTACACGATCTAATCTATAGCATTTTATTAACTCAATGTAATCCATTGTATGCAAAACATTTCTTCTTCCTCTTCGTCTTTGTCATTGTCTTCTCTGCTAAAGAAACTCTCAAGCCTCTTAAAAGTCCTTGTCCGTACTCCTAACAATTTTGACCTTAAGACATTGTAGACTTGGAATTAAGTCTTTTCCCCATTATTATTTGATTCACAGGACTGGACATCAGTTATCTTGCCAAGAAAAATCTTTATTCTTATGTGTCAGGAGAGAAACTTAAGATGATGTTGTATTCATGCCAGGTCTCAACTTCCGTGTTTCTCCTTCCTCAACCCCATCATCTCTCTGTTTCTTCTACCTCTCACCCCGACATCTCTCAGTTTCTCTGGGGTGGTACAGTAAGATTGAGTTTATATACATCACAGAGAGACTTTACAACTTCCTTGTAAGGTAGAAAAACATATTGCTTATGTTTAAAAATAGAATGTATACCTCATGCTTACGTACAATCCACTATCCGTCTGTGTATACTAGAGCTGAAACAACTAATCGATTTAATCGATTAAAATCGATTATTAAAATAGTTGTCAACTAATTTATTCATCGATTAGTTGCTAAATAACTTTTATTTGCCGTAAGCGGCTCATTTTATTTGCCGTAAGCGGCTCATTTCGTGCATATTTTAAATCGGCGGTGACCAAAGTGTGGCAGTAATGAGCCACCGGAGGTTTTACTCAGCCAGTACAGCAGGAGAAGTAGCGAATAGCCAATAGCTGGCCTTGTTTTATGTCACATGCTTCCCGCACAGCGTCTGTGCCAGCGAGATGGCGGAGGCAGACGGCAGTGGAGCTCGAGAAAGAAAAAGAATAAAGCGGAAGATAAAACTAATCGAACGAAGCAGCATTCGGCAGTTTAGGATATCGCACAAGATTTGTCAACAAAGAAAACATTTCATCACTGGAGAGTTTTTTTTCGACGCCATCGTATCAATTGATTTTGATTAATATGCGCGAGGGAGAGAGAGAGAGCAAGACAGAGCTCGGGTGAGTGCGCGCGCGCGGCCGGGGCTCTCTCTCTGCTCGTTCTTATATATGCCGTCAAGCTGACAGGACTTAAAAACACATGCAAATGATACACTTTGTTTCACTCTATGATGGTTAAACTCTGCAATTAATTATTTTTTCTCGGAACTAATGTTTTGGTAGGAACGAAAGTTTACATCGTATGTTTCTCCGGAATCAGCCAGCGCGAAGGACGTCTATATATTCCGATTGGCTGCTGGCGTTTGCCGCTGAACCGCGTCATAGCTTATTACCATAAAGTTGAGCTACTTTCAACTTTCTAATTGATTTCACAGCATAAGCTATAAAGCTGTTTCCCAGGTTTAAGCTGTGTGTTTACAGGAAATAAATAAATAAATAAAATGCAATTTACTGCAACTGTATTCTGTTTTATTCTTATTCTTCGTGAAAAATATGTTCTGCAAGATTCATTAATAAGCTTTGTTCGGCATGTTAAACTACTTTAGGAGCCCAAAGGACAGCCATGGTGAAAACATTATTTGAAATCTCCTTGTGAAATTTGCTAGAGTACGTATGGGTCAGTGTTTTGATTGCAGAAGAGTTCGACAAAGGATTACTAACACATAATAAAACAACTCCAGGTATGTTTTTGATGAGGATATGACAATGCAAAATGGTTAAAATCTCTAAAAAGTCTATGTTGAATGATAAAGACCCTTTGTTAATAATTTACTTGGGGGAAAAATGGGCAAAACTAAAATACAAGTTCATAAACCGATTAATCGATTAATCGTAAAAATAATCGTCCGATTAATCGATTATCAAAATAATCGTTAGTTGCAGCCCTAGTGTATACATTAATTGATGCAAATGTACCATTTGTATACCATTGAAACATTCCTTTCCTTGTAAAGAACATACCAACTGTTCTCCTAAATAGCAGTAAAAGTTTTTTTCTTAAAACCTTCAGTTGCACATGAGCCTGAACATACTTATATACAGAATCATTAACAATGAGGAAAGAAACATTACAATAACCCTAGCCCCACTTTGTAGTGTGTGAACAGCCACTCTGCCTTCATCATTCGGCAAGTTAGAAGCTACTTTTAGTCTTAAGATGTTTCGTGAATACGTCCCAGAGTTTAGTAAAGGACTCTGATGACAAGTGTTTAGGAGTTTTTTTCCTCAGTGGATGCTTAGAAGCTCATATTTATTATTAAATGCATGGACTACGATGTAAGATGGTTTATTATAAGATCAAATTGAATATTTGACCTTTCTGATGATGTATAGTTGGCCAATATTAAATAAAGACTCTCCAGACTGGCTTTATTAGCCTCCGCCACGTTGTTGGTTTCAACCTTTTCTGTTTTCATGCGCACATCCCTGCTTTTATCCTTGGTCCATACAATGTTGCCCAAAAGGAATACATTTTTTGTCTGTGATGAGGTCTTTGAATGAATCTGATAAAACAAGAAGAGTTAAGTAGTTTAGTCTACACCTGCTACCAATAAAGCAACACAATAGTTGAAAGTACATACAAGAAATAGAAAACCAGGCTGACCTCCAAACAGCAGGACTGTATTAGTGGGCTGTTTATTCAATGATATTTGGATTTCATTACATTTGACCTGGATCTAAATACTGCTGTTTTGTTTTGAAATGAAGCAGCACTTACCTTTTGTCACGGTGTGGTGCAGGTAGAAGAAGATGAGGAGACAGAAGTTCCAATACAAACTTTTATTTATAATAATATCCAACGTGTACAGACAGGCAGAACGTTACACACACCAAAATAGGACTAACTACAGGCAAGGACTGACTGAACTGAAGGAACTAAATACAAACACTGATGAACATGATTAGCTGAAAACAGGTGATACAGAAGAACTAATAAAGGTTGACGTGGAAACGGATGAGTGGCAGGAAAACAGAACAAAAGACATGTGACTAACACAAACAGAACCCAACTGTGACACCTTTGGTGTATATTTGTTTCAGATTCATCTTCTAAATCTGAAGAGAAGAGCCAACTTGAAAGCAAAAAAGACAGTGAACAAGAGGAGAGACAGTCTGTCCTTTGCCACATACCAACTATTGGCCCATTCATTACAGAACGCCTCGTCACATTTCTTGATGCACTGAATGAAAGACTGGTTCCACCTGAAGAAGAGAGAGGGCTGTTGAGGCCTGACATGACTCTGAATGTACACATTTGGGACAATGTTGCCTTCCACCACTCTCGCCTTGTGAATGAATGGTTTGCAGAAACTTTTCTGAACCCAGTTGAGGAGTTCTTCTCTGTGTAGTGAAGTCGTGTGACATTTTCATCACGTCACTATCATTTGGTATGTGGCCAATGAGCTATCGCCCATTGGAGTATATAAACTTGTTGTTCATGCCTCTTGGAGTGTGTCATGATCGAAAGCCGCCCCTTTTGCGTTGTTGCTACGGACTACGGAGGTACGTGTTTTTAGCATTTAGTCTAACTGTTCGAGCTTAGTGTTGCCCAGTGACATTTGGCGATTTTTATTTGTTTAGTGTGCTGTTGGGTTACTGAGAGCTTGTGCGTGAGGGGTGCTGCTTACTCCCAGGTAAGTTTAATACTGTGTTTTGGGGCGTTGTGGGAAGTTTGGTTCATCCTAACTTAAGTTATAGCCATTTGTTCCAGTACGGTGTGCCTTCAGGGCTTCCATCGGTGTGGCATCGCAATTTAAATGGTCGGAACATCAGCTGTTGCAGTCAACAAGGCTGTTGAATGATTTTCTTTGGTATATGTCTTCGAAGTGTTACTGTACTGCATCCTCGGGTAGGTAAACTGGGATAATGCTTCATTGCATTATCGGGTGGGTAACTGGTCGATAGCTTTGTTAAATTGAAGTCGTAACCCTTTTGTTTGCTGTTTTTAAAGGTCTTTGTGGACATAAGGCGGGCTAAGTAAGAGCAGTCGCACTAAACAGCCCTCTCTCCGCCCCTCGCTCTTTAACCCTTTCGCACGTACGATCACACCGGTGTGATCAGTCTAGGCTGGTCCCTGGAGCGTACGATCACACCGGTGTGATTAGAACGGTCAGTGCATCACGTGATCAACTGCAAAATTCAAATGTGCTTTCGCGCGTTGGCTGGCGCTGAGCCAGAGACAGGCGCGCTCAGAGCTGTCATATATCACAACTTTTCAGTGTTTTCAACCACATAATGTTTATTTTAGGTTTCACACATATAAAGTACTAAAAAAACAATACATTTAGAGTTTGTAAAATACACACTGATGTCAAAGGAAGAGGCAATAATAATCCTTTCCATTACAATTAGTTTTATTCATATCAGATACACATTGTGTAAGTAACTTTAAAGTTTACTCTATTCTTCTCCCAGTTCACCTGCCACTTACTTTTATGTATGTCGGGAGAAGTGGATGAATTCACGTGTTGTAAATCCAACAGATCCGATTCTCTGAACTGCGTCTGCGGCACAAACTAAGATGGCGGCGCCCATCGCGCATACAGCTGAACTAACGCGATCGTTATAAAGGTGTTTAAACAACAAAACACTTCCACTTGCATATATTTGACAACCGGAATATCAGATGTTTCATGCCATATCTAACAAATTTGTGAATATTTTGAATAAAAAAGGAAAAATGACATAAAAGCAGATCATCATTCATTCAGCTCTGTTGTTGCTGCGGTGTGTCACGTGACAAGCAATGACGCGTCACCATGGAAACCATAAAGTGACACATTCTAAATAACGGTCGCCTTGAAAAACTCACGCTGGGGGGGTCAGCCAGAATATTTTAAACTTACGTGTGAAAGGGTTAAAGCCACGCTGCTGCTTTTGGCACCCAGTTATGTTTGAGTTAAACATGCCTATGTGGGCTTGAAGGTTTATTTAGTTTTGCTGTTAGTATTTCTTTATTTTTGTTTTCGTAGACTTGTTTTGCAGTTATTATTTGATTCTGATTGTCTGTGTCTGCCTGAAATAACTTCCAGGTGTATTGCAGTTAACTTGGTGTTTGGTGTGAGTTTCTGCAGTTGTGACATTTGTGCATTTGTTTATTGTTTTTCTTTAATGTGAGTGTGCTTACAGTACTCATACTTTGTTTATTTTGGGTATATTGTAAATTGTTTTTTTTTGTTTGTTTTTTTTGCGTATTGGTCACGTTTAAGTCAATGAATTGACTTTGAATGTGTTCTTTATTTTCTTTTGTTTATTTAAATTGTTCAGCTTATTAATAATTTGATTCTTTTCTTTCCTTTCATTAGGAGCTGAGGACTTCCTGGAGTGGGCTGGTTGTCTGTTGCATTACAGGCTTTGTTTCACCAAGGGTGTCCTTATTGCAGTTTCATTTTTGCTGTGTGACTACTTTTGTCATTTGCTGTGAATTTGGTGGGTGTGATTTGGATTGGCGTGCTTCCTATTGTAGACCTGCTGCTGTCATACTAGCCTGCTCCCTATAGGAGGCCTCAGCCCCTGTGAAGATTTGTGAATTTTTGTTTATTTATTATTATTTTTATTTTTTTGTTCAATTCGCCCATGTCACCTGTCAATTGTTGATTTTAAATAATTGTTGGCCAACTTTTAGCTCTAATAAAAATAAATACTTTTGTACAGAAGCCCATGCCTCTTGCCTTTCTAGGTGGAACGTAATTGTGTACTTTATTTGGGTTGTTTTTCCCTGTTAACCTGGGGTGGCATAGTCACTAAAATTGAGCCACTTACTACATCTGTCTGTATGATCACCGGCCATTTGAGCATTTCTTTAATCTTCTCGTCTTGATGTTTCACTCTGAATGTTTCTTCAATCTTCACATATCATGTTTCTTCATGTAAATTATGTAAGCAGTTATAGGAACTTTCACCAGCTCTAATCCAATCAGCTCAACTATAGCAGTGATTATCATAGACATCAGGAAGAGTCGCACCTTCATCCATTCATTCACACTAAACTCAGCTATTGATCAGCATCAACAACGACACCAATTACAGTAATGAGGCAGAAGCAGCAAGAGCCATTAAAGACAAAAGCTGAAAAGCCTCACAATTTACATTAGTCAGGGTTCCCACGGGTCATGGAATTTCTGAAATGTCATGGAATTTTAAAAGGTCTATTTCCAGACATTGAAAGTCAGGGAATTTTCTATATTTTTTGTCCAAGTCATGGAATATCAGGGAATTTAGTTTGTTGCTTTAAATTTTAGTTTCCATTTATCAAAATGTAATTTTTCTATACCGATTTTTTTTCACACGTTTCACACATCTTTCTGTATTGTTGTGCTTAGGCTATTTTGAGCGCCATATTTATTCCCTTCCCGCTCAATTGGAAATCACTTAGTCGAATGCAGTCACCTGTACCTGTTAACTAAGGCAAACATGCCAGGAAAATGAAAATTTCAAGAGCTTTGGCTACAAAATGAACATTTTTTCTACCCCTGAAAGAGTAAAACCATACATTTATTTCTGTAGAAATTGTACAGAAAAATATCAATGCATTTAACGTGTAACAAAAAAGAAGAAAAAGAAAAGTTATGTTTGTGTGTTTAACTTAGAATTATACTAAAAACATCTGTGAACAAGTAAATAAAGTTTGAAATTGGTTGGATTTAAAACACTGTCTGTGGCTGTTTTTTGTCTGCTCGGTGCTCCGCAAAACAGCGGCCTGTTTTGCCGTTCATTATAGGTCATGTAAATTCATCTTTTTAGTCAGTGAAAGTCAGGGAAAAGTCAGGGAATTTGACATTTGGTTTAGAGTGGGAACCCTGATTAGTATTCCCACACACCTGAAGCAAAGGAGATTAATTTTAAAGGAACCGTATGTAAGATTGTGGCCAAAACTGGTACTGCAATCACTTTCAAATGACTGTAGAGCGGTATATCCCCTCCCCCCTGAATCGAGGTTGCCAGTTAGGCTGCAGGATCCAGCAGGAACGTAGGCTGCTACAAGGAGCTTCCAATGGCAAGTGACGAGTCCTACACAGTAAGTTTTTTTATGTTAATTTATGTATGTTTATGCTTCGATGTTTTTTGTATTTCGGATTCATAACGAGGTCTTTTAGGTTTCGTAGCGTTAGACATTTTTTATCCGACACGTTTGTAGCTGCAGCTGTGGTAACTAGAGCAGAGCTGGCAACCCGGATGCCGAAACACTACTGACTTCGTGATTGGTAGATAGGTGGAGGGTGGGGCATCAGGCCAAAACACAACATGACAACATCAACATCAGTTGAGGGCTGCAACTTCACTTTTAAATGACAATATCCTGGCCGGACTACTGTTGTCAGTGATATAAGTATTTGAAATGAACATGATTTCTTAATGTCTAGTGACATATCAGGGCCATTTTATGATTAATCGAAATACATTTCTTACATACGGTTCCTTTAAACATTTACCCTTCTGCTGACTTTCTAAGGTACAATTTAATTTTCACAAATATAATGATATTTTGCAGTAATTATGTTGGAAGGAATAATCTTTTCATTTAATGTCCATCGTAAGGTTTTTTTAACAGAATACAAGATTTTAACAATCGCTAGGTAACTTTTTCAAAACTCTTCACACAGTTCTCCAAACCATCTTTCAGCTTCACTTAATTTCACATTCATAATGCACTGAAACTACCAAAACACTTTATTTATGTCTCAAATCAACTCATTCTTCCAGAACACTAGCAAAGGTTTTCTCCCAACAAACACACTTTATCAATCATAAAACACAGACCTAACACTTGTGCCCTAAATATTGAGAAATGTGTCCTAGCAATTGTAAAAACAAAACAACTTTAATCGCTAACAAAAGTAAATCAATTGCACATCAAAAACAAATATTGCCTGATCCTCTCAGAGAGAAAGTACAACTTATCAGTATGTTTAGGGAAAGTTTCCTGATCGGCGGGAAAGCTTAACTAACTCCATCCTTGAAGTTCTGTGTCCTGTGTTCATGTTTGCTACAGGACCTGATGTGTGAGGTGAGCAAGTGGCAGGGGAGATGAATAGTTAGATATGCGTCTATATGTTGACATTTTCTATGTTTATCTGTGTCTGAACCAGTCAGAATCATCCAACCAGATGTTATGACGTAGCTTAGTGATTGTGTTAAGAGTATATTTGCTGCTGTATTGATTATGTACGACAAACTCCTTGTGAGTGTTGAAGCTGTTGATGGAAAGTTTGATGCGTGCTCAGAACCACTGATTTGAAATAAAAGGTTTGTAAAGGTTTTGAAGCTTCATGAAGCATGTGAAGCTTCAAAAGTGTCCATCACTAGTAACAAGTAGTCAGTAAAATATAATTCAAGATCTTAATACCTGTTAAACTCTTAAACCAGTGTGGTTGTTTCTATACTACTCAAGAAATATTGCAAAATAACCAAATTAAATTAACTTCAAAATCAACTAATTTACACAATTGTAGAGGGCAAATAAGTCAGCAGAAGGGTAAATGTTTCAAATTAATCTCCTTTGCAAATGTAAATTGTGAGGCTTTTCAGCTTTTGTCTTTAATGGCTCTTGCTGCTTCTGCCTCATTACTGTAATTGGTGTCGTTGTTGATGCTGAGTTTAGTGTGAATGAATGGATGAAGGTGCGACTCTTCCTGATGTCTATGATAATCACTGCTATAGTTGAGCTGATTGGATTAGAGCTGGTGAAAGTTCCTAAAACTGCTTACATAATTTACATGCTTTGTTTGCTTTATCTTCACCTGTAAGGACGGCCCCCTGAAACCTGTATAAAACCACAGTGTTTCACTGCTTTAGTCACACTTGAAGACTGCAGCACTACTGGTGAAGCAACTGAGATCCACGTGACACTGTTATAAAGATGGCGTTTATTAAAGAGGAGAGTGAAACCATGAAGATTGAAGAACCATTCAGAGTGAAACATGAAGACGTGAAGATTGAAGAAACATTCAGAGTGAAACATGAAGATACTGAGGAACAAACAGGTTGGTTTCTTTCTCAAAGCTGAACTCTGTCATTTGATCCTTGTTAAAATGTCCAGCTCTACAGAAATGAATGATATTTTTGAAGAATGTCATCAGAGTGTCCTAATTAAAGTGGTTTTATTTATTTGGGTCACCTCATATGGAGAGACATGTTGAGATCACATGATAAATACTAATGCTGCATTTAACCTGAGAAGATCCCACTTCCAAGTTGGACATTCGATTACGACACATTAAGAAAAATAATACAGATGTAGCCTAAACAAAATATTATGTGATGTTGATTGGGGTTTAAAGTAATTAAAACCATTCATATATATATCTTTTATTTATGCAACAGTATCTAAGAAAAACATTTTGCATAATCCGTTAAATTTGAGTAATCAATGTTACAGTTGTCGCTAAGCACTTCTTTACAAATCCTCTTAATTTTATTTAAAAAACCATATGGAAGATTACAATAACTTTTGCAAAATCATTCATTACTACTTTTGTCTCTTTAGAAAAAGGCACAATAACAACTACAATCAACAGAAGAACATTCGTCATTCCACAAGGTAACACATGCAATATCGATAAACATTCAATATAATCATAATTCATATAGTGAACACAGTAAAAGCAAGTATGTCTTCTCTCTCACAGGTCTTCAGGTCTGCTTCCTCACAGACTCAATGTGTCGGGATATTGAGGACTACTTTCCAAACGCTCAATGCTGGGTTCATCCAGACACAACTCTCCTGAGATCCGTTCAACAACACATAAAACACTTTGAGAAACTACACAACTACACAATAGTGATTCTCCACATAGGAACAAACGATATTGCAAGTGGAGCGTCTGCATCGACTGTCGTCCAGCGAATGAAAACTCTCATAGCAAGAATCTCACTGGTCAATCCACACGCTCTGTATTTCGCAATCAGCGCTATTTTACCACGACTGAATGACGACTCCACACTGAAAACTACAATCAAACAGAGCAACAGCTTGATTCAACACTGGACTTCACAAACAAGAAATATTCTATTTCTAAACACTTCAAAAGCATTTCTCAAAAATGGAAAAATAATCCAAAACCTGTACAAAGATGACGGACTTCACCTCAATCAAGAGGGAAAACACAAACTTTTTTCATACTTTCAGCGTTTCCTCTGGCATTTTTGCCAGTTTCCACCGCGTGCAAAACATACTTAAAACATCTCATGAAAATCTTTCAACACAAACTTGACTTGTTCAAAAGATTTGTGAAGCAATTAAATAAAGTTCACTTAACAAAACCTCACATATATTCCCGAACTTCATCTTTACCAACACAAAAATGACAACAGTGACGAGTTAGTTTATTTTGGTTAATTTCAACATTAATGTTATGAATATCAACTGTACACATAATAAAACTATATTTTATTTTACCTAGAGTTCTGGGTGTTTTAATTCTTTACACGATTCACATTATTCACAGATAGACAGTAGATATATATATATATATATATATATATATATAATATCTAATGCAACCTACACCGTGCATAACTTAAACGAGACAGGACAATTGAACACTGAAAACACAAGAACTTAGGGTACGTTTACACAACAATGATATGCATAAAACGGAGAAGTTTTTCCTTTGAGTTTTCTGTGTACAGACGACACCATTGTCAAAACAATCCACATTCACACGGATCCGCGAAAAAAGACTAAAAACACTGTATTCTGCTGCCAGGCCATTAGATAGAGATGAAACACTATAGACTGGACTCGTAAAACGGATGTGCATGATGTCATCATCTTCAGAAATTCGTGTTTTTGTTGTTTACACGGAGACCGTTATAAAAAACGTGCACATTGAAACCCATTTTCAAAACTTTGCATTTTCAGGCACCCAAAACGCTGTTGTCGTGTAAACGAAAGGCCAAAATGCATAAAAAGTTTTTAGTTGAAAACAATGTTGTGTAAACAGCCCGTTAAATAGTAAAGAAAATTGGGTAATTTATGTCACAGCTTAAGGAAAAACGGTAACACTTTACTTGAAGGGGTGTGCATAAGACTGACGTGACACCTTCATAATCATGACATGCAGTGGCGGCTGGTGAATTTTATTTTAGGGGGGCTAAACCAAACCCCTGTAGGGTGGTCTGGGGGCATCCCCCCCATAAGATTTTTTTATTTATTTTCACATACAAACGAAGCATTCTGGTGCATTCTGACAAAATATTAAAGACAAAATAGAACATTTTCTTACAAAGATGAATGAGGCTGGGGAACTAAGTTTTAACTTAATTTATTTGCCTTGTAGAATTCAGCAAGATTAAAAGTGCAAATACATCAATAGAAATTGGGAATTATACACAAGTTAACATTCTCTCTCTGTGTCTGTATGTGTGTTTGTGAGAAAGTGTGAGAGAGAGAGAGAATGTGATTATATAATATGTACAACCTTTTATGTGTGGTTGTTCAAGACACACTGAAGGCATGATGCCACCATAGGTTTGCAGAGAACTACATACAATATGCACACTGAAGGCATGATGCCACCATAGGTTTGCAGAGAACTATATACAATATGCACACTGAAGGCATTATGCCACCATAGGTTTGCAGAGAACTATATACAATATGCACACTGAAGGCATTATGCCACCATAGGTTTGCAGAGAACTATATACAATATGCACACTTGAAAGGGGTGGTGTGGGGTTGTGAGGGCCGCTGTAACCCAGTGTCCATCCTCACAGGAAGGGGTGGGTGGGTGGGTTGTGAGGGCCGCTGTAACCCAGTGTCCATCCTCACGGGAAGGGGGGGTGGGGTCAGATAGAAAGAGAGAGAGAGAGAGAGAGAGAGACTACGAGACTACATTACTTGTACTGAAATGTTGCTCGTCTCTCTTTCAGTGCAGCAAAGCGATCAATGACTTTCTCATTGAAATCATGCATTTTGAGGACTAGTTCCCTCTCCATGGAGAGCATGGCCAGTGCATTCAGACGTTCCTGGCCCATTGAATTTCGCAGGAATGTCTTAATTCTTTTCAAAGTTGAGAAACATCTCTCAGCTTCAGCTGTTGTCATGGGAGTAGTTATGAGAATGTTCAACAAACTCACAGTCTCAGAGAATGCCTCCTGGAGGTTGTAGCTCATGATAACCTGGTACAGTGCCAGTGCACCACAGCAAGCCTTGAATTCAGGATTCTCATAGATCAGAGACAGTTCCGTCTTGAGCTTTTCCTTGTTCAACGTGGGATATGCTTTCACAGTGGCATTCAGAGCCTCAGCAGGAAATGAATGGCAGTACCTTTCGAACATATCTCCCTGTACTAAGGTAGCACTCACAAGGTGGCCAGTGAAAGAGAACCTCGCTTTGGTGTGAGCCAGGATGGTGTCGCAGACCTCTTCAGACAGCCTCTGCTTCGCCTCTTCTGTCAAAGCCATCCTTGGTCTGTCGGTTCCTGATGGCTCTTGCAGCTGGTCAGAGTCTCTGAATGCAAACAAACCAATAATGTGGTTGTTAGGCTGTGTACAGTACTGTAGTCTACGTGATGCACATGTTCACACTTTATCCAGTACAAAGATGTCAGTATATTACCCACTGATGGTCTTCGGGGTCCATTGGACCCTAAATGACTTTTGCTTAAATAAAAAAAAAAAAAGTTCTCTTTTTCCAAATGGTATTAAACTTCCTACGGCTCTCAACACTTTCTAGATCTACAAAAAAAGTAAAATGGAATGTTATCTGTTTTTATGTAGGCGTGACAAATAGTGACACTTGTGATCTTTGGAGTCTATTGGACCCCAGACAATAACATTTAATTTTGTAACAGTACAATAGTTTTACAGTTTATAGTTTATTTACAGTATATAGTTTTACAAATATAATAAATGTTTTTACTCAACATGTGTACAGTTTTTGGAGTATATTATATTTTTTTAAATTTCTATAAATAAATATTTATTTATCACTGGACTCAAAATAGACAAAAACCAGGAGTGTCACTTTTTTTGAAGACCATCAGAGGGTTAAAATGGGCAGGGATGAATAATGTTATTAATAAAAACTGTTTTTTAAGCTATCCATTGTGCCTCGCCTAACCAGTGTCACGGGCAGAAGAGAGAGACAACAGGGAATGCAGATAAGTAGATGTTTATTAGAATAATGCAGATGAGAGATGTCACACAAGCTTGCAGAGGAACCGTTGGACTGAGTTGAATGTAACGAGGAATACTGGAGGATACTTGCTGTACAGACGAAGGGTAGACACAGGAGGAACTGACCGTACACAGATGACCAATGGTGGTAGAATAAGCAGGAAGATACGACGTTCAGGTATTCAGATGAGTCAAAGTATTGTACAGAGAGTTGAGTCAGTGTTTCTCTGACGAGACCAGACAGAGAGTGAAGGGAAGTGTGGGCTTATGAAGTGTTGGTGATGAGTGGGTGCAGGTGTGGTGACTTCAGTAATCTGGTGATAACGAGCGGATGGGCGGAGTCGGGTGATTGGACTCTGATGGTGTGGCAGGTGTTACTGGTGACTCCGTGACAACCAGGATGTCCAGCAGATAGTAAAGCAAGCTAGATTACTATGGAATGCCAAAGCTGCCGATATTAAAAATAAATAAATATATAAATAAATATACATAGAAAAGCAAAAAAACGAAAATAAATAATTATTTATACATTTATTTCCTTATTTATGTATATATTTATTTTTTTCCATATTTATTTATTTCTACATTTATTTATTTTTACATTTATTTATTTCTACATTTATGTATTTCTACATTTATTTATTTCTTCCTACATTTCTTCCTACATTTCTTCCTGCATAGGGTAATGAGGAGGGCGTGGTTTACCTCAGACATAGCAATTGCTTGATATTTTCCATTTTACATTTGACGTATCAACGTCAGTGTGCTATACTTATTGTATTTCGCCACAGGGTGTCACTGTGGCCTCAACCCTTCGCCTTCGCTTAATCTGAGCTCGATTGCTATGTCTGAGGTAAACCACGCCCTCCTCATTACCCTACGCAGGAAGAAATGTAGGAATAAATAAATGAATAAATAAATAAATGTAAAAATGCATAAATGTATAAATAAATAAATGTATAAATAAATAAATATGGAAAAAAATATATATACATAAATAAGGAAATAAATGTATAAATAATTATTTATTTTCGTTTTTTTTTTTTGCTTTTCTATGTATATTTATTTATATATTTATTTATTTATTTTTTACATTTATTTGTATATTTATTTATTTTTAATATCGGCAGCTTTGGCATTCCATAGATTACACCACTGGCAATATATTATAAAAAAAGAACATATATTAAAAATATTATAAAAAAGAACACAAATACAGTCTCCTTTCATGCATCTGTTCTCACAAAGATGTGCTTTGAGAAGGATCGAATAATATAAATGTTATCTTACCTAATGGTCTGCACACTGCTTGTGAAGCTCTCGAGGGCCCTTCTGATGAAGACTGCATCAATGTCCTTCTTCTGGAGCTTCTGGTACAGAATGTCGACGTGGGGCATAAGTTTGTGAAAAAAACACAGAAAAAAAATAAAATCTTCGTCCTGTAGAATCCTCACGTAGCCAGATGCCTCTCTCACGCTGAGCTGGTCAAATGGACCATGTGAACCCGTCTTGATGGCTTCAAAACATTCAAGGAGGTCATCTCGGTTCTCGTACACAGTGTTGACGATCCTGCTGTTAAAATTCCACCTTGTAGATGAAGCTCTGGGCAGTCTTCGTGAAACAATCTTGTCCAGAACGCTGCATCGTTTTGGTGACCATGAAAAGAAAGACACAATACCGCTCAGATCGGAAAAGAAAACTTTTTTGATGTGGGAGGTAGCTTGCTGCATGATCAAATTAAGCTGATGTGCATAGCAGTGCACATAATGGGCATTCTTAAAATGTTCACGCACCTTTTGCTGCACACCAGCCTTCTCTCCCCTCATCACACTGGCACCATCGTAAGCTTGTGCAACGAGTTTCATTTTGTCGTTGTCGTCGGCCAAAAGTTATTTCAGTCTCTCCAAAAGTACACTGGCAATTGAAACTGACGTTGAATCCGAGATGGGAATAAACTCAAAAAAACGTTCCTGCACTGCATGGTTGTCATCAATGTATCTAAGCACAAGAACCAGCTGTGTCTGCGTGGAGACGTCCGTAGTTTCATCAGCTTGGATGGCCAGATAGCTAGCTGACTTGACCTCCTCCACAATCCTTTCCCGCGCAACCGCTAACATACATACTAAAAGCTTGTTCTGCACCGTCTTGGATGTGCCCTTAAACACCGTGGCATTTTTCAGGTGCTCATCAAAAACTTCATCTAACTCTGCCACGAAGTCCACCAATCCAAGAAAAATACCTGGGTTTGTGGAGCCCTCCGTCTCATCCTTGCCTCGCAAAGCCAACTCGAACACTCCGCAAAACTTCACACACTGGATGAGCCGGTTGAGGATGTGTCGGTTCTTGCTCACCTCATCATTGTGGCGACGAACAGCCAACCTGTATCCCTCATTCAGTTGAGTGGTATGGCAATGTTCACCCTCCCAACAGTCGCAAATCTCAAGCAGCTATCCATGTGGATCTTTGACATCTCATGCTTCTTGATTTTCTCAGACAGATGGTGCATATCTGTCACACCAGTCAAAACCCAAGCAGTGCTGTCTGTCGTCCGTGTGTCAGGGTGGAAGAGTAGGCAGGGGTAGCAGAAGACTGCGTTAGCTTCTTCACAACCAGCTTTTTTTCACATACCAATTTGTTGAAAATCCTCGGGTGTAGGACTTTCCAGCCTTTATAGAAATTTGTTTAACAATTAATTTTGGTCTTGGAGGTCCTGATTGTTTTAATGCCAATTTGTCTGATTTGGATCGTCGACTAAAAGGAACTTCTTTCAGAGACGCAACGGAATTGCACACATTAGCAGCCATTTTAAAAAGTAGCAAGTGACTTGATCGAATATCCCCCTCGCTCTCTTTGCTCAGTTACGTATGACGCAAGCGCGTAAGTGCGAGTACCAAATCCTCATTGAAAATGCATTGAAGGCTCATTTTCCGAAAAAAAAAAAGTTTTAACATGAGAGTCAATGGGAGAATGCTTGGGCGATTTTCCACCTCAATGAATTCGCCCAGAGAGGCGGGAGTCGCGGCCAATCAGATTTGTCAGATTCAAGTCACGTTTCAAATGGTCGCGCCCAAGAGTCGTGGGCGCGACCATTTGAAAGGTGACTTGAATCTAACGAATCTGATTGGACAATGACAGTTAATATGTCTAGAACACTGAAAACTACTTTTGCTGTGATAGAATTTGTAAAAAAAAAAGATCCTCTTTCTCCCAGTTGGTAGTGCGTCGCCCAAATCGCCCCTATACACCATCCGCCTCTGATGACATGACACATGTCATGAATATGAAGAAGGTTTTATGCAAGTTAATGACAACTGTCATTAAGTGTTATTCACTCAATAATGTCATTTTTAATGCAAAGATGACATTGTTTGAGATGTCTTTGTTATGACAACTTGACATAAACCAGTACATCATAACCTGCTATACATGTGTCATAAACATGACATATCAGATTAACCCCCTGAGGTCGGCGGTATCGCCGGCGATACCAGCTCGCTTTTTTTTTATCAGTGTAAAATAAACTCATAAATACTCTGTTGACTTTGATTTTCCATAGGAGTTTCATACATCAATCGATTCTGTTAAATGTGTATTATTTTTGTGTATACTCACAATAAAAACAAAGTGTTGTGCTTTTTGCCAAATAATGAAAAATAAACACGAAGCGAGTTCTGCCTTCTCTCTGCCAGTGAAGTCCATTCTGAAACGCGTTCGAAAATGAACAATAACTCAGCGAATACTCAGTCAAACAGGCATACAGATACACAGGCATGAAGCTTGAATTCTCTTCTTTTAAATGAAGTAATTTATATAAAAAAACAAATATTCTCAGTTCATGTAATCTGTAAGAAAAGAGCGAGATGTCCGTCGTTCTCATCTCATCTAATTACTTGTAATGTGACTCCGCCCACGGAGAGCGCGCGCTATTCAAACGCAAATGGCTGAGGCAAGCCTGTGAACGCCCCCCATATCAGCTCAAGAAAACACAAGTTTATTCAGATCATTGTAACCTACTTGTTTACACCATCTCGCAGCGCTGTGAGGAATAATAATAATGGAAAATGTCCCTCAGAAGTGCGGGTATTTCGAGGAGCAAGGATCCGACTGAGCTAAGGAATACTGTAGTAAGTTTTTTTCCCTTCTCAAGTGATTCGCGTTTCTGAATGAATGAACGGCAGAGATGCACGCTGTTTACCACACTCGCGTTTCTGTGTAAATGAATGAACGGTAGAGATGCTGTTTACCACAGCTCGCACACTCGCGTTTCTGTGTGAATGAATGATGATGTTTTAGCAAACTGTATTGTATACTGAGATGAGTAAAATGTTGACTATATTCAAACTAATTGTAACGGGGTATGTTGTTACGGGAAGAAGGAGGCGGGAACCGGCGAACATTTAAAGACTTTTAATGACAAAAATAAAACAAATACAATGAAAGTAAAAGCCAGCAGCCCCTCACGGACGACTGCTGACAACACACATCAAATAAAACACAGGCCTGTTCCTCTCTCGCTCTTCACTGTCGTCGCTCCTCCTTTATGCTTCCACTCCTCCGTGAGAGATTCGAGACCGGTGCGTCTCGCAGGTGTCGCTCATCAGAGTAATCACGCCACCGGCCTCATGCCGCTCTCCCACGACCCTCGGCCTCGTCCTGCTCGCCACAGTAATGAATACATAATAAAATGTAGGCCTATAATCATTTTTTTTACAAAAAAAGAGTACACTTGAAATATTGTTGAAATTGTAATTATTGTTGTAATTGTAACCTTTTTAATAAAATCGGAAAAGATATTTACAAGATAGATGTAAGCAAAATCTAGGATAAATGGTACGGTGTTGCCTCCAGGCAACATAGTCTATTTTAGCTTTTTTTTAATAAAAGCTTAATAAAATGTAATTGGTCAATGCTCTCTAAGGGGAGGGGAACTCGTATTTAACCAATGAAAATGTAAAAGAGTGGTCACATGACCCACATGGGTCCATTTTGTTCCCTCTTTCAGCACACGTGCACATGTCACATGGCTCCATATTTTCTGCACTGAAAAAGGCATTTTTCACTCATTTCTGTCCAGATAATCAGCTACAAAAAATCAGAGTCACCTTCATTGGTAAGTTAAGAAGTATTTTCAAAAACTTTACATTATATATCATCAAATATATCATAGGAAATTACATAAAACTACATGTTGCCTCGAGGCAACATTGTACCATAATGGAATCACATAAGGCCATACCAGGCATACTAGGTTTGAATACAAGCATATTTTATTTGTAAGGAAAAGAGTTTGAATTATCTTAATGTATTTGGATTTTTGCATGATTTTGAAATGCATTTATAAGTAAGGTAATTAACATACTATATATGCACATATTATGATTTAATGCAGGAGATAAATCCGCACGTTTTCTATGGCACTTCAAAAAGGTATAAAGCACAGGTAGCACTGCCAATTGATGAGAGTGAGGATGAAATGGCATGTAGTGATGAGGAAGATGAGGTCATAGGGACAGTTCAGCAGGGAGAGAGTGAGAGTGAGAGTGAGGATGGAGATGAGGATGAAGACGGAACTACCATAATGGTAGAAAATCAACAGGAAGAAGTTCAGACTGAGAATGAGGAACCTGGTGATGGTGAAAATGGAGGTACAGTAGCAGGCTTGATTAGAGTAGGATGATTGGTAAATTGGTAAATTTGGTCAAAATAAACTATTTGAATGTCATTTGCAATTCACAAGGTTTTTATTTTTATTTTATTTTATTTTTTACAGAGGCTTGCCAGCAGCAATACACACGAGCTAAGAATTTAGTGTGGAAAAAATGCAGGACAATCCTTCCAGTACCACAATGGAGAGGCAGATTGCCAAAAGGCAACAGATGTGAAACATCCTGCTGAATACTTTAGAGGCCTCCTCACTAGTAGCTGTATTGAAAATATAGTAGAACAAACCAACCTCTATGCCATACAGTGTGATCCTAGCAAACCACTCAAAGTCACAGTTGAGGAGATTGAGCAATTCATTGGCATTTGTTTCTTTATGTCAATCTTCGGACTTCCAGGATGCCGAATGTATTGGCAGTCAGCAACAAGGATCGACTGTGTTGCAAACACCATGGCCTTGCATCGCTGGGAGGCTATCAAACGCAATCTACACTTTTCTGACAACTTAAAGAAAGCTCCTATTGGAGAACCAGCTTATGACAAGCTGTATAAGGTGCGTCCACTGCTGACATCCCTCTTGGAGCAGTTCCAAGCAATCCCAATTGATGAAAATCTTTGTGTGGACGAACAAATTGTCCCATTCAAGGGGAAACACCCCATGAAACAGTACAATCCCAAGAAGCCAAAACGCTGGGGATATAAAGTCTTTGTTCTTGCTGATAGCAGTGGCATGGTCTACAACTTTGAGGTGTACACTGGGTGTATCTCTCCTTGCAGTGGGCAGCCTGACATAGGCGCTAGTGGTAACATAGTGCTTACCCTTTCAAGCATCATTCCAGACAACATCTCCCACAAGTTTTACTTTGACAACTGGTTCTCCAGTGTTGACCTGCAGATGCTGTTGGAAAAGAGGAAGATCCACTGCATTGGCACAGTCAGAACCAATCGTCTGGCTGGATGCTGTCTCCCAACAGATCAAGACATGAAAAGGAAAGGAAGGGGGGCTTTTGAGGAAAAGGAGACCATTTATAATGGGGTTACTCTTAGGGCTGTGAAGTGGCATGATAATCGAGCAGTCACTCTCCTCTCCACCTTTGCCTCAGCGAATCCAGCAACCACTGTGACGAGATGGGACAAAAAAAAGAAGACAACAGTCCAGGTGAAATGCCCAAGCATTGTCACCAAGTACAACAAAAGTATGGGAGGGGTTGATCTACTAGACTCCCTCATTGCCCTCTACAGAACAAAGATTCGATCCAAAAAGTGGTATCACCGAGTGGTCTTCCACATGTTTGATTTTGCTGTTGTTGAGGCCTGGCTCCTCTACCGGAGAGACAGCAGAGACTGTGGCATCCCCCCAAAGGATGTGAGCAGCCTTGCAAAATTCAAAGCTGAAGTTGCAGGATGTCTCTGTATGGAGAAGAAGACCTTGAAGAGAAGAGGTAGACCATCACAGCACAGTGAGGAAGAACAGCCTGAGAAGCGTCCAAAAACCCCTGTAGAACCACGACCATCAACGCTGGTTCGCTTTGATCAGACCGGTCATTGGCCTGTTTGGGTTGAAAGAAAGGGGAGATGCAAATACCCAGGTTGTTCAGGCATTGTAAAAGTGCAGTGCTCAAAATGTGTTACCTACCTGTGTTTTTCTGTTGAGAGGAATTGCTTCCTCAACTTTCACAAGCAGTGAGGTGCCATTAGTGAGGAAGGAGATTTTGTGTGTATGTGCTTGTGTACATGCAGGTCCTTGTGTGTGTGTATGTGCATGCTTGTTAGGATAAGGTTCATATTAGGATAAGGTTATGGTGATTGTTAATGTTTTACCTTGAAACAACACCGATTGTAATGTTTTGATATCATAATTTGATGATATTATGGTTTGCGTTCCACGGTGGTACAATGTTGCCTGAGGGCAACAGCTGGATTATAAATGTTACTTTTTATTAAATATGAAATGTGTAATTCATTAAAAACTTGATAAATCTGTTTGTTCAAGTGTTTAGTTAAATAAATTGATGATTTCAATAAATATATAAATTTTTTCTTCATGAAAATGTCAAATGTTTCAATTTGTCCATTGTGGTACAATGTTGCCTTGAGGCAACAAACTTTTAATTAATAAATAGATTTAAAACATAATTATAATGTTTATTGATATTGTTAAAGTATCCAATTTTAAGCAGGAAAAACATAACAAATATTTTTTTCCTCACTGATATCATATTGCGTACCACAGAGGGTTAAATGGTCAATATAAGTCTTCTTCTAAATATATCTTTTGTCCTTGCATTGTGGCTCAGTCAGTGTCACACCTGAATGCATGGCTAATTATGCAGAGTGGGTGGGACATTGTATTCTAAGGTGTAAACTACTCCTCGTTCACGCCCCCCTCGCATATTGGCTTTCCAAGCAAAACCTGTCTTACATCAATTTAAATCAATGTATGGTTTTATGTGAACGATAAAGCAAGACTATTTTCACATAATTTTGAAGAAAAAACTATAGACGACGACATCCATTAGTCAAAAGTCTTATTGCCACATATTTAGTATGTGTTTTGTGGCCTTATTTCAAAAACTTTCATTTTTAGTTTTTTCAATAACCATGCATAAGCGTTATTCTCTCAAAAATGAAAACATGCACATACATGTGGCTCACATATTATTGTAGCCCTGTTTGTGCTATATAGAGTGAATTTACACCTTTGCCATTAATATGATTATAAGCAACTGAAAAAAGCACAAATGTCAGAGCATGTCAGAACACCCCCAGGGCCCGGAAAACCGCTCAGACTCCAGAGGGTTAATCATCAAACTTAAACTACTAAGCTTTGGGTTAACATTACATTATATTACTGACAACCTTTTTTTCCAGTGGTACAAATTGAATTTGTCATTAAAATGTCATTAAATGTTAATACTTTCAAATTATTTTATAACTAATACTGGAATACTGGGAAAAAAAGTGGTCAGAAATATATTCATGACACAGTTATAATGGCCTCATGACAGCCAATGTCAAAACCAACCACATGACAGTTTAATGTAATGTTAACCCATAAAGCTAAGTAGTTTCTTAAATTTGATAATTAATCGGCTATGTCAGGTTTATGACACATGTATGACAGGTTATGATGTATTGGTGTATGTCAAGTTGTCATGACAAAGACATCTCAAACAATGTCATATTTGCATAAAAAAATGTCATAATTGACCGAATGACACTTAATGACAATTGTCATAAACATGTATAAAACCTCCTTCATATTTATGACGTGTCATGTCATGGTTATGAAGGTGTTATATCAGTCTTATAAATACCCCTTTAAGTAAAGTGAAGTAAAGTAAAACCAAGGAGAAGTGGGGAAATTAAACAAAGGAACACATGAGCTAATGAATACAAATGAAAAAGTCCCAGAATAATGGAACTAACAGAACATTAATGAGACTGTCACAGTGTCTGGTTGGTGTTCCCTGGTTTTCCCCTAGAGGTCTCTCTTCCCTATTCTGTCATCCTTACGTCATGAACTACATATCCCATAATACCTACCTGGACTCATTTGATTATTGCACTCAGCTGTTCCCCATTACCTTGTTTGTATCTGTCTATTTATACCCTGTCTGTTTCAGTGTTTGTCATGGAGTCCTTGTTTTATGTCACAGCACTTCTGAAGTTTGCATCTGCCCTGTTCATGTTTGTTTCTTGTGTTTTGGATTGCCTTACCGGATATTTGACCCTTGCCTGGACTAGTTGTGAGTACGGATTACCCAATAAATACTGCTCTTGGAACTTGCCCATTTCCCTGTGTGTGTGTATCGTGACAGAGACATTACACTCCACTCCGGAAAGGCCTGACCTTGTGACAGCGAAGATGAGGGATGGGACTTAGATGGAGGACAAGGAGATGGAGAAGGGATGGTGGAACGACAAGACTCCGGCGAGTCGAGGGAGGAGCCAAGGTGTAGATGTGGCTGATGACATCCAGGCGACGACTGACGGTGGCAAAGCAGATACAAGGGCGCAGACAGAGAGCTTAAACTGGCACGCCAGCAATAATATCTGGCCTGCGCCCGCAGCCAGATTATTTTGATAGCGACTGGTTCTGAAATACATCTGTCATGACAGCAACAGTTACTCACAATCACTTCGTCTATAGTGATTTTGCCTTCAAAATAGAAGTATGAGAATTTTTTGCAGCAATGTTTTACTTTGGTCAAGGTCAAGGTCAAGTTTATTTCAATAGCACCTTAAAACAACACGAATGTTGACCAAAGTGCTTCACAATCACAGCACAGATAGCACATACAGTTAAAACATAGCATATCAACACTAAAAAGTGCAACTACATGGTTTTTCAAAAATGCATACAGCATTTAGACGCATTTTAATATGCTTGTGCAAAAAGGTACATTTTAATCGATGTTTTAAAAACTTTTAATGAAGGGGATGCTCTGATCGAAAGTGGGAGTGTATTCCATAGTTTTGGAGCGTAAACTGAGAAAGACCTATCACCCTTTGTTTTCAGACGGGTTTTCGGGACGTTTAATAATAACTTAGATGACGATCTAAGTGATCTCTGAGGAGAATATGAACTTAATAGTTCAGATATATAATTTGTGGCCAATCCATGAGCTTTAAACACATAAGTTAAAACCTTAAAATCAATTCTCTGTTTCACAGGAAGCCAATGGAGAGAGGCCTGAATAGGTTCAATATATTCCCTCTTTTTTGTCCTAGTGAGGAACCGAGCGGCAGCGTTTTGGACAATCTGCAATCGTGAAATTGATGACTGACTAATTCCAGCATACAGGGCATTACAGTAATCGAGTCTTATGGATATCAGAGCATGTATTACTGTCTCCAAATCTTTAAAAGTCAGAATATGCTTTAACTTACGAAGACACCTTAGTTGAAAAAAGCTGGCCCTAACTACAGAATTTATTTGTTTGTCAAACTTCATCTCATAGTCAAAAATGACCCCTAGGTTTTTAACATAAGAGTTACTTTTTAACTGCGAATTGCTTAGAAGAACACTGTATTTGTTCATTTGAGATTTGGAGCCAAACAGGATAACCTCTGTTTTATTTTCATTTAATTGGAGAAAATTCCTGTCCATCCATTCTCTAATGTCCTTTAAACATGCTAACAGGGAAGAAACAGATTCATTTCCAAAATCTAGTGGTAAATAGAGTTGAGTATCATCTGCATAGATGTGATAGTTGATCTTGTGATGCTCGAAAATCAAGCGCAGTGGAAGCATGTAAAGAGAGAAAAGAATTGGACCCAGGATGGAGCCCTGAGGCACCCCACAAGTTATTGGTGCCGAGGACGAGGAAAATTATCCAATTTTAACAGATAAGCTCCTATTTAAAAGATAAGACTCAAACCACTGCAATGCATTGTCGCAGATGCCGACCTTATGATTTAATCTCTGCAACAGAATAGAATGATCCACAGTGTCGAAGGCTGCACTTAAGTCTAACAAAACAAGGACTGCACAGTTGCCGGAGTTGACTGATATCAAAATATCGTTGGTCACTCTAAGTAAGGCAGATTCAGTACTATGTTTGGCTTTGAAAGCAGACTGAAAAGCATCTAGGATGTTATTTGCAGTTAAGTACAGTGTAAGTTGATTTAATACTACTTTTTCTAAAACTTTTAATAAAAAGGGTAATTTTGAAATCGGCCTATAGTTACTTTGAGATGAACTGAAAGCTTTTAATTTGAAAAGTTCTGAAAGACATTCAAAAGAGAAACATTCTTCTTTGTATGCTCTATTTTCGCTGTCAACATTCCTCTTTAGGCGAACCCAAAGGGAAGGAGGAACCCGCTATAGCTGTAGGGGTGGAGAGACGGAGTGCAAGTCCATGGTGGAAGAAGAATGACTACTGACCAAGGTGGACCCGGTGGGATGAGGGAATACAGTGTAGAGAAAGGAGCAGAGGCTGGTGGTTGTTCAGATTGATGAGATCTATAAGTATATGAAAATTAGTTAGTATGTGAAAAGCGGTGCGCTACAGAGGCCATCAAAATTTACCATATAGCCCCCCCACGACCACGTCACGTGGCTTGTGGCAAGGAAGTGCCACTGTACTTTTATAGTTGGAAACAGCTCCATGAATGTGGATGACATGAAATACCAGACAAACTTGATTTTAAACTGAGAGGCAGATCCATTACTAAATATGTGCATCGCTCTCATTGCAGGATGTTTCTCTTGAATATCCTCCTCAATCCTGGTGAGGAACTTTTTCACAGACCTCTTGTCATGTTTCTGTCATAATTCACGAAGCGGAAGCAAATATGCAAGTACTCTTTTATTGAGGGTCAGAAAGACACAAGGCACAATTCACGGGTGGGCTGGTGGCGCAGGGACTAGATGATCAGCGTGAAGGTGAAGACAGGTGACGGTGAATCCAGTGAAGTGAACATCCAACGCGACGAACACCACGAATACACCGAACAGGATCAGGAACAGGACTGGAATGGCACACGACGACACACACTGAAGACGCCAAAACAACGATCTGACAAAGAGAGAAGAGTGCGATGAGTCTTTATAGGTGAGTGAATTGGCAGCAGCTGGTGAGGGGAATAAGATCAGCTGGCGCGCTGATCAGCTAAAATGAGCAGCCGCGCCCACTCACACACACCCACACACCCACAGAACAACAAATACACGAGACACGAAGAAAACAGTGAATTCATGAACCGTGACAGTACCCCCTCTCCTAGGAACGCCTCCTGGCGTCCCCAGACTCCCTTACCTGTCAATTGTAATCATCGATAAGGGAGTGATCCAGGATGTCTCTAGCAGGAACCCAACTTCTCTCCTCCGGACCGTAACCTTCCCAGTCCACCAAGTACTGGAATCCGCGTCCCCTCCGCCTTGAGTCCAGAATACGATTAACCGAATACGTAGGTTCCCCTTCTACGAGACGCGGCGGGGGGGGAACCGGGACAGGCGGATTAAAATGAGAACGAAACACAGGCTTTATTTTGGACACATGGAAGGCGGAATGAATCCTCCTGTACACTGTAGGGAGTTTGAGGCGGACTGCCACCGGGCTAATGATCTTGGTGACAGTGAACGGGCCAATAAATTTGGGAGCTAGTTTATTAGAGATGGAACGGAGAGGAATGTTCTTGGTAGAAAGCCACACTTTTTGACCAACGACGTATACGGGAGGCCTAGATCGGTGGCGATCGGCTTTAGCCTTGGTGCGCGCTCCCGCTTGGAGTAGAGTCTCGCGGGCTCTAGTCCAAGTGCGATGACACCTCTGGACAAAGGCGTGAGCGGAGGGGACCGCGACTTCAGATTCCAGACTAGGAAAAATTGGTGGCTGGTAACCTAGACTACACTCAAACGGAGATAGGCCCGTAGATGATACTGGTAACGAATTGTGGGCGTACTCCACCATTGACAGTTGTTGGCTCCATGAGGAAAGATTTTTGGAGACCAGACATCACAACGTTCTCTCCAAATCCTGGTTGGCTCTCTCATTTTGGCCATTGCTCTGGGGATGAAACCCTGAGGACAGACTAACCGTCGCACCCAGTAATCTACAAAACTCTTGCCAAAATTTGGACACAAATTGGGGTCCTCTGTCGGAAACCACGTCCGTCGGGAGGCCATGTAACCGAAAGACGTGGTTAACGACTGTTAACGCTGTCTCCTTGGCTGAGGGTAATTTGGGCAAGAGAATGAAATGGACCGCCTTCGAGAACCGGTCCACCACGGTCAAAACTACCGTGTTACCCTGAGAGGGTGGGAGGGGGGTGACAAAATCTAGTGCGATATGGGACCAGGGTCTCGAAGGAATCGGCAGCGGTTGAAGGAGCCCATCTGGGGGTCGATTGGAAGTCTTACCAGTGGCACAAACTGAGCAAGCCAAAACAAAACTGTGAACGTCACGAGCCATACGTGGCCACCAAAATCGTTGCTTAACTAAAGATGTAGTGCGACTGACTCCTGGATGACAAGCCACATTGGAACAATGCCCCCACTGAATAACGTTGGACCGTAATTCCTCTGGCACAAATAAACGGTTCGGTGGACAACCGGGCTGAGGCGTTACCCCTTGTGAGGCCGTCTTGACCTTCGATTCGACCTCCCATGAGAGTGTGGAGATAATTAGGGTCTCCGGGGAAAATGCACTTGGGAGTAGACGGGCGATCGGAATGGTCAAAAATGCGTGACAAAGAATCGGGCTTGATGTTTTTGGAGCCTGGGCGGTACGAGAGAGTAAAGTCAAAACGTCCGGAAAAAAGTGCCCACAGAGCCTGCCTAGAGTTCAATCTTTTAGCAGTTCTAATGTATTCCGGATTCTTATGATCAGTCCAAATGATAAAAGGTACCCCCGACCCTTCTAACCAGTGACGCCACTCTTCCAATGCTAACTTGACTGCCAACAACTCTCTGTTACCAATATCATAATTACGTTCGGCAGGGGACAAACGATGAGACAAAAACGCGCATGGATGCATTCTGTCGTCTGTAGAAGAACGTTGGGATAACACTGCACCTACCCCCACCTCTGACGCATCGACCTCCACCACGAACTGACGTGATGGATCAGGGGTAACTAAGATGGGGGCTGAAACAAAGCGGCATTTCAGTTTGGCAAACGCAGCCTCAGCTGCGTCTGACCACCTGAACGTAGTTCTGGGGGAGGTCAAGGCGGTCAGAGGTGAGACTAGTTGGCTGAAATTGCGAATTAACCGCCGGTAGAAATTGGCGAACCCCAGAAACCTCTGTAGGGCCTTACGGGAATCTGGACTTGGCCAATCCACCACAGCCTTAACCTTCTCAGGATCCATACGCATTCCCTCAAACGACACAATGTACCCTAAGAAAGGAACAGACTGTGCATGAAAAGCGCATTTCTCCGCCTTGACAAAAAGCCCATTCTCTAGCAACCTCTGAAGCACTCGTCTGACGTGCTGAACGTGTTCCTGGAGAGACGAAGAAAATCTCAATATGTCATCCAGGTAGACATAAATGAACTGATCAACCATGTCTCTCAGCACATCATTGACGAGTGCCTGGAAGACCGCTGGGCTATTGGAAAGCCCAAAAGGCATAACCAAATATTCAAAGTGCCCCCTGGGGGTGTTAAAAGCGGTCTTCCATTCATCCCCCTTCCTGATGCGGACCAAATGATAAGCATTACGTAAGTCCAGTTTTGTGAAGACCGACGCTCCCTGCAACCTCTCGAAGGCTGAAGACATCAACGGCAAAGGATAAGTATTCTTTACCGTGATGTTATTCAACCCTCGGTAGTCAATGCAAGGTCGCAGAGAACCGTCCTTCTTCCCCACAAAAAAGAACCCCGCCCCCGCTGGAGAAGAGGAAGGTTGGATGAATTTGGACGCCAGAGAATCAGAAATATATTTCTCCATGACCTCCCTCTCGGGAACAGACAGAGAGTAAAGCTTGCCCTTAGGCGGAGACGTACCTGGCAGTAGATCTATAGCACAGTCATAGGGACGATGCGGAGGGAGAGAAGCAGCCCGAGACTTACTGAACACTTCCTTCAGGTCCTGATACTCCGTGGGCACGT
This sequence comes from Vimba vimba, assembly GCA_022828995.1. Classification (NCBI taxonomy): domain Eukaryota; kingdom Metazoa; phylum Chordata; class Actinopteri; order Cypriniformes; family Leuciscidae; genus Vimba; species Vimba vimba. The sequence continues at coordinate 28,782,074 of CM040821.1, forward strand.
TTGACAAATCCACTGCCTCCTCCTGCAAACGCAGAAACAGCAACAGACGAACAAGCAGACACAAGACAGGACTCATGACATAAACTGCTCCACTCCAACACTGATCTCTGCTGCCAGTCAATCTTGGGGTTATGTTTGATGAGCCATGGGTGACCTAGAACAATAGGTGCAAGGGGGGAGTCCAGAATGTAAAATGAGGTAGTCTCTGTGTGGTTTCCGGATACTGTAAGTGTAATGGGTCCAGTGGTGAATGAAATGGTAGGAAGAGCTTGACCGTTGAGGGCGTGAACTGCAATGGTGCGGGTGAGAGGTAACAGGGGAATCTGAATCTTGTGAGCGAATGTGTAGTCCATGAAGTTACCTTCTGCCCCGGAGTCCAAAAGTGTTTGACAGTCGTCAGTGTTGGCTGACCATCTAAGTCTTACCGGGAGGAGCGTAGATGTTGATGAGGTCTTCTCAGCGGAGATCCCACCCGACAGTAGCCTCAGATTTACTGCCGGGCTTGCCCTTTTACCGGGCAGTTGTAAGCAAAATGACCAGCAGTCCCACAGTAAAGGCAAAGGCCCTGGGATCTCCGCCTTTCCTTCTCCTCCCGGGAAAGCCGAGCTCGCCCGACCTGCATGGGCTCGTGATCGTAGACGGGGCTGACCGCGTCCCCGCCGCTGGCTCGCGTGGTCTCAACTGCTGCAGAAGCCCGAGCTGGTATCTTCATACGTTCCACTCGGGAAAGTCGGGAATCCACGCGAAGCGCCAGGTCAATAAGTCCATTGAGTGTAGTGGGTAAATCCAAGGCATAGATTTCCTTCAGGACGCGGTCAGCCAGCCCATGCAGGAACATGTCCCACTGCGCCTCCTCGTTCCACCAAAGTCCGAAATTCAATGGTATAATCAGATACAGATTTACCATCCTGCTTGAGGTCCGCTAGGATTCGTGCTGCTTCTCTTCCCGCGACCGCGCGGTCAAACACCATCTTCATCTCGGCGGCGAGTGTCTGGAACGAGGCACAACATGGATCTTGGTTCTCCCACACCGCCGTCCCCCATAGAGCTGCCCTCCCAGTCAGTAGCGTGAGCACGAATGCCACTTTGCTTTGTTCGGTGGCAAATGTTCTGGGCTGCAGAGAAAAATGCATTGAACAGCGTGTTAGAAATGCTCTGCAAAAGTTAGGCTCACCATTATATGGCTCAGGAACCGGTAGGCGGGGCTCTGACTGGGAGACGCTCTGTGGTGGTACTGGAGGAGCGGCCGGTGTGGGTGGCGCAGTGGGAGCTCGTAGATGTTGCAACTGCTGGGTGAGCTCGGACACCTGCGCCAAGAGTGCTTGAATAGCCTGACCCGACTCATTAGAACTCCTCTCCTGGGCCTCTATCCGAGAAATGGTGGACCTGATGAAATCATCCAGAGGAGAAGAGGATCCACTTGCTGCTCCCATCGCTTGGTCAGATCGTTCTATCATAATTCACGAACCGGAAGCAAATATGCAAGTACTCTTTTATTGAGGGTCAGAAAGACACAAGGCACAATTCACGGGTGGGCTGGTGGCGCAGGGACTAGATGATCAGCGTGAAGGTGAAGACAGGTGACGGTGAATCCAGTGAAGTGAACATCCAACGCGACGAACACCACGAATACACCGAACAGGAACAGGATCAGGAACAGGACTGGAATGGCACACGACGACACACACTGAAGACACCAAAACAACGATCTGACAAAGAGAGAAGAGTGCGATGAGTCTTTATAGGTGAGTAAATTGGCAGCAGCTGGTGAGGGGAATGAGATCAGCTGGCGCTGAATCAGCTGAAATGAGCAGCCACGCCCACTCACACACACCCACACACACAGAACAACAAATACACGAGACACAAAGAAAACAGTGAATTCATGAACCGTGACAGTTTCAAGCTGTTACGATCTCTATGGCATATGACTCCTTCAAACCACAGAACAGAGGGAAACACTGTCACCTGTTTCTGACCGGATCTGATCTTGGCAAGCAGCCGTGTAGTTTTTGGCAAAGTCTACCAGCAGCCATACAGTTTCCTTGTCTGTATTTGTTTGCTATTTTTTGGCAGTCCTCCTTTTGCTTCCCATGTGTACCAGGTCACCTTAATTTGTTTTTCTTTCTCTGGGATGTTACTAAGGACATGCATTTGCAAGAGCTTGCCATTCCTGCATTCAGCACACAGACCAAACATGCAGTGGGGACTGGTTTGATTTCAAGCCACAGCTTCAACAAAATCCTTTGTCCATGGATAACTTAATATTTTCATGATAACAGCAAAGACACGCATTTCTTGGAGTATCTGAACACCGGAGTACATAAGATGGTTGAAGCTCAGCAAATTAGGAATTCTCAATTTTAGACTGCAGATGTTAACTCTTGAAGCAGAGCTAGGCCTCTAGAATAGACATTGTTTAATACCGTTTCTGGATTTTCTAAAGCACATCCCTCATCCCTGGTGCTTGCCTTGATATGTCATCTCTCATAGAACTCCTTGACTTGATCATATGTAGTAGTTGTGGCAGTCATATTATTAATTTTCTTTTTCTCTTTAAAAAGGGACAGTGATGTTGCAATTTTTATTTATATTTTATAACTGTATATTTTTCTCAAGAGCTGCTTTTTAAGTTTGGAGTGCTCGTTTTACTGCCTTGCCTAGAGACTGTCTTGATTTAAAAGGTGAATTCTGTGGGGGAAATTGAATTCTGTAATCCTGTTACTTCTTCAGAAAATGCCTTTTCCTGTCTTTCTCTCACAAAGCTCAAGCTCGGACTCTTTCTGCCTCTTGATTTAGTTATGCATCTTTCTTTCTTAGTCTTTCTGCTTTTTAGGGGCCAAGCCCATAGAACCACTTGCGGGAAAGTTATGAAATGATGATTCCTTGGCTCAAGACGATTCGATTGCATCATGACGTAATTTTACCTCATGGAAATCTTTCCGCCATTTAGACTTTTTTTTAAAAACTACTTTTTTTTACCTCGTCTCAGATGGTTGCTCCGATTTTCATCTTCAGACCATGCCATCAAAAAGTTATGGAATTCAAGTTGATTCGTCAAACTGTTCTTGAATACCGTGCAAACTAATTTTATGTAGCGCTTACAAAAACAGACTTAAGGCTGTATCTCCACAACACTTTATCGTATTCAGACCAAACTTTGTACATGTCATCACAAGCATGACTTGAGGCTACATGCTGTGTTTCGGCGCAGCACCACCTACTGGTCCAGAGATACGAGAAATCATAAAAAGTGGTCTCGTTAGATTCAGGGCATCATGCCGAGTCAACTGATATCCAATTTTTCCATATCGGCCATTTTTAGTTTTGTATTAAAATGCTGTATTATATTAATGCATTAACGAATCTTTACAAAAATTGGTATGGGTTTGTATGGGCTCTGAAAGAGTCTGAGAAGTTTTGTACCAGCGCCACCTAGTGGAGAAAAAAAATATTTGCATGCTTATAACTTTTGATTTGGTATACTTAATTTCACGGGAGTCACCTTACATTCCGGAATCCCTGCCAAGTCCAAAGATACCAAACATTTTAGATTTTGCCCTATGTTTAGCGCAATGTTGTAAATTAGCGCTTAAAAAACATTTGCCAATATCTTCAAAACCGTTAGATCAATCGAGACAAAATCATCGTAGGAAGTTTGGAAACATAGGTCGTTGGTAATATGCTAATGCCCAAATGTCAAAATTTTGATAGTAAGTAGCAAAAAAATCCAATCAAAGTCACCCATGGGTAATTTTTTTTGTCTCTCATACATTTAAATGTCTATAACTCCAAAACAAAATTAGATATTTTCACCAAATTTGACACATGTATGGGCTCACTCTGAGATCACATAAAAATAGCGGTGGAACTGTGTCACGTGGTGGCGCTATAATACAACAAAACAAGGACATTGCCATTAATTACAGTATTATTTCATGCTATTAAATGCAACACTTTACGAATGCATTGGTGTACCGTTACAAAACTCAGTATGTGTCTTGATAACCCATTAAATCATATTTTTAGTTACTGCATATATGATTTTTCAGCCATTTTGCCTAAAATCATCTTTAAATGTCTTTAATTTCTCATTGTTGCAGTTGGTCTGACACTCCCAGCCATGTTGGCATGTTGTTGGCATGAAGACTTATTATCTTCTTTATATTCCTCTTCTTCTCTCTGAATGCCCTTTGTCTTTCAGTATTAGTTTTTGCCATTACGCTGAAGGATGAGACGTGTATAGTATAAATACATTTTATAGTTGTTTCTTTATTTGTTATTGTATTTATTGGTTATTAATGGTTGTTGTTGATTAATCACTATTACTCACATTGATATTTTGCAAGAAAAAAATCGCCTGGCTTCCATCTCCATTACCCTCTAAATTACAGAGTTTTAACCCTGTTTGGTTTCTGAACAGACATCTTACCTTGATAAACTGATACCAGAGTTCTTTCACACATTCACTGTTTCTCTCAAAGGGTTCAGTGCACAACTGTCTGCCAGCTCTCTGTCACGAATTTCACAGTTTTATTGCATTTTTTATTGCAATTACCATGTCAACAATGGCAATTTCCAGCACATCTGAAAAGATTCAGGGCGCTTTAATTGTGTTGTCTGCTTCTCTGTAACGTAAATTCTTTGAGTGTCTGTTTTAGACTGACATCTAGTGGACGTTTTATTATCTTTTACACATGTCATTCAAGCACAGAACCAGGAAACAGGAAACACATGAGTTAAGGGAAACTGAAACTGAAGTGTAGTTGAGCTGTTGTGTGTTTTTGTCTCTTTGTCTCTGTCTTCATGCAGTAAAATGGCAGAAGCCAGAATTTCTCAGGACGAGTTTATGTGTTCAGTGTGTCTGGATCTCCTGAAGGATCCTGTGACTATCCACTGTGGACACAGTTACTGTAAGAGCTGTATTACAGACTTCTGGGATCAGGAGGATGAGAAGAGAGTCTACAGCTGTCCTCAGTGCAGACAGACCTTCAGGCCAAGACCTGCTTTAGCTAAAAACACCATTCTGGCTGAAATGGTGGAGAAACTGAAGAAGACTAAACTTGCTGCTGACTGTTACGCTGGAGCTGGAGATGTGCAGTGTGACGTCTGTACTGGAAGAAAACACAAAGCCGTCAAGTCCTGTCTGGTGTGTCTGAACTCTTACTGTCAGAATCACCTTGAACAACATGAGAGTTGGTTTAAAGGAAAGAGACACAATCTGACTGATGCCACTGGACGACTGCAGGAGATGATCTGCCAGAAACACAACAAGCTCCTCGAGGTTTTCTGCCGCACTGATCAGAAGTGTATATGTGTGCTGTGTATGGATGAACATAAAAACCATGACACTGTATCAGCGGCAGCACAGAGGACAGAGAAACAGGTATGAACTTACAGCTACTGATGAAATAATGTAGACACACTTATGTAGTGTTAATTTAATTAAAGAAATCTATGACGAAAAGTGTTCATTGATGACCTTTTTTTCCATGACTAAGAGAATATTTATACAACACCATTTTCAACTTAAAAAATTCTCACAGATAATTTTGACAACATTGTTGTCTGTTTTTGGTACATCACTGTTGTGTAAACATACCTTAAGAAAAGACAATGATGAGACCATGTTAATGTTCACACATTTCTGCTGTTCGCGAGAGAAGACATTGATGGAAAGTTTGTAATTCAGTTGGATATGTCAATAAGTAGAGTAAGAAAGCAAAACGAGGAACATATTAGGTAACTAATGTTAATTGATGGTAAAGAGAGAGGGAGAGAGAGAGAGAGAGAGAGAGAGAGAGAGAGAGAGCACTTCTGCATACATGTGTCATTTGGATTAAAACGAAATTGTATGTTCACTGTCATATATGAACTGTTACATGATTTATGTATAATGAGTGGTTCCCTACAATATTACAGGAAGGCAGTACAATAATCACATGATGTTATCTGAGTGCAAACATCCGAACGTCACCCTGACATGTGAATCTGAGGCCAGAGAGATTACTGATATTGTTTTAAGCAGACTGTCAAAAAATATTCTTGTTTGTCAGAGTAAAGAATGTAAGAGTGAAAATGACAGAGATAAAATATACAAGCAATAGAATGAACAGTGAAAGTAACAGAAGCTCCTACAAAACATTTTAACAGGCATAATTAAGAGTGAAAATAACTTTTATAAGAAAATATTTGCTAAAGCAAGGCAACTAATTTGATTCATGTTCTTTTGGTTTCTCTACACAATATTTAAAAAAAATTCAAATGCAATGAATATACAGCTATCTGTACTCGGCATCGGCAATAACAAAAAATGAAAGTATCGGACTCGTTCTGGAAAAAGTGCTATCGGTACATTCCTAGTTTGAGCCTTTGAACATTTCCATACTAGATCTCACATCAATATTTGCTTCATATCAGCTGTTCACATGATGATTTTGTGGTAGTATTACTGTCACTGTCATTGGTTTGTCCTTTAGCACCAGCTGAAGGAGACGCAGAGGTCGTTCCAGCAGAGGATCCAGCAGAGAGAGAAAGATCTTCAGCAGCTGAGAGAGGCTGTGGCGTCTCATAAGGTGAGTCTGGAGAAGAAGAGAAGTTTGAGACGTCTCAGTCAGGACTCACTGAAGCCACTGTGTGATTGTGATGTGTGTCCTAACAGCGCTCTGCACAGACAGCAGTGGAGGACAGTGAGAGGATCTTCACTGAGCTCATCCGCTCCATTGAGAGAAGCCGCTCTGAGGCGACACAGCGGATCAGAGATCAGGAAAAGACTGCAGTGAGTCGAGCTGAAGGACGACTGGAGCGACTGGAGCAGGAGATCAATGATCTGAGGAGGAGAGACGCTGAGCTGGAGCAGCTTTCACACACACAGGATCACATCCATTTCCTGCAGGTAACAGAGATCTAGAAGAACAGGGACATAGTGGACTTGAGCAAGAGACTCACAGAGAAACATTTCATGAGAGCAAGTCTTGATCTGTGTGTTCGGTTATTATATCATCATCAGTCAGACTCTCATCTGATCTTCTTCTATTGAAAGAGACGCACTTATAAATGCAGTTCAGCTCTGGAAATCTCTTAGGAAACTTTTTTCTGAAAGATATATTGAGCTTCGAAACAGCAACATCTCAAAACTTCACTAATATTTAAACTCTTTTTTTTTTTTTTTTTTACAACAATGTGAAATCCATGAACTTAATGGTACCATCCAGCAAACACAAAACGTTTTTACAACTTTTCACAATGCTGTATTTTGGTTGCAATTAGGTAATGTAACATGAAATAATTTGTAATTAATGTAACACAGAAAAAAAAGAAAATTAAAATCATGTGTTTACTTCTAAGACAGAACCAGACCAAACTGTAACTTTTGAGAGACATTTTATTTAGTTGTCAAAATAACATAAAATGTACATTGGAATAAGATGTTTTAAAATGTCAAGAAAGTACCAAAATACAACCAGGCCAAACTGTCTATGGCTGTGGTGCCCACCACTTTTGAGTATAAGGAAACAATCCACTTGTGTGTTGCACTCGTTTTTATTAGGGCTGGGTATCGCAAGGGCCTCACGATTCGAAACATATTGATATATATTGCAATCCTTTAAAAAAAAAAAATTTTTTTAAATAAATGATGTTTTATTAACTATGTTCGGGAGGAGCACATTCAGATAATTAACCTAAATCAACATAAGAGGAGCGCACTCAGTTAATCAACCAATTGCCAAAATAAGAGGTGTATATATACAGCAGACTTACCTCCGTTCGTTGACAGTTTAACAGCATTTGGCCCCGCCCTAACATGTCTGAATCCAGCTCTTCCCGTCCGATCATCCGATGAAGAATCTACCGTCCTTGAGGAATCTTTGCCACAATCCTCTGGCATTATCTCGCGGGCGTCAGGCCAAACAAACGGGTCTTTGCCACCGCAGACAAAACATCTGCAATCTCTCCGCGTACTTCTCTAAACCGGACCATTCAAAAACTCTATCCTGCCATAGAGAAATGGACAATAAGGCCTGCTGAGCACCACACTCGCATCTCGGGCAATGCCACCCTCTTCCCACGAATGAAGAGGCCTTCCTCCAGCGTCAGGCTGCCGCAGCAGGCCCTCAGTGAGCCACGCCGCAAATTCTCACCAGCTCACACTCTCAACCCCTGTCGGCTGAATTCTGTAAAAGCACAGCTCAAAACCTTCTCGTTTTCTGTCCCTGGTTGAATTTCACATCGCTTCAGTCGTTGAACCACAGTTGAGTATACCATTAACACAGTTTATGGTATACTCATTTTGAACGAGGTAATACGCGTTTTAAATGGTTTCTGTACAAATCATTTGCCGTCATTAACGCGCTGCTTTTGGCTTAAACTCGCATGTATAAACAGTGGCTGTTTCTCAATTCCAAGAATGCAGAGAACGGACTTGTGTTCTCGTGGAGACCGGTCTTGCCAAGCTTCCTTGGAAGAACGAACTCGGAACCGGCCGCAATGACTTCTGGGACACCAGAAGTACTAGCTCAAGTCTGCATTCGATGCATCCTCGGTATCAAGAACACATCCGGGTTCTTTCATGCGTCCTCTGTACTTGCGTTCTTGAGAATTGGGTCTGAACTTCGACGGTTAATGATGACGTAAAACGAGAACACAAGGACGCAAGATCGCTGAAGAACGCATATTGAGAAACACCCAGTATCTTGCACATTACGTGCAGATTGCACGCACAATCAGACACAGAATCATTAAGTACCTTTCATTAACGCTGCAATGTATCTAAAAAATGGCATAGAGGTATGTTTTATTTTTGAAGTAGTTTAAACCCACGGCTTACCTATTGGTAAAGAGATGCAGCACAGACTGGTAGGACAAATTCATTCGCAATCGTCCTCCCTCATGCATTCAAATAAATGTAATCTTATCATTCTACTTCATCCAAATCTGATTCAGAACGAACAAAATCGTAAAGTAATGTGACCCATTGACATAGAAATTATGAAAATAAACTATGTTGAGCGTTCCTTCACATAATTTCCAGGTTGGGAAAAAATTTAAAATAATTCATACAAGTAGTGTTTTTACGGCAAAGTGTAGTAATCCTTAGTGATTGTCAAACACAATTGCATAAATTCAAGGTGCAAAATTCTATGAAAAGCTCTTTGTATTTCACCATAAATTAGTCTCTTTTGAACTTCTTTAAATGAAAGTGTGTGTGCCACTCACCAGCAACAGAAAGGAACAAATGATCATCTAAATCAGATTATACTTTGCTGTTTGATGATTACCCAACATCAAACAACGGCTACAGTATCAAATTGATGCATCAGAGGTGAATATACGCAGGTTAAAACCTTAAAGAAACACTTCAAATCCATTCTCCAAAAGTCAAGCATCCCAGCAAAAAATAATAATTCTCCAGTTACTCTTTTCGCATCGGGGCAGCAACCTCAGCAGCCCAAAAGGCCTTTCCCAGCAGCAGATCCAAGCTCTCGGAAAAGATAGTCCTCAGATGCTTTCCAAAGCTACATCAGGACCAACCGGTTCCACATTAAAAAAGCCCACCAAACCCTCATTGATTAAAACCCTCCTTGACGTCCACCTGGGTTTTCTTTCTCCGTCCAGCGAGTGTTGATCCCCCAGCGGACGCAGCGAGAACTCTCCTGGTCAAGCACCTATGTTTTTCTCTTTTCCGTCCAGCGAGCATTGGTCTCCCAGTGGACACAGCGAGAACTCTCCCAGTTGAGCACCTATGTTTTCTTTCTCTGTGCAGCAAGCATTGGTCTCCCAGCGGACGCAACAAGAACTCTCCCGGTCGAGTACCCATGTTTTCTCTTTCCGTCCAGCGAGTATTGATCTCCCAGCGGATGTAGCTGGCATCTGTTTCCTCTTTCTCCGTACAGCAAGAGAATTCTCCCAGCCCGGTTTCCAAAATGTGTCACTCTGCCGTCGGATGCTGTGAGCTGCTCCTGTCAAGAAGCGGCATGAGCCATCCCGATCGAGCATTTCTAAATTGTGCTACTCCTCATTCGACAGCCAGTAGGGCCCTAACGCTGTGAGCTGTTCCCGTCAGAGGCAACATGGGCCCTCCTGGTCAGGTGGCTTAAATCGCGCTGCTCTTCATTCATCAGCCGGTAGGGCTCGCCCGTCCGACGTCGTGAGCGGCTTCCGTCAAGAAACGGCGCAAGCCCTCTAGACTGGTTGTCCCAAATTATGGCTGCTCCCCGTTCGTGGGCCAGCAGGGACCGTCCGCCCAGCACTGTGAGCTGCCCTACTTGTCAAGCAACCAGGCTTCTTCTCAAAACGCCAGTCCGCCAAATCTCAGAGCTTTTGGGGGGTCTTTAGTCTGGCGGCTGTCATTTGCTCTTTTTGCTTTTGGGGGTGTCTTTAGTCTGGCGGCTGTCATTTGCTCTTTTTGCTTTTGGGGGGGTCTTTAGTCTGGCGGCTGTCATTTGCTCTTTTTGCTTTTGGGGGAGTACTCTGGGTTCGGGCCAAATTTCGAGCTTGGAGCCCTCCCCCCGGACAGCACGCCAAATACACATAACCTTTACTCCACTTAATTACATGTAAGTGTGAACTTGTGAAATTATGTTTTATTAACAAAGTTCAGGAGGAGCAAGTTCAGATAATTAACCTAAATCAACACACGAGGAGCGCACTCAGTTAATCAACCAATTGCCAAAAGAAGAGGTGTATATATACAGCAGACTTACCTCGGTTCGTTGACAGTTTAACAGCATCCTTCCACCACACCTTCTCCTCACTTGCAACAACCGGGGGGAGGACTCTGGGTTCGGGCCAAATACACATAACCTTTACTCCACTTAATTACATGTAAGTGTGAACTTGTGAATAGAGGTGAAAATACAACTTGTACCAGTTGAGGTATTCTGGTATGTGTATCACATTATGTTGATAACTCAGCAAAAAAAAAAAACTTCCATTCCAATTTATTAGCAAAGCTATTTGTATTGCACAGTGTCACTGAACAGTGAACACACTGAAATATATGAAGTGCATATTGTGTCAATGAACACTTATCTAAAAATGAAGATGCCACAAAATTTATAAAACTGAAATTTCTTCTGTTGAAAATAAAGGTTATTTTGATGAATGTAAGTATCCAAACAGTTGCTGGTCCCCTGTGACTTCTATAGTATATATTTTCCTAATGTGGAAGTCAATGGGGACCAGCAACTGTCTGGTTAGCCACATTCGTCAAAATATCTTTTTTTTTGTTTTGTTCAGCACAAGAAAGAAATTTGAGAACAACATTAGAGAGTAAATAAGAACCTAATTTTCATTTTTGGGTGAACTGTCCATTTAAGGACAAGCGGCAGCATGTTTACTATTAGGCTATTATCATAAGACACGCATCTAATATACACGCATATGACATGCACCTGATTTTCTCTCAAATGTTTGCTTTCACTTTAGACATAACCAACTGCGTTTATGTAAACCTTGTGAGTATATATCTGACAGTATTAGCTCAATAAGACTCGAAAGATAACTTAGTCCTGTAACCAGGTGCTGTTGACAGGCTTTTAGTGCCTGTGAGCTTTGGGTGTACGCGCTCAGAAAAGCGCATGTTAGAACAGCGCATCACCACGAGAATAAAATGTTTAACCTGCATCATTTAAGACTGATATCAATGGTAATTGATCAGCAGCGCTTCGTCCACACATAACAGAAACAGTCTCTTTAGCACAGGGTAGGAAAAAAGCCTTGGCTAAATTGTGTGGCTTTCCAGTTGTGGCAATCTAATGAGACAATGAACGAAGCGTGAAGAGCCTCTCATTCATCATAGCAGTTTTCTGTAGCTCTGATGTTTGACCACGCAGCTCCTGTAGTTTACCCTGGAAAAACTCAAGTGGCTGCAGTGATTTGTGTTTAGTTGTCAAGTGTCTTAGCATTTTAGAAGGTTTAAGACTCTTTCGCTAACACCTTGCTGATCACACACTGTGGTCAGGATGTAGACAAACCCAGCATGATTGATCATTTTGAGATCCTAAGGATATCCCGAATACAGACACAATAAATGTATTAGAAAATGTAGCATTTGCCGTTTGTTTAGTAATTGCTTCCAGCTATTTTGGTATCTATACAGTTGGATTAACATAGTTCTCATGGGTCCAAGATAAAAAATACAGAAATATAGCAATGCTTCTACCTGACCTGATCACTAACTGCTCAATAACTATCTACTCGTAGCCTTTGAACTGCTTTTCCTGAGCAAATCTACTCAACCCTCAGACTACTCAACATTTATGTTCATAGCAAATGTTTTATCATCCAAAACATTCTATAATTTGTTGCTCCAATGTCATATAATGAATATGAAGAAAAATGTACCTGATGCTGTGAAAGAGCTGGATTTAGTTAAGTTACTAAAGATGTCAAGATCAACAAGAGCCACTCAAATCTGACAGTAGTGTAGATTATTGATGAAGTGTGGAGGTGATGAGCTTTGATTTCTGTTTTCTGTAGAGTTTCCAGTCTCTCTCAGCTCCTCCTGAATCTACAGACGTAAATGACAATCCCTTCAGTTCTTTCTCCTCTTTTGATGGCGTGAGAGAATCTGTCCGTCAGCTGAGAGACAAACTGGAGGATTTCTGCAAAGAGGAGCTGAAGAAGATCTCTGACAGAGGTAAAGTCCTGGAGATTCATCAGCTCTCAGAAATGATCCTCCATCATCTCATATCATGTAGAAGATCATATTAGAAATGTCTTGGGAATGGATGCAGGGATCGTTTTCTCTCAACATGATAATCACACTCTTCATGCCTGTTGATTTCCACAGTCACTTTCACCAACATTGTTCCCAGAACCAGGAACAACTTCCTAAAATGTAAGTCACTAAGAAAACAAGCAAGTAAACAAGCAAACTCACATAGTGTCTTCATGTTCTTCATGTAGAAGGTGAAAGAAAACATGATAGAAGAGTTTTAGAGTTGATCATGTAAATGATGATTTGCACAGGATATCTGGTAAACTGTACTGAGACACTGCTGATATATTGAACATGAAGAGTTCAGCTATAATAAAAGATCAGACAGATTCATAATTCCTAATTCTGATGTGTTTTCTCTCCATTAGATTCCCATCAGCTCACTCTGGATCTGAACACAGTGAATAAACGCCTCGGTCTGTCTGAAAGGAACAGAGTGATTACTAACACTTACACAGAGCAGCCGTATCCTGATCATCCAGACAGATTTGATAGTTATCGTCAGGTGTTGTGTAGAGAGAGTGTGTGTGGATGCTGTTACTGGGAGATTGAGTGGAGTGGAAGTGTGGAAATATCAGTGTCATATAAGAGCATCAGCAGGAAGGGACGGAGTAATAAGAGTGTGTTTGGATCTAATGATCAGTCCTGGAGTTTGTTCTGCTCTTCGTCCAGATACTCATTTAGACACAATCGCATCCAGATTGAACTCCCTGTAAAATCCATCAACAGTAGAATAGGAGTGTATGTGAATTACAGTGCAGGAACTCTGTCCTTCTACAGCGTCTCTGACACAATGAGCCTCATCCACACAGTCCAGACCACATTCACTCAACCGCTCTATTCTGGGTTTGGTGTTTATACTAGATCATCAGTAAAACTGTGTTGATGGATCAGAACAGACTGTAGAGAGATTCTACCCATAATGCTTTGAGCTCCATGATAAATCAGTAACAGTGAGATGTTAATCTCTTATTTTCTCTTCATTTCATTAATTCTACAGCTGATCTTCCGTCAGTGAAATAACATGTCAGATTAAATGTGTGTAATGAATCCTCATATAGACAGCAAGATCAGTGTGTGATTGTGAGTTATGATGAGTGACGGTGTGTATCTGTGCTTTTCTCAAACTCTATTTGTGTATTCATTCAGTTCTTATTGTAGTGTCACATAAATCATTTTATATTACTATTAAAATGTATCATTCAATAAAAAAATTATTTGTTGTAAAATTGATAAATGTCAGTTTATTAATAAATGTAAAATATATAAACCCAGATCATCTGATCATACTGTAAACCTTTGATCAGTAAAAGTATGAGCATAATTATTCTAATCCAATCCAATTTACATTCAATAAACTCCTGACTCTGACAAAACTGAGATGAGATAAAAACAGGCTTATATAAGCTTCGTTTGTGCCGGTAAAATTTTCGTTTGTGCTGCGTCGGGATTTAAAATATCAGACATTGAATTATAGACGATGACGTCACCAGACCCCCACCTGCTCCAAATTCACCCCAAACAGGCTCAATCGTTTGTTTTCGTGTGTGCTGCAAAAAAGGTTTTTTTTTAACAGTAGCTACAGTTGAAGTAACAAGGTAAGACCGAAACAGCAAACCGAATCACAATATTCACTTAACTGTAACTAGAGATGCTCCGATCAGGGGGGCGATTTTTGGGGCCGATCACTGATTACCGATCACCAAAATCATGATCTGCTGATTGCCGATCACTGCCAATCACAAAATGGCAGGGGAATGGGAATATTTTATCTATAATCAAGCAGAGTTTGCATTTGTAGGAATGAAACTAACTATGAATTAACTGTATTGGAAAAAAACCCCAGTAGAAATAGGCTACAGTCAAGATCTTGAAGAACCACCAAGTGTTTATTTAATTGTATTTAGAAAATGAGATAACTTAAGGCTACTGTAGGCCATCTTTCACAAATAAGGCAGAGTAACACAAAATTATTCCAAACAAAGAGGGGTCAGGCAGACCAACACACATTAGATCAGCTTAATGGGATGGGATCAAGTTACACTTGGCATACTTGGATATTGTAGCCTCTTAATACACTGACTACATTTAATAATTGGCAGCAAAATGTAAAACTTTTTACAAAACAAAAGGACAAAACTATGGTAAGTTTTTTTTTCTTATGTTATTTATATGAACGTCTGATATTTGAGGAACCAACTACATCAGATCCAAAAAATAAAATAATGTAAGCTACTGTAAGCCAATGTCATCCTTCATAAATAAGGCAGAGAAACATAAGGAGGCCAAGCAGATAGTTACCAACCCACATTAGATGAACTTGGGATGGGATGAGGTCACACTTAGGCCCAAGCTACTTGTAAAATGTAGCCTTTTTTATATATTATATATTGAAATTAAACAATTGGCCACAAAATGTTTCAAACCAAAACTTGCTAGGCCTCGCAGAGGACAAAATTATTCATCAAAGGCAAATTTATCGATGACTATGAGAATCTCCGCATTTTTTTATGTCAGCCGGTTTCTTTTGTCATCAATAACGTTTGCAGCCGTGCTAAATAGTCGCTCACTATCCACACTTGTGCACGGTGAACAAAGATATGCTCTTGCTGCCTGTGCAAGTGCGGCGAAGCGGCCTTTATTCGCCTGCCAATAAGCAAGTGGCTGTCCACTGCGTGGCATTACGGGCTCTGCTAGATATTGGCTGATCTGTGAGACGGTAGTGATTTCCTCATCAGTTTGTCCTGTGTCCTCCTCCACCAGTTTAGCAAACATTGCCTGTAAAGAGCAAGCTGGTGGACTTTTGTCTGTTGACCTGCTAGAACCGGGTACCTCCACGCTGCTTGTACTTGCCAGTTCAGTGTGGCAATGGGCTGTAACGACGTCCCGAAACAGATCATGCACAGTTGGTTTGAGTGCCTATGGAAAGTATCTGTCTTTGTATCTGAAATAGATGTAAAAATGAAAAACGATGTGAAATCAATTATAGTGACATGCCATGCAGGCCACACACACATCCATTTGTGTCAGGTTACATAAAATTAAATACTCCCAGAGTATTTCCAACTATGACAAAAATATAAAATATTTTAGATTACTATAAGCCGTCCTTCAAATAAGACATAAGAAAAGCATAATGACCTATTTAAAACAAAGAAGTAGTTGGCCTGAGACTGAAAGACAAGGGAAGACTAATGATAAGTGATAGTAAGTTTCTCTTACCTTGGATATAACATCATCGCAATTGCATATAGCTTCTGTGTATCAATGTGTAAAGTGATCCACTGAAGGCAAGTGTAAATGAGAACCCAAGTGCAGTTTATTATAAAACCCAAACATGAAACAAAAACATGGCGTGGCATGAAAACTCAAAACAAGACATGAACATGAAAATGACTCACAAACAGTGGTTACAGGGAAAAATACTTGACAAAGACACATGGCAAACATGAGGGCTAAAATACACACAAGACTAATGACTAGACAAGGGACACTTGTGAACAATGAAACAATGAACCAATGACAACATGACACATCAGACAAGGGAACACATGGCAGGATCACATGACTGACAAGGAAACATGACGTGAACAAACCCAAAAACAAAACCGTGACATATCCCCCCCCATCTAAGGGCGGCTCCCGATGCCCAACAAAACCAGGGTGGAGCCGGCAATTCAGGGGACCATGGGGGTGCAGCCTCCATGGTCCTTTCAAGGACCCTACTGACCCCCCAAAATATTTTTCTTGGGGACAGCTATGGGGTTATGGGCTGGAACAGACAACGGCTCAGGAACACACCGTGGCTGCCATCTGGGGACGTGACTCTGGCATGGTGGCGGTCATCTTGGGACGTGACTCTGGCATGGCGGCGGCCATCTTGTCCGAAGACACATACACAGCAGGCGTGACGTGAACAGCCTCTGGCTCGGCAGGCGTGACGTGAACAGCATCTGGCTTGGCAGGCGTGACGTAAACTTCAAATGTGTGCACCGACCACACACACCATATGGCTATGGCCATAATGGTTAGTGTAGCGTTCACTGAGGGCTCAAGATTAGTGGCAGCTATCTCTGCTGAAGGCTCAGGTTCAGGCGTGGCGGCGACCATCTCTGCTGAAGGCTCAGGTTCAGGCGTGGTGGCGGCCATCTCTGCTGAGGGCTCAGGTTCAGGCATGGCGGCGGCCATCTCTGCTGAGGGCTCAGGTTCAGGTGTGGCGGCGGCCATTTTTGCTGAGGGCTTAGGTGACGTGGTGGCAGCCATCTTGTCCGGAGACACTGGCTCGGTGGCGGCCATCTTATCCGGAGACACTGGCTCGGTGGCAGATGTGGCGTGAACAGATTCAGACATGGCAGGCATGACGTGAAGTGGCTCAGGCTGAGAGGCTAGTGTGGGTTTGCGGTGTTCCTCATCCATTAAACTCACAGTAAGAGTTGAGCCGCTTAACAAAAGGGCATAGTCAATATACTGGGCCAGGTATATGAAAATTAATTTTTCCCCCTGGCAATCGGGACCGCATTGGATCGTTCAGCCCAAAACGAAAAATGTCCTTAAGAGCCACATCATTAAATTTTACCTGGTACACAGTCCACAAAATTTTTCCACATACGTTTCCAGGGGAAGATTCCCCTGGCGTAGGTTTAGGAGGGCAACTGCTGGGTTCATTGTTGGAGGTCAAGTATTCTGTAAAGTGATCCACTGGAGGCAAGTGTAAATGAGAACCCAAGTGCAGTTTATTATAAACAAAACCAAACATGAAACAAAAACATGGCGTGGCATGAAAACTCAAAACAAGACATGAACATGAAAATGACAAACAGTGGTTACAGGGAAAAATACTTGACAAAGACACAATGAAACGATGAACAAATGACAAGGGAACACATGGCAGGATCACATGACTTACAAGGGATCACATGACAGACAAGGAACCATGACGTGAACAAACCCAAAAACAAAACCGTGACACAATATCAGCAAATCGTCTTCTGACAGCTTCCAGTAGTACTGTTTTTGTAGTACTTCCAGTAGTACTGTTTTCACGCCATGGTCAGAATCCACCGTCTTCTCCAAGAGTCAGGTGAGAGCTCTTATACACAGAATCACATCCGCAGCGGACGCAGTTGATGAGCTGATCTGTTGTGTGAGCTCTTCAAACATGGCGAGGATGGAGATCATATTTTCAATTAATTTCCACTGGTGAATTGTGAACGTGCATGGCAATTCGTGTTCTGCAACATAGGCTGCAAATGCCAATTTCTGTTCTAATAGACTCTGGAGCATGTACAATGTACTGTTCCATCGAGTGGACACATCCTGGCCGAGTTTTTTTAGGCTGGCCGAGTTGCTTTCGAACATTTTCCAGCCGGGTCTATGCCAATAGAGAATGTTTAAAGTGCCCAACAATGCATCTCCCTGAGGCTGTGATATCCGAAATACTTCACTGGGACAATACCCCCTCATGCACAGCAAGCTGGAGAGTGTGTGCCATACATGGCAGGCCAGGGAAATCTGCGTCTCTCATTGCTTTATGCATGTTTTTGCCGTTGTCTGTTAAAATTGCGTGGATTTTCTCTTTTTGGATCCCCCATGGCTGAAACATGCCACTAAATGCATTCACCAAAGTCTCCGGAGAATGTGACCCCGTGAAATCCTGACAGTGTAGCACAATGTTGTGTCTTTCGAAGTTTGAGTCAATAAAGGGTGCTGTTAAGCTTAGCAGGGACATTGGTGTCTGCACTCCATATATCGCTTGTGAAGCTAATATGTACACTATCATCATCATCATCAACTTTTATTCAAGACACAGAGGTCCATAGAGACAACACAGTACAGATATATACATAAGTACAAAACAATACAAAACATTTAAGAATGATGCAGATGAGGCATCATTAAAACATATACAGGCTTCGGGTCCAATGTTTCCAAAAGCAAGATGTGTACCTTGTGTCACTCTTAGAAACATCAACTATGGACACAATGATCATATTCTTAGACCCTGTCAGTCTGCACATGAATCTATACATAAAATTTCTTAAAACAGCATTAAAAGTGGGCACATTGTTAGACACAAACATTTCACTGGCACTACTCCACCTAGGAATTTTAAGCACAATTCTCAATGCATCATTATAAGCCACTTGAAGTTTTTTCATTTTCGACTCACTAAAATTACACCACAGGTGGGGAGTATACAATGGAGTGCAATAGGTTTTGAAGAGTGAGATTTTAACATCAGGAGTGCACATGTGGAATTTGCGTGCCAGCATGTTTGCCTGCCCATACAGTTTTCCACACTGACGCTGCACATCATCATCATCACAGAGGTCATCTCTTATCACATGTCCCAGATATTTAACTTTCTTTACAACCTCTAGTGATTCACCTGCCAATGAGAAAGAAGGGTAGACACACTTCATATCCTCCTTGGTTCTGGCGATCAGTACCACACTCTTCATTGAGTTAAATTTTATATCAAACATTAGTCCATATTGAGAGCATATTCTAAGAAGTTGCTGCAGGCCAGCACTGGAGGGAGACAGTACCACCAAATCATCAGCATAAAGCATATGATTAATGAGACTATCCCCCACCAAGCAGCCAGTTCTACAGCCCTTTAGCTCCCTAGATAAATTATCCATGTACAGATTGAATAGCAGCGGAGACAGAATTTCGCCCTGCCGCACTCCATTGGAGACATAGAAGGGTGTTGACAAACTCATCCCCCACCTGACTTGCATAGTTTGGTGAGAATACCAGAACTGCAATATCCTGATTAGGTAAGAGGGGACACCACGCTCATGTAGTTTACCAAACAGTTTCCCATGGTTGATACGATCAAAAGCCTTTGACGCATCCAGGAAACACATAAAGACTGTGCTATTGCGTGATCTGTACCTATGGACAATTTCTTTAAGTGCATAAATACACAGATCAGTTCCATGCTTGTTCTTAAAACCAAACTGATTATCCGTTGACGCTATGTATTCTGCAAGCCTGTCCATAAGGATCCCTTCTAGTACCTTGGATAGTATACTTGCAAGTGCAATAGGTCTATAGTTATCTATACTAGTTAATTTACCAGTCTTATTTTTAACTACAGGTACTAGCAAGACAGATAACATGGATCCAGGAAGTATGCCATGCTTCATTAACCCAGAAAAGCATAGAGCAAGTAAAACTGAAATACTTTGACTAGCGTATTTCAGATGTTCTGCTGTTATTCTATCCCGCCCACAGGCTTTGTTCATTTTAAGTTTGTCAATAGCATAACATACTTCCTCCGGCCCAATGACTACACCATCACTGTGAGGTATCTCTCCTATGTTAAACACATCACTCTTCACACAGTTAAAAATGTTCTCATAGTGTCTCCTCCATAGCTCTGCAATGTTTTCAGGTTCAGTAATGCCATCAATACTAGAAGGCAGTGGCATTTTGCTGTTGTTAACCACTTTCACCTCCTTCCAGAACTCATAAACATTATTAGATTGTAACTTTTTCGCCATAGAGTTCGCCCTCATAGTCTGCTCATTTCTTTTTATAAAACGCACAGCATATTTGAACCTAGCATTAGACCGTACCTTGTGCTCACAGACTGGGCCATGCCTAGGTTTGCCTGCTAAGACCCATCTTCTAAATGCATCTCTTGCCTCCATATGAACATCATGGACATAGTCATTCCACCCTGGTCTTACAGTATGTTGTTTCACCACTTTACTTCTTAGTGGTTCACTTCCATCAACTAAACAGTTCACAATTCTATCATACATTGCACATAGGTCATTATTGTGACTTACATTCTTACAGCTGCTATCCACACACATAATTGCATCAACAGGTAACTCAATATTTCTCAAGTGCACATCAGTCAGTAACTTGTAATATTGCAGGTCATCTTCTGTGAGCCTTGTCCAGTCCAGTATCTCACCTGGTTTATGGCTGTCACTACAGACAAGCTCAGGTAGACCCTTAATGTTTATGAACATAGAGACAGGAATATGGTCTGCTGTGGCCAAACCATATAGGATCTCAGCCTCCTTTATACAATCATGTGCATCCGCTGTAGATATACAATGGTCCAACCAGGATATAGTATGCCAAGCTTCACTCACATGTGTATAGCTATCAGCTGGCAGTAATTCCTTAGTGGACAAAATAACCTTGTTATCTTTGCAGAATTGTGTCAAGTGTTGACCAAAGAGTGAATTAGTATCTGATATATCAGCATTCAGATCCCCCAAGACAAATATGGATGTATATTCACTTTCCCTTATGTAAGACCCAATAGAAGCAAGCTTATTCAAGTACTCATTTTCATTTTTGTGACATTCATATGGAGTGTATACATTTAAGATTATAAAAACATTCTTATGCATCACCTTAATTCCTATGCACCAGTCCACATCTAACCTGATCACAGTGACCAAAGGGTCAAGTTTCTTGTGCCAGAATATGGCCACACCTCCTGGGATCCTGCCACGCAGAATTCTGGTGTTTAGGTCTGTCGTGGATTCCCCTGCCCCATGGAAATCATTATGCACAGTATTAAGTTTATCCAGATCTTGAATAGCTAAAAAAGTCTCTTGCAAACACACCACATCAGCATTCTCAAAGAGCTTGTCAATAACAGTGCGTTGGGCTCTCGCTCCAGCATCCTGTCCAAGCTGCAGACCACGGGAGTTATAAGACACAACTCTCATAGCAGTTTATCATTGTTTAACATGCATGGGACGCCCTTGGCTCAGGCGCACTCATCTCTGTGTCAAGTGATGCTTTAATACCTGCCCCTACCGCAGCCCTAGGCTTGCGATTCTCATAGAAGCGCCTTACATAGGTCCCTTCTGGCCACAGCTGCGGCGCATACATCTCTGCTACTTCCTTGCATTCAGCTGTAACTTTGAAAGAGCTGTAGCGAGTATACTCAGTGCCAATCTTCTGACAAATCACATCTCTGGAAAGTTGTTCTTTTAAATAACTAGCCAGAGTCTCTGAGTCTAGGTCAGGAGCAAGCTTTGTCACGAACACACTCACCAGCTTAGTTGTCACTGCATGTATGTTCTCCACAGCACCAGTTCCAACTATTCCATAGGCCTTCTTCTCTCTGGGAGGATTCATACTAGCCTGGTTCTGTACTGCAGCAGTAGATCGTTTTCCAGAACGTTGCTTGCGCTTGCCATGCTTTAATACACGGCTCCATGCAGGGGACATCGCCACCTCAATCCCCCCGCCAGCTGTCTCCTCAATGACAGGCAACGCCGAGGGTCCGGGTGCAGACTCCCTGTTACTTGGTCCATGAAGCTGGGCCTCCTCACTGGCCATGGTTGTGGCTGCATTCCCCTTGCTGGCACTGGGTTGCTCAATCACACTCAGTCGTTTGCTAATGTCTGTAGTTATTCCACGAAGGTTCTCACATTCAGTCGACTGCTTACTCACAGTATTTTTCATGGAGGCCAACTCTACACTTAGGCGATCAATCTTACTAACCAGGCAAGAGACATCGAGGCTATTAAAAGTCACTGATGGTAAATCATCCAAGTGATAGGACACAAAGCGAGGAACATTCTCACCAACCTCATTCAGTAGTTTTAGACAGCTCTTAACATTGTTGACATCTTTCAGTTGCCCTTTGTGAGCTACACAACGCTGCCCAGTGCCAGGACACAGTTCAAACAGGACCTTCTTGGAGTTTTCAATCCACTCTGATCCAAAGTGATTTACAGCCATCAGGATAATGTCATCCTGAGGCACAGTCTTCAGTTTGACACAAAGAAAGCTTAACAGTTCATCTTCCACTATAGTTTTGCCATCAATAGTGGTATAAATCTCAGGTTTAATCCTTTGTTTGGTAACATGCCGTGCTGCTCTGTCATCGGCGGCCATCTTGGTTCAATCCTTCAGAAGCTTGTCAATGTGTGTATACACTGTTTTGTACAACGCGGGGAGACACACATCAGTTAGGTATTTCCTGCCTGGGGGGTTGTATCGTGGATCAAGGCAGGTTAGCAGGCAACGGAACCCTTTATCCTACACAACGGATAGAGGTTGTTCGTTGAGGCAAATGAATTCCATAATTCTGAACGTGATGTTTTTCCACCTTTTACTATCCCTGCTGTATGGTTCACGTCATGTAAAGGTATCACTCACAGCCGGCTGATTGAGGGATGGGGATGTTGGCGTCGGCTGGTTTAGTTTCTCATACTCGGCATATTCAGTTGTTGTATGGCGTGTTCTAAGATGCCTAATCATGTTAGTGGTGTTAAAATGCCGTTTGTGGCTTCCACCTCAAGGGATTTCAGCACGATATACAATACAAATGGCTAATTTTACGTCTTTGTCGGACACTTTGAAAAACTTCCAGACGGGTGAACTCATGTTGCCACTAGCAAGCTCCGCTCTGCTGTTGTGTGCCCGTGCGTCGCGCGAGTAATTTACGTCACGTGATCGGCGCTTTTGGGGTTCGCCGATCAAGCTATTTTTAGCCAATATCGGGCGATCATGATCAGCGGCCGATCAATCAGAGCATCACTAACTGTAACCTATCCTGTGCGTTTTCAACTTTTAACCCCCTGAGGTCGACGGTATCGCCGGACGATACCAGCTCGCTTTTTTTTTATCAGTGTAAAAAAAACTCATAAATACTCTGTTGACTTTGATTTTCCATAGGAGTTTCATACATCAATCGATTCTGTTAAATGTGTATTATTTTTGTGTATACTCACAATAAAAACAAAGTGTTGTGTTTTTTGCCAAATAAAGAAAAATAAACACGAAGCGAGTTCTGCCTTCTCTCTGTCCGTGTAGTCCATTCTGAAACGCGTCCGAAAATGAACAATAACTCAGCGAATACTCAGTCAAACAGACATACAGACACACAGGCATGAAGCTTGAATTCTCCTCTTTTAAATTAAGTAATTTATATAAAAAACAAATATTCTCATCTTGTGAAATCTGTATTTAAAGAGAGCGATTCCAGTCGACCTCATTAGAGCTAATTCAAATGTAATGTGACTCCGCCCACGGAGAGCATGCGCTATTCAAACGCAAATAGCTGAGGCAATCCGCGCAATTCTGTGAACGCCCCCATCAGCTCGAGAAAACATACAAGTTTATCAGATCATTACATGTTTACACTGTTTCGCAGCGCTGTGAGGAATAATGGAATGTATCTCAGAAGTGCGGGTATATCGAGGAGCGAGCTGAGAAATGTAAGTTCACGTGAATCGGGTTTCTTTATGAATGAATGAATGGCGAGATGCGCGCTGTTTACCACAGCTGGCAAAAAGACAGTTTAAATTTAAATCGCGTGTGTGAATGAATGATGATGTTTTAGCAAACTGTATTGCTATACTGAGATGAGTAAAAATCGACTGAAATATGTTGAAATAAAATGTAGGCTATTTGTATAAGCAACGTATTAAACTGCAAATTAACATTTATATTAGTGGTGGGAGAAAAAATCGATCCATCGATGCATCGCGATTCTCTCTCCAACGATTCTGGATCGATTCTGAGAATTTCAGAATCGATTCTGAGCTTAGTTTATAACCAGATGTGCGATGACGCAGAGTTTGCTTTAGAAACACCCGTCTTCTGCTTGCTAACAATTCCCCACACACGTACCTTCAGTAAAATAATATTTAATAAAGTTCGGAAAGGTTGAAACGAATTATAAGGACATTCACAGGCTTCATTGTACAGGATGCGCTGTGAGAGACGCGCATGTTTGATGTTACACTTGAAGTGTGCCGTCTCGCGCGTCGATATTCTCCTTAAAAATGCTCTACGAAGTCATCGTTTATGTGGTTTGGAATGCAGTGGACTTATATATTTAAAAATATGAACCTCGCTAACAGAAGGCTGCTTTCAGTTTCAAATGCGGATGCGCGCTTTGTGTTGACTGCTCGCGCATGCAGCTGTGCGACTCCGTGTAAGTGGTTTAATATACTTGTGCAAAATGAACGTAAACACAGCAAGTTATGTCTTAAGGGATTAAACGGTGAGGACAAACCACATTACTACTTGTATTTAAAAAGAGATCCGAGCGTAAATGCAGCTAAATAGATATCTAAGATATCTCAGTCTAATAAGATGTTTTGTAAAAAACAAAAGTATGATGAAAATAAATCACTCACAGTTCTTGAATGGAAAATGTTCAGATAATCTTAAATACTGAAAGCACTCTTCTGTTTCTTTGTCATTTGTTTCTATGCTTCTCTTTATTAGGCTATTTGCTATTTATATGGTTTGAAGTTATATTAGTTTAAAATTCTTAAAATAAATCTGTTTTAATGTTTTATTTATTTTATTTGTAATTATAAAAAAATAGACTACTTAATTACTTATGTAAACTAATGAATTAATGGGGGGGGGGGGGGTAGATAAAGAATCGTTCTGGAATCGGATCGTGACTCCCAGAATCGGAACCGGATCGGATCGTGAGGTGACTGAAGATTCCCACCTCTAATTTATATGCCCTAATATTTCATAAAAACAACGTTACAGCCAGGCGAAATATGAAAGACATATACTGATACAAATATACTGTAAGATTACACTTGAATTGTTGTTGTAATTGTAACCTTTTTAATAAAAAAAATATTTAAAAGGTAGATGTAAACAAACTATTAAAAGGTAAATTTAATTTTTATTTATTGTGTTTTATTAGTGACAAATTTGGGGAGAGGATAAATATTCCAAAACTGAAAATACAGTATGAGAATTAACTGCACAATTACTAGACATGTTTACCTTGGATATTATACAATTTGCAAGCACAATTTGTGGAAAAAAAAAAAAAAAATTGCGATGCTTCCAACTGTGAACCAATTTGGTAGTGTATGTATATATATATATATATATATGTGTGTGTGTGTGTGTGTGTATGTGTGAGTGTGTGTGTGTATGCATATATATATATATATATATATATATATATATATATATATATATATATGTGTGTATTTATGTATATATATATGTGTGTGTGTGTGTGTGTGTGTATGAAGAGTTCAGATGCAAAAGCCTCTAAATGCCATCTGAAATTTTCTTCTAGAATGATCATTTTTATCAAGCTCGTATATTTAAGTTAGCTGTAGGTGACACACCTGAATGAATGGCTCATTAAGTATGCAGGGGCATTGTCTCACCAGGTGTGAACTACTAAATATGCATGATCGTTTACGCCCCATCCGCATATTGGCTTTCCAAACTAAAAGTGTTTCACAAAACTAAGATCAATTTATCGTTTTAAGTGAATGATAAGGCAGGATGATTTTCACATAATTTTGAAGAAAAAACTCTAGGGAAGGACATCCATTAGTCAAAAGTCTTATTGCCACATATTTAGTATGTGTTTTGTGGCTTTATTTCAGAAACTTTCATTTTTAGTTTTTTCAATAACCATGCATAAACATTATTCTCTCAAAAATGAAAACATGTACATACATGTGGCTCACATATTATGGTAGTCCTGTTTGTGCTAAATAGAGTGTATTTTTTTTTTTGCCATTGATATGTTTATAAGCAACTGAAAAAAGCACAAATGTCAGGGCATGTCAGAACATCTCAAGGACCCCAAAAACACCCTAGACCTCAGAGGGTTAACGGACACTGCAGATCACAGGATGTGTGGAATGTAACACAAGACGAACAAGACTATTTTATTTTTATTTTTTGCATTTTAACTATACACATGAACATATACATACACGTAACAGAAAAAGAAAAAAAAAAGAAAAAAAGAAAACAGCCTCTCAGTATTCTCAGCTGGTTCTTGAAAGCCTATTCCCATTAGCTCTTTATCTATAATCTTCTTCTCTTCAGGGTCTTTTCCCCTGGCAATGCATAGAGTTGTGGACGCTTGTTATAATGAAAAACAAGCCATACAATGAATGCGGTTTCTGGTGAGTGGTATGGAGAAGCTCTAATTTTTGGTTCAGACTGCAGTAACTTCTCACAGCTCACCCCCTGTGAACTGTCTGTGGCATGATTTCTTTTAACATCTCTGTGTCTATGATTCTCAACTGAAACACTGTGCTTTACTATAAATAGCTTATTATCACTTATGACACAGGCTCAGATAGCAGGGTGAAAAACCTCCGTGAAGTTGGCACCCCATAAAACAAAATAATTTCCAAAACTATGCCATTCGTTTGTGCTGCGTTTGTGCTGATTTGTGCCGCAAAAACAAACGTTTGTGCTGGTTTGGTGTTTGAGATATTGAACATTATTTTTTATTTTTGTGTGACGTCACTCTCCACCCCATGTCCTTCAAATCGCTCCAAACCGGTGTCATTCGTTTGTGCTCGGTTTGTGCTGGTTTGTGCCGTTAAAACAAACTCTGTTGTCCTTTCGCAGATATAACAAATTTAATTCGGGGCAGTGACGTCACTCTCCACCCCACCTCATCTAAATCGCTCCAAACCGGTGTCGTTCGTTTGTGCTCAATTTGTGCCGGTTTGTGCCGTTGAAAGAAACATTGCAACTACGATCCCCTCTTAACCCTCTGGAGTCTGAGCGGTTTTCTGGGCCCTGGAGGTGTTCTGACATGCTCTGACATTTGTGCTTTTTTCAGTTATTTATAAACATGTTAATGGCAAAGGTGTAAATTCACTCTCTATAACACAAACAGGGCTACCAAAATATGTGATCAACATGCATGTATATTTTTGAATTTTTAAGAGAATAATGTTTATGCGTGGTTATTGAAAAAAAAAAAAAAATGAAAGTGGCTGAAATAAGACCACAAAACTCATAATAAATTTGTGTCAATAAGACTTTTGACTAATGGATGTTGTCGCTTTGAGTTCTGGCTTCAAAATTATGTGAAAATAGTCTTGCTTTATCGTTCACATAAAACAATACATTGATTTAAATTGATGTAAAACAGGTTTTGCTTGGAAAGCCAATATGCGAGGGGGGCGTGAACGAGGAGTGGTTTACACCTGAGAATACAATGTCCCACCCACTCTGCATAATTAGCCATTCATTCAGGTGTGACACTGACTGAGCCACAATACAAGGACAAAAGATACATTTAGAAGACGACTTATATTGACCATTTAAGATTTTGCTTACATCTATCTTGTAAATATGTTTTGTTATTTTATTAAAAAGGTTACAATTACAACAATAATTACAATTTCAACAATATTTCAAGTGTACTCTTTCTTTGTAAAAAAATGATTATAGGCCTACATTTTATCTATTCATTAGATTGAATATAGCCAACATTGGAACAGCTAACATCTTAGTTGATGACTTTATTTTTGACAAAAATAGTATTATATATATATAGAAATTGCTAAACAAAAGCTTATTTGATGTGGCAGTATATTCTACAGTAAAAACTGTACCCAAATCTAGTCAACAAAATGTTGTCTTTCATATTTCGCCTGACTGTAACGTTGTTTTTATGAAATATTAGGGCATATAAATGTTAATTTGCAGTTTAATACGTTGCTTATACAAATAGCCTACATTTTATTTCAACATATTTCAGTCGATTTTTACTCATCTCAGTATAGCAATACAGTTTGCTAAAACATCATTATTCATTCACACACGCGATTTAAATTTAAACTGTCTCTGCCGTTCATTCATTCATAAACAGAAACCCGATTCACGTGAGAAGGAAAAAAACTTACTACAGTATTCCTCAGCTCGCTCCTCGATATACCCGCACTTCTGAGGTACATTTTCCATTATTATTATTCCTCACAGCGCTGCGAGACGGTGTAAACAAGTAATGATCTGAATAAACTTGTGTTTTCTCGAGCTGATATGGGGGCGTT
Source organism: Vimba vimba (assembly GCA_022828995.1). NCBI lineage: Eukaryota > Metazoa > Chordata > Actinopteri > Cypriniformes > Leuciscidae > Vimba > Vimba vimba. The sequence goes on from CM040821.1 coordinate 28,810,592, forward strand.
CACAGGTTTGCGTGGATTGCCTCAGACATTTGCGTTTGAATAGCGCGCGCTCTCCGTGGGCGTGTCACGTTACATTTGAATGAGCTGTAATGAGCTCGACTGGAATCGCTCTCTTTTAATACAGATTTCACAAGATGAGAATATTTGTTTTTTATATAAATTACTTCATTTAAAAGAAGAGAATTCAAGCTTCATGCCTGTGTGTCTGTATGCCTTTTTGACTGAGTATTCGCTGAGTTATTGTTCATTTTCGGACGCGTTTCAGAATGGACTTCACTGGCAGAGAGAAGGCAGAACTCGCTTCGTGTTTATTTTTCTTTATTTGGCAAAAAGCACAACACTTTGTTTTTATTGTGAGTATACACAAAAATAATACACATTTAACAGAATCGATTGATGTATGAAACTCCTGGAAAATCCAGAGTATTTATGAGTTTCTTTTACACCGATAAAAAATAAGCGAGCTGGTATCGCCGGCGATACCGCCGACCTCAGGGGGTTAAACATAAAAAAATAAACTTTTTAAGTACAGTTACATACCATATTTTCCGCACTATAAGGCGCACCGGATTATAAGGCGCACATTCAATGAATGGCCTATTTTAGAACTGTTTTCATATATAGGGCACACCGGATTATAAGGCGCATAGAATAGAAGATACTGCAGTCAAACGTTTGACTGGGTCACCAACCTTTTCAAGCCTAAGATCACATCCAAAGTCCAAATATAAACCAAGATCTACCACTTGCAAAAAAATATGAAAAAACAAGTGGCTGAGCTGTAAAACCTTGTTTATACTCGATGTGTCCGCATGAGCGCGAAGGTAATAAAAAAACTAATATCCGTCTGCTCGGGCAGATTCGGCTTAACAGCACGCGCGCCTCCGCATCCGAAGATGCACGACTTTGAGCCGAATCTGCCCGAGCAGACGGATATTAGTACATCTCATCACACCGGCACCCAGTTTGCGCGTCTAAATCAGTTGTATGGTTTGGTGTTCAGTCTAAAACAAAACAGTTGCGTCAAGTATAAATGCCTCGTCTGTTTGGGGAGTTGCGCTCGCAGTCAGCGGAGGCTCGCGCTCCGGTGCCAGGTGAAAGTATAAACAAGGTTTAAGTCAGCGGTTGTTTTACAGACATTAACATAAGGTGCCAGATCCATATATAAGGCGCTCCGGATTATAAGGCGCACTGTCGTTTTTTGAAAAAATTAAAGGCTTTTAAGTGCGCCTTATAGTGCAGAAAATACGGCAACTGTCCACCCCATATGGTCCAAATCGTTGCAAAACTGTGCCACTCGTTTGTGCTTGATTTGTGCCGGTTTGTGCCGTTACGATGAACATTGTATCTTTTTCCCCTCCTTAGAAATAACACATTGGATTCGGGACAGTGACGTCACTCTCCACCCCAAGCCGTCCAAATCGCCCCAAACCGGTGCTTTTTGTTTGTGCTCGATTTGTGCTGTTTTGTGCCGTAGAAAGACCCATCATAAATGATTCCATTCTTTAGACATCACAAACTCTTTGGAGGAGTAGTGACGTCACGCAAGCAAGCCGCGCTCTCCATCCATCTCGTTCTCAAACCTGTCCAGTTCGTTTGTGCTCGCACAGGGCCGCAGCTGCCAGTGTTCTTTTCTTTAGATATGGGAATGTTTTATTTTAGATTTGTGCTATTGACATTTGGTCTTTATATAATCACCAATGCACTACGATATGAAATGTATACTGTCACTACTCTGGCTGTAAGCTACGCGTGACTGATGCTTAATTTTGTATTAAAATAAAATAACCAATAAAAAAAAAATGTATTTAAAAAATTGTGTAGTGTCTTAAGTTTTCTGAATAGGCCTACTTTTAACAGCTTACAGTGCCTGTTTGTGCTGTAAAAAGTTTCGTTTGTGCTGTTTCGGTTTTTTAGATATTAAAATAATATTTTTTGGTCATTCTGAGGTCACTCAGCCCCCCCACATGCTAAAAAATTCACCCAAAATAGGCTTGTTCGTTTGTGCTTCGTTTGTGCTGGTTTGTGCCGGTACAATTTTCGTTTGTGCTGCATCGGCCTTTAAAATATTAGACACTGAATGAAAGCGAATTATAGACGGTGACTTCACCAGCCCCCCACCTGCATCTTCGTGAACGCGCCACAGAGAAATGCACATTTCATACATTAGCAGAGAGCAGTCTGTTTTCTTTCGTTTTGAATTGTTCTGTTTAAAAGTAGACATGTCTGTGATGCAAGTAGGCGCTGAGTTTCGGTTCATTTATGAGACCAGCTGCAGTTCAGGCGCCGGTGCCTCCATGTCCTGATTATCTATTGTCTGATATAGGCCTATTTACTTCTTATTTTGCCTATTAAATCCTGGCAATTGGTTGATGAAACATTGATTAAAATTAAGATACAATTAATACAAAACGAATTTCACCTTAAAGAAAGGCCTTGTGCTTTCTGTTTGAGGTCTCTGTGGAAGTTTTAAAGCAGTCTTTTAGTGCCGCTTTCAGAGCACTCACGTTCGTAACGGAGAACTGTGCCATCCGTAACATTGTTTTTTCCTCATAAATGCAAACACAAAAAATAAAATAAAATGAATAATTTATGTTCTGCGGATAGTGTACTTCTTCATCCGGTGGGTAGTATTACTTTTGGTTTGCGCAGTGTAATTCATAGAATTACTAAAAAAAAAATGTAACGCACATGCATGTCTAGACTATTTCCCTCATATTAAATATAAAACGCATGAGTAGACTGATATTTTTCTAATGTCTGGACTCCTTTATTAAGGGAGAAGCCTATGGATATATAAACAGACGTTTCGATATATTGGTATTAAGTGCATTTTCTTATAATTTATATTTCAGGTTTTGACTTGCAAATGTCACATCCATAACGCTGGAATTGACCAATTTTAAAGAATTTATCCTTAATTATTTTTGTGGTGTAATTCTATGTATTTTATAATGTTAACTTCAAATAATAGTAATTTGAAGATGTGGTAGCATTGGATCTGGACGGGAAGGATAACTCTGCCTTCTCACACCGCGACACAGGTTCGTGGATCTGAATGTCGGGATTTCGGTTTCATATCGCATATCGTTACAGCCCTAGTCGTTTTAGAATGTTAAGTTCTACTTCTGTAGTTATTTTGGTGAAAGTAACTCAAAAGTAATACAGGAGTAGCTAATGCATTACAATTCTGAGACAGCCTAATATTGTAAGGTAAATAATTACTTTTAAATAAATGTAACAAAGTAATCTATAATGTACTACAGTTTGGAAATAACTTGCACAACACTGCTGATATTGTGAAAAATGATTAGCCTATAAATAGCCTAGATATTTTCTGTTTTAATGTAATTAAAATGTAATTTATTCCTGTAATGCCAAAGCTGAATTTTCTGTATCATTACTCCAGTTTTCAATGTCACATTATTCTTGGGTGACGACAATCAGAATGACCTAAAAATATAATTTTAATGTCTAAAAAACCGAAGCAGCACAAACGAAACGTTTTGCAGCACAAACGGAGCACAAACGATTGCTTCCATTTTGGGTGAATTTGGAGTGTGTGGGGGGCTGCTGACGTCTTTGTATGCCTAATATTTTAAAGGCCGATGCAGCACAAACGAAAATTGTACCGGCACAAACCAGCACAAACGAACGAGCCTATTTTGGGTGCATTTGGAGCATGTGGGGGGGCTGAGTGACCTCAGAATGACCAAAAAATATTATTTTAATATCTAAAAAACCGAAGCAGCACAAACAAATCTTTTTACAGCACAAACAGGCACTGTAAGCTGTTAAAAGTAGGCCTATTCAGAAAACTTAAGACACTACACAATTTTTTTATTGGTTATTTTATTTTAATACAAAATTAAGCATCAGTCACACGTAGCTTACAGCCAGAGTAGTGACAGTATACATTACATATCGTAGTGCATTGTTGATTATATAAAGACCAAATGTCAATGCACAAATCTAAAATAAAACATTCCCATATCTAAAGAAAAGAACACTGGCAGCTGCGGCCCTGTGCGAGCACAAACGAACCGGACAGGTTTGTAGACGAGATGGATGGAGAGCGCGGCTTGCTTGCGTGACGTCACTACTCCTCCAAAGAGTTTGTGATGTCTAAAGAATGGAATCATTTATGATGGTTCTTTCTACGGCACAAAACAGTACAAATCGAGCACAAACAAAAAGCACCGGTTTGGGGCGATTTGGACGGCTTGGGGTGGAGAGTGACGTCACTGTCCCGAATCCAATGTGTTATTTCTAAGGAGGGGAAAAAGATACAATGTTCATCGTAACGGCACAAACCGGCACAAATTGAGCGGCACAGTTTTGCAACGATTTGGACCATATGGGGTGGACAGTTATGTAACTGTACTTAAAAAGTTTCTTTTTTTATGTTTAAGAGGGGATCGTAGTCTTTCAATGGCACAAACCGGCACAAACCGAGCACAAACGAATGACAACGGTTTGGAGCGATTTGAAGGACATGGGGTGGAGAGTGACGTCACACAAAAATAAAAAATAATGTTCAATATCTAGATATAACGTTCAATATCAATATCTATAACACCAAACCAGCACAAACGTTCGTTTTTACGGCACAAATCAGCACAAACGAATGGCATAGTTTTGGAAATTATTTCGTTTTATGGGGTGCCAACTTCACGGAGGTCACCAAATGCTTGTACGCTGTGAATTAAACATCCCATACAGGCTGCAGTGGTCCACAAACAAAACCAGGAGGTTTCCAGCATAGTCTGCAAACAAGGATGGACTTAGAAAGATGGTCATAACAACTGCAAGCAGCATGGTGTTTTCATACATCACCTTTGTAATATTTCCTTTTAAACAGACAGGTGCCGTGTACAAGAGAAAAGTTCAGAAAAACCATACAGTTCTTATTGTAAACTCCCATTTAACTGCATGTGCAACTGCAGGTATGCAATACCAATTACTGCAAATTAGTTATGTAATTTATTATTTATTGAACAATATTTAATTGAACAACAATAGCCAAAATAATAAGTTTTTACAATAGGAAATTAACTATTGTAAATCTAAATTACAACTATCTACATAAGAGCCATCAACAAATTCCATAAAGACTATGTGATATATCTCATACAGTCTTTATGGAATTTGTCCAGCTGGTGTGCCCATGTTGACCACTAGAGGGCACTCCTTCTCTGACCTTTGCCACTCAGCCATGAACTTCAGTACCCATAATCCTTTGCCTGGACTCATGAATTATTGCATTAACCTATTTGTCATTACATTGTTCGTCTCACCCTATGTGGCAACCCGCAGGTGAGTTTTAGTGATAATTTCACCAAACTACGCCACTCTGGGAATTCCACCCAGAGAAATGAGTGTCTCTAAAGGACACGCAAGTTCGTTCATCAAATAAGAGCTCAGAGATGTGGGTAACAATACAAAAACTATTCACTTTATTAAATCACAGTCACTTTAAAACAATCATTAAGGCCGTTTTCACACCTGAAAGTCTGCACCAAGGTCCGAACCAAAGGTCATGTTTTGATACATTGTATACATTTGGTTAGTTTTGGTTTGGTTTCACATTACAATTATGCGAGCGTACTAAAGAACTTTACATGACGTATTTGCGTCCTGTCGTCATCATCTATATGGGCTGCATCTTGACATTGATTGGTTTGAAAACAGTTGTCAATTCGGCGGGTAGCTTTGACAAGAATGAATGAACAGATGCATATCGTTGTCACTACTTTTATTATTACAGCATTACTCCCTGCAGTACCAACTATACTCAAGGCTAGTTCAAATTCGCCAAATGAACGTCCTTCGTTGTGCAAACATTTGAACGTCACCAGCAGGATGCAGGAAAAATGTGTGTGTGTGTGTGTGCGCTTGAAGAAAGCTGTGGGGAGGACTGACAGATCTGAACATATTCTTCTTCAGTTTTAGGCTACGCGGGAACCACCGGAACTTCCTGTAAATGGTCTGAAAGTCCGAACCAAACAGAAAATGCTTTCACACTAGAAACGAACCAAACCTTTGCTCAGTTTGATCCGGACCGAGACTACCTCTTTTCGTCAGACCGTGGTCCGGGTGAGCTTTCACACCTGTAATTTTGATTCGGACCAAACTGAAAAGTCCGAAAGTCCGGACCAAACAAGGTAGGTGTGAAAGGGCCCTAAAACACATTAGGCCTCAGCCAAAGCACAGCCCATCATAAGAGTTTGGCTCTAAGGTGGTCACAGGAACACCAGCTAACTGGGGCTTGCCGGCAGGGTCAGGCTATCAGAGCTAACTGGGGCTTGCCGGCAGGGTCAGGCTATCAGAGATTTCGTCTGCCTATAGTAGTGAAATCATTCCTTTAACCAGTGGACGCAGACACACACACCACTTTCCACGGATGGACACAGCACACTGTGAATACACACCACCACCACCACTAGAAGGGAATAGAGCCGGCCTCCCTGCCTTTGGCACCCAGACCCTGTGACACAAGAAACAGAGCAAACTTAGTAAGAGTCACTAAAAGGCACACAGAATTAATTATGAATAAGGCACTGACCTGATAATCCGCCAAGGATAGACCATGACCAAGGTAATGACCTTCTTTTCTGAGAGACTATTTCTTCAAGTGTGCAACCTTAAGCCTCCTGCACCAAACATTGAAGAGATAGTTGACTACGAGTTCAGAGAGAAGATGAAGGCGTAAAGATTTTTGCAATCCTTTTAAAATGACTAATGCCCATATCAAAGGCATTTTGTGCCATTTGTTGTGTAAATTCTTATTTTTGTTTCTGTGTCAAGCAGTTGTTACAGTAATCGTTGCACTGTAGAGATTGTTTTATGGTGTGTCCTTTAACCTTTTACCTATTTATTTATTATTCTCAGGTAGGTAAGGAAAGTCGAATCTGGACAAAACTATAAGCATTCAAAAAGTACTTACAATTAGTTCAGCAGACTTCCCTGTGGTCAGTTCTTGCTTAAGGTTCTTAAATTATTACTCAGGTAGACAATATCTTGCCAGTTATATAATATAAGTTTTATTAAAGTTAACAAAAGTTATATCAAAGTAACAGTTAGGTTACAATAATAAGTTTCAATTAAGGTACAATCAGCTGGTTTCAGGCATCGAGGGACACTGCGCTAATCAGTCTCCGACAATTCAGTCTCTCTCTCAGTCTTTTATACGCAGGCTTTCCAGACTCTCCTCTGACGTCATCAGATGGAGTTCTGCCAACTCCTGCATCACGGCCCTCAGTTGCTTACGGCGTATCCTTCGACAGCGTCTCCGTCTTCTCTTTCTCTTCTTTCTCCTCTTAATCGTCTGTAAACACATACCTTAACTAGTACATTTTCCATTTATCATAAAAACTATTTCTAATACATAAGTGCTTTCTACTCTAAATCAGTCAATACATACATTTCATGCAAGTAAGTAGTTTTCTTAATAATAGTGAAATCACACAATACATATTTTGTTCAGCATTAATAATTGGGTTACATATATCTATTTAAGCAAAAGCATTATTACTATTTAGGTTACATCACTCCAAAGCAAATTAAGCATTAATCAAGGCAGTATAATTGCAAAATCGTCATCTCCATTAACAAGATGTGCAGATCAGCTGTAACATCAACTAAATCTGCTGTTAAAAATAAATCATCCACCCGCCACCCCCATACAAATAAGAATTTCTCTGATTTCAATGTTTCTTAACTCCATTCCTAGGGACCATTATGTGAATCCATAGGTTGTGCACTTACTCTATCTTAAATGCCTTATGATTTAGATCCAATCGGCACAGAATGTTGCTGATGCACAGGAGGCCATCACAGGAGCTGCTGACGAACTGGCAATGTTGGGGTCACTGCGGCATATAAAGACCTTGGAAGACAGAGATGATATGGTGGTGGCAGCAACAAACTTCTTGCTGGAGAGCAGGTTGAGGGATTCTGTGGTTTCTGAATACAGCCTACTAATGTCTTAACTTAATAATTGATACAACTAGAACAAGGCTTTTCAAAGTCAAAGACTTTGTGCATTGAGTCCATGTAACTAATATAAAATTGATTTAAAAAAAGAAAACCATGCCTTTGAAAAACGTTGATGAGATAACTCTAATCCAGTGAAAGGTAAAGTAACTTGAGAAATAGGGAATGAAACAGATTGAGAGGTTGAACCTACTGGTAAAGCAGGAATATTATTCATTACAGGAGTGTAGGGATGGGTATCACCACAAATTGCACTATTTTAAATTTGATTTCAAATCTCAAGTTTTCGATTCAGTTTCTAATTCAGTGTTGACTCATGTGGAGATAGATAGATAGATAGATAGATAGATAGATAGATAGATAGATATCAGGTCTAATATGTAGCAACAATACAGGGAGTCAATTGAAGGTAGAAATTTGTTATATATATATATATATATATATATATATATATATATATATATATATATATATATATATATATAGTGGAGAGAACAAGTATTTGATACACTGCTGATTTTGCAGGTTTTTCCCACTTACAAAGCATGTGGAAGTCTGTAATTTTTATCATAGGTACTCTTCAACTGTGAGTGATGGAATCTAAAACAAAAATCCAGAAAATCACATTGTATGATTTTTAAGTAATTAATTTGCATTTTATTGCATGACATAAGTATTTGATACATCAGAAAAGCAGAACTTAATATTTGGTACAGAAACCTTTGTTTGCAATTGCAAAGATCACACATTTCCTGTAGTTCTTGACCAGGTTTGCACACATTGCAGCAGGGATTTTGGCCCACTCCTCCATACAGACCTTCTCCAGATCCTTCAGGTTTCGGGGCTTTCGCTGGGCAATACGGACTTTCAGCTCCCTCCAAAGATTTTCTATTGGGTTCAGGTCTGGAGACTGGAGACCACTCCAGGACCTTGAGATGCTTCTTACGGAGCCACTCCTTAGTTGCCCTGGCTGTGTGTTTCGGGTCGTTGTCATGCTGGAAGACCCAGCCACGACCCATCTTCAATGCTCTTACTGAGGGAAGGAGGTTGTTGGCCAAGATCTCGCGATACATGGCCCCATCCATCCTCCCCTCAATACGGTGCAGTCATCCTGTCCCCTTTGCAGAAAAGCATCCCCAAAGAATGATGTTTCCACCTCCATGCTTCACGGTTGGGATGGTGTTCTTGGGGTTGTACTCATCCTTCTTCTTCTCCAAACACGGCGAGTGGAGTTTAGACCAAAAAGCTCTATTTTTGTCTCATCAGACCACATGACCTTCTCCCATTCCTCCTCTGGATCATCCAGATGGTCATTGGCAAACTTCAGATGGGCCTGGACATGCGCTGGCTTGAGCAGGGGGACCTTGCGTGCACTGCAGGATTTTAATCCATGACGGCATAGTGTGTTACTAATGGTTTTCTTTGAGACTGTGGTCCCAGCTCTCTTCAGGTCATTGACCAGGTCCTGCCGTGTAGTTCTGGGCTGATCCCTCACCTTCCTCATGATCATTGATGCCCCACGAGGTGACATCTTGCATGGTGCCCCAGACCAAGGGAGATTGACCATCATCTTGAACTTCTTCCATTTTCTAATAATTGCGCCAACAGTTGTTGCCTTCTCACCAACCTGCTTACCTATTGTCCTGTAGCCCATCCCAGCCTTGTGCAGGTCTACAATTTTATCCCTGATGTCCTTACACAGTTCTCTGGTCTTGGCCATTGTCGAGAGGTAAGAGTCTGTTTGATTGAGTGTGTGGACACAGTTGTCTTTTACAGGTAACGAGTTCAAACAGGTGCAGTTAATACAGGTAATGAGTGGAGAACAGGAGGGCTTCTTAACCCCCTGGGGTCGGTTATCGCGCCGGCGCGATAGGCTCGTTTTTTCCTTATGAGGGCAAAAAAAAAAATCGAAATACTAATATTAATTTTTATCTTATATGCTTGTGTTATACATCAATCGATCCTGTTTAGTGTGTATTTTTTTGTGTATACTCATAATAAAAACAAAGTGTTGTGCTTTTCGCCAAATAAAGAAAAATAAACATGATGCGAGTTCTGCCTACTCTCCGTCAGTGAAGTCAATTCTGAAACGCGTCCGAAAATGAAATGTAACTCAGCGAATACTCGTCAAATAGGCATACAGACACACAGGCATGAAGCTTGAATTCTCTTCTTTTAAATGAAGTAATTTTTCTGAAAAACAAATATTCACAGTTTATGTAATATGTATGTAAAGAGAGAGATGTCAGTCGTTCTCATCTCAGCTAATTAAGTTTTAATGTGACTCCGCCCACGGAGACCGCGCTATACAAACGCAAATGTGAGGCGATCCATACAAACCTGTGAAACGCCCACATCAGCTGGATAAGGCCGGTGACACACTGGATGCGTGGCGTGTCCGTTTTTATTTCGGCTCCCATGTTAACAGTTTAGAGTTTGCACACTGCCTGCGTGAGACGCGCGTCTCAGGCGCGGCACGAGCCGTGTGGAAAACGCGTGCATGCTAAAAATAGAACTGACGCCTATTTTTCACGCCACACAAGCGTCTTGGAAGAGTTTCCATGCAAAATTGAATAGGAAAATCTGTTTATATGTCATTTTGACACGAATACATATTAATAAATGTCATTTTGATCTTTAAAAGTGTCTAGGTTTTGACATAAATGCAAATATAAATGTAATTTTACAAAATATTATCGATTTTCAAATACTGCTGTATTGAATGAACAGCTTTTAGCAAACTCTATTGCTATACTGATGTAGCGTAGCGCTCGGGAGCGGCAGCTCTATTTTATATGACATTGGGCGGAACAACAATTTATACCCCCGCTCAATTCAGTTTATTATTTCCGACTACGCCACTTGGGGAATTTCGCCCCAAGAATTTCATATAACCTCTAAGCTAAGGCACACACAGATCCTAACCACAGTTGGAGTCAGAGACATAGGTGATTGAAAACATATATATTTTATTAATTGTTAAAAGACCATTCTTTTTTTTTATAAAAGGTGTTGACCAGCAATCACTCTCTTCAATTTACTAAGTTCTAGAGTTGGCTGCAGAGGAACCTGGGCGTACCCAAGGGGCAGTCTCAAGATATCACCTCTATGAAGAGTACTCTATTCAGTGCACACACACCAGCACAGCACACACTCCACAACTCATGTCAGAGAAGACCACGACTATAGTGAGGACCCTACCACCTAATTGGTCACTCGTCTGCCCCCCGGGTGCCCAGGTCCTGCCAACAAACAAAAGAAAAAGACAGTAACCCTCTGAGGTCTGAGCTGTTTTCTGGGCCCTGGAGGTGTTCTGACATGCTCTGACATTTCTGGTTATTTCTGTTACTTGTGACATTTTCATGGCTAAAGTCTAATTACACTGTATTCAGCACAAACTCTGCTACAATAATGCAGCAGCATGTATGTAAAAGTTTGCAGTTTTGAGATAATGACATTTATGCGTGGTTTGTGAAAATACAAAAAAAAATTCTCACTGAAATAAGGCCATGAAACCCCTACTGATTATTTCTTCACAAGACTTTTGAAATTTGTATGACATAGCCTAGAATATTTGCTGCAAAACTATGTGAAAATCACCCTGACTGCTCATTCAGAGAAGACAATATATTGATTTAAAATTTTTACGACGTGTTTTGTGTGAATAAGCCTTATGCGAGAGCTCATTAATATGTATGGCTTTTCTCACCTGAGAAAGACAAAGAACCTCCCCTAACGGCCCTATTAGGAGCTATCAGGCCCCTATCATTCTGAGCAACCTTGCACAATACTGTAAATGAGGAGATTTAAAAAAGAATGGCTTTTAGATTGTTTGGCTTTATTTACACAACATAATCCAAATAGACACAACAAATGGCAAAAAAGCACTTATTGAAAGACAGAGACCTTTGTGCCATTCCTAAAAACATTGTACATACCTTTCATTTCCAAGGTGTTTGATTTTCACTTTACCATGTTCATGTTCCAGAGACTCATGTGAATGTTGAAGTCGGCAGGACTCAGTGGCATCTGGACCCTGAAAAAAAGTGAACATACTAATATCAAGAGAAAGGCCTGCACGATTTTGGAAATAAATATTAGATTTTTCTGGTTAAAATTGTTTTTTAAAATTCACAAAACACACACACACACACACAAATGTTTCCAACAATATATAATATAATGAAATGAACACCAGGTTTGTTGTGCCTTGTAGGCATAAGCTATGCGCAGTGCTGGGTAAAATAATAATAACAATAGATAGCAGTATAAATCTTCCAAAATATTTCAGTAATAACCAAGCTAGAGAAAAATATATTGATTATCATGTTACTTCAAATGTTTCCATTCGTTATGATGATATGAAATGTGATAATAGTAAAAACATGAAGCCTTGGTGTGTTTTGCTTTTCAAGTTTTCAAATGATACATTCAAACGAGATCGCGCTGCAAAATCTGATACATTCAAACGCGATCGCGCTGCAAAATCTGATACATTCAAACGCGATCGCGCTCAAATATAAAACATTATGGATACCATACATATCTACGTTTGACCAGATATCCACAAACACAGTAGGCCTAACAGTAAACACGGGTCTAAATGTGGCCTTTGGGAGCTTACTAAAACAGTATACCCCAAAATATTATCTAACTACGCCACTCCCATTTATTGGACTGGGATGGGAGACCCAACTAATACCCCAAAATAAAGATACACCCCACGCTAATAGTATTCAAATGAATGAAACAATTGAAGGCTGATTTACAAAAGCAATAAACATGATTTATTTGTAATCTTCAATCAGAGTAGTTAAAATACTTGCTTTGAATAAAAAAAAAACAACCAGTAATGACAATAATACATCAAAGGCATTTACATGAATTCTCGTAGACAAATATTCATATGAAAACTACAACAACTAAAGTCGGGCCGGACCACAGTGCTCAATGTTGACCGGGATCCACGTTTAATTCACCATGAGTATAAGGCTCCAAAAGGGTTCAGCACACCAAAAACAGCAACTAAGGTTACACTGCATCAATCATAAAGTGCTTTGTTAGTACACACCAATTCTAATCACACCACACGGGTGGTCACCTTAATACATTGAGCATTGAGCCCTGCCCACAAACTACGAGAACTCAAACACTGCCCGCTTCGTTTGAACAAGTAAAGTGCAGAAATCACTACTACAATCAGCTGTATAGGAGGCTATCCAGATTGCACATATCACTAGCACTCCCCCGTCCCAATCGTTAATATTGCACACTGCCCAATTACAACAAATTGTCTCGATGGTAAAATATCAATAATCAGAAAAACATGACCTTAATCATATAAATTCACAGACATGATATAACTAAATAAAAACATACAAAAGTTTCATACATAAGAAAACAGTGGCTGGATGTCCAAACAGAGTACACAAACTGCAAAAACCTAAAAACAGAAACACACTTATTTATTTATCCCCATAACCCATACACCCTACTGATAATATACATTGTAAGCACTTATAAACCTTCGAACACTCACGAGACACGGCGTTCATTCACAAAAGGCTCCTAATGATCCTGTGTGCACTGAAGCACACAAACGCCGGAGCGCACACAAACCAACGCGTACAGATGAAGGAACGCACGGGACCTGGTATAACAGCAGGCTACACATAAAACAAACATGAGTCTTTGCAAGGCCAAAGTCTAACAATTAATTTAATATCAGGCTAACAGATACCTACTTTGGGCTAAGCCACCCGCACCAACACACGGCAGCAATTATGCAAACGCCCTGTAACACCAGCACAGTCTGTTAAAAAAAACCCCATGGGGTATAAATATACTCAGCGCGTAAAGCAGGGGACCATCTCAATGCCTTATTGGCTATACGCACCTGGCCACGAGAAAGAGAGAGAATTCCCGACGAATATCAAACTTGGTTCTGTTTACCCGCCCATTCTACAAAATAAACCACAATAAAAATCACACCACAGTATCCCACAACACACATCAAAACCACACTCTTTAAGGGAAGCATACTTACCGGCGTTAAACTCGGAAACGCTTCCACAATTGATTTACAGGTGACTGCACATGCACACACACACTTCAACACGCGGGACGCCAACACCTGGCTGCCTACGCTCATATAATCGCGGTTCCACTCCCCTCCGTTTCCTGTCCAAGCGGCCGACAAAACACAAAAACCCGCCCTTATGGACACCTGTACATTTAAGCCCTTGCTACTCGCTCCTGGGTCCTAAAGTCCCAATGGCTACATCTACCCCCCCTTTTCAAATGTCACCGTCCCGGTGACAATGCTCATACTGCAGGGACCAACCACCACATGTGGACAAGACATTGGACAATACCAAAGTAGCGCTGAAGACTGCTTGGACTATAGTCTTCTCCACTTATAACTGTTGCTACACCACCGATCGGGGTAGGTTGAAAGGATTAGGATGGTGACCTGCTGTCGCACGGGAAGTTCGCCTAACCAATTCCAGACCCACCTCCTCCTGTACCAACGGGGGTGGTGAAAGGTTACTTTCCTGGGTCACTGGTGAGTGAATCACCCTTTGGGGTGGAATCTCTTGTCTTACTATTACCCAATCACCAGACTGCTCTTCATCATGCATTGGCATGGCCAAGTCATCAGAGACAGTACTATCCTCTTCTAAGGGTGCAACATTAGACAAAGTCGGGGGGTTCACCCTGGGTGGAAGTGATCTTAATTCAGTCCGGTGAATGTTTTTCTCTGGGCCTGCCTGGTCTCGCGGCTTGATTTTATACAATGTCCCCACATCATCCAGACACTGAACCACTACGTAGGGAACGGAGTCCCATATATCTTGAATCTTGTGTCTACCTTGGGGATGGTTCCTCCTATACACTAAAGTACCAGGCTCAAGAATAGGGACAGAGTTTGGATTATCCCGTCTCCTACGGATGGCTGCCGCTTCTAAATGTTCCCGAGCATCCTTATAAACTGAGACCAAGTGTTTCTGATGTTCGTTGACCCAATCACTTACTCCTCCCTCCACTGACTCATCCTTCTCCACACCAAGGAGGGAGTCGATTGGTAGGTGGGGCTTACGGCCAAACATTAACTCGTAAGGAGAATGTCCTGTAGACTGGTGAACCGTGGTGTTATATGCAAACACTACATGAGGTAAGTGGACTGGCCACCGCCTCTTCTTTTCTGCAGGCAGCGTACGCAAGAGATCATGCAGGGTCCTATTGAACCTCTCGCACTGTCCGTTGCCCGCCGGGTGATATGGGCTCGTGCGGGACTTTTCTACCCCATACAGCTGACACAGACGTTTAAGAAGTTCTCCTTCGAATTGTTTACCTTGATCAGTGTGAATGCGTTGCGGGACACCATAATTATAGAACCACTTTTCTGTTAGTACTTTTACCACCGTTCCTGACTTTTGGTCTGGTGTAGGGAAAGCCTGTGTATACTTGGAAAACACATCTGTGATCACTAACAGGTTTTCAAATCCATCACTGGACCGCTCAAGTGTGGTAAAGTCTAATGCAAGGATTTCCAAGGGCCTGGAAGCCATTAGGCTTCCCATAAAAGTCCTGATTTTTGGCTGTACTGCTTTGGCAGTTACACACCGATCACAGTTTTTACACCACTGTTCAATGTCTCGACGCATAAACGGCCAATAACCACGCTGTCGGATCAGGCTGGTGGTACGCTCCACCCCCTGATGCCCATGGTTATTATGAAGACTAGTTAGCATCTCTGTCTGTAGAACTTGTGGTACCAGCAGCTGCAAACATGGCTCCCGTCCACCAGGCTCATGGGTGGTACGGTACAGCACCCCGTCTTTCTCTTGGATCCGGGCCCACTGTCGAACTAGCTCCACAACAGCGGGTGGTTCCTGTGCTCGCTCAATCCCTGTAGGGGATACGCCTGATTGCCAGTAACGTCTAAAGGCACTAATCACTGGGTCTAACATCTGCAGGCTTTTCAAATCAGCCCTTTCCCGATGGGGAATGGCCTCAATGGCCGAGGAGGTAGTCAACCATGACCTACCAGGCTCCACAGAGTGGCTTTGGATCTCCGCTGGAATAGTAATTCCAGCTGCCACCTCATCCATCGAGCAAGGGGTTAGATCATCTGGCAATCTTGATAAGGCGTCCGCATTTTTGTTGGTGGATCCTGGCCTATACACAACTTTAAAGTTGAACAGAGCCAACTGTGACGCCCAACGCTGTTCCACAGCTCCAAGCTTTGCTGTTTGAAGGTAACAGAGAGGGTTATTATCTGTGTATATGGTAAATAGAGCCCCAATAAGATATTCTCGAAATTTTTCCGTTACAGCCCATTTCAGGGCAAGTAACTCCAATTTCATTGCACTATAGTTGGACATGTTCTTTTCTGTAGGTCGCAGGCCACGGCTTGCATAAGCTATCGGACAGCGTTGCCCCCCCTGTTCCTGGGATAACACCGCCCCCAAACCCAAGCCACTGGCATCAACCTCCACCACAAAGGGTTTGCCGAAATCCGCATATCCCAAGACTGGTGCACTGACTAGCTTATCTTTTAGTGTTTTAAACGCTTGTTCACAGCTCCAATCCCAATGGCCCTGCAAAGAGCCTCCGGATCGAGATGGTAACGGTCTTTTACGCCCCGGCTGCAACTTTGACACTAGTTTATGGAGGGGTGCCGCATATTTTGCAAATCCCTCAACAAAACGACGATAGTAAGAGGCAAAGCCTAGAAACGACCTCAGTTGCCCGACTGTTGTTGGGGTCTTCCACTCTTTAACAGCACTGATTTTATCTGGGTCTGTAGAGACGCCCTTAGCCGATATTACATGCCCAAGATACTTAACTTCCGACTTGAAAAAATGGCACTTGCTGAGCTTTAACTTCAGCCCGTGTAGCAGTAGTCGGTCCAAAACCAACTCCAACCGCCGTAAGTGCTCCTGGAAAGAGGTAGAAAAAATGACCACATCGTCTAGGTAAAGTAACAACGAATGGAAACTTTGATCGCCCAAAATCCTCTCCATTAAGCGTTGGAAAGTCCCTGGTGCATTGCACAACCCAAATGGCATTCGATTGAATTCAAAGAGGCCAAATGGGGTGCAAAACGCCGTTTTTGCCTTGTCACCTTCAGCCATTGGTACCTGATTATAACCGCTGGCAAGATCTAAGGTGGAAAATAACGTGGCTCCAGAGAGTGCATCCAGCGACTCTTCAATTCTCGGTAATGGGAACGCATCGCGTCAGGTTTTAGCGTTAAGTTGACGATAGTCCACACAGAGGCGTATAGTGCCATCTTTTTTCTGTACAACCACGATAGGCGAAGAGTATGGACTACAGCTAGTACGTACCACCCCCTGTTCTAACAATGCCTGTATGTGAGCCTTAACTACATCATACTGGGATGGGGGGAGGCGACGATAACGCTGACGTACCGGCACCTCATCCAAGAGTGGGATCTGATGTTCAATCAGGTTGGTGCACCCAATATCCCCTTCGCCCTGACTAAAGACAACATGATACTTTTCCAACAAACATCTAGCCTCCTGTTCCTGAATGTCCGTCAAATTAGACCATGTGACTTCAGCCAGCCCGGGCACCACGACTGGCGTTGACTCCATAGCATTTATAAATGCTACTTGACCTGACTCATACTCTCGCTTTTCAAAACTGACGGGTCGACTAGTCGGTTGCACATCAGCCAAATGCAAATCCCCTAAGATGGTTTTGGGCTTCAACCAAATATCTTGTGTTCCCACATTAACTACAGGGACCCAGATATTACCATTTCCTATTGGAAGTAGTGCACTCGAAACAAGCAAGCCTACAGGCAAGTGATGTCCCTCTGGCCCCGTAGGCTCAAGAAATGCAGAGGAGACCATTGGGGCAAGACCCTGGCGGCATGCTGCAGACACAAATTTTAAAGACCCCGCTGGAACACAAACGGAGGACCCCGATGACACTGACACTTTACCCAGAACTCCAGTGGCCGACACATGATCAAAAGTCTGGTAGGCTGACAACACTTGTTGCCATACCTGACCTGCTGTTTGAACTGACGGGGAGTGGAACAATGCGGCACCATGCTGTCTAAAAAGTTCATCGTAGCAACTGCTTATCACATTCATACCCAATAATCCTGGAACAGATGCCTTACGCTGGCGGGCCCCCAACCCGACTGGATCTTTTACCACCAGAACTCCTCTGCGTGGCAACACTTTTCCCAGAACCTCCACATCTAATTCCACGTATCCCTTATATGGGATATCCAGGCCGTTAGCAGCCTTCAGCTGTAACCAACTACAAGATCGCAATTGCTCCTGAACTGGGGACTGAAAATGTTGTTTAAAAAAAGTTTCGGTAATAGTGGTCACCATTGATCCGGTATCTAAAAGGGACGGAACCACTATGCCCCCTATGCGTATCTCAACAACAGGACACTGACCAATCAAAGTGGGGCGGGTCAAGGACGTACAAACTGAATTTTGGTGTGAACCTACAAGGCCCCCTCCCGGTACCTGGCTCCCAGCACCGGAGGGCGCTAGTTTCCCGCTTGCATTGTCAGTGTAGTAGCCGCTATCTCAGCACGAGTTTGATCGGCGGAGCCTCTCCTACCCTGTGATCGAGAATGGCCACCCGCTTCGTTTGAACAAAATCTGGCAATATGCCCAACATGATTACACCGTAAACAAATAGGCTTGCCATCTGCATCAAAAGGATAGCGCTTAGGGCGATAATTATTACCACTATTGGAAGCAGCTGGTGGGTGCGAAGTTCCTAAATGTTTCAATATAGCATCCAATTGTGCCTGTTGTTTCTGAAAACACTCTTTTAGTTCGATTAACTCATCACTAGGTTTAACCACAACCACATTGGCTTCTACATTGCACTCACCAGCTACCTGGGCATGGGTGTCACAGGAGTATGCTCTTGCACGGCCTTGGTTAGGGCGTTCGCCTTCATCGATCCAACGTACTGCCTCACTGCGAATTTTCAGAAAAGAAATGTTAGACTCAAGCCTTACCAGACGCTTTAATTCTCGGCGCAGCATATTGTCTCTCACACCCTCAATAAACTGATCTCTGATCAGTAGATCTGGATCAGACATGCTTCGGGGGTCTTTTCGCTTTATTACCTCTAAGAGAGCCATAAGCGAGTGTGAGAACTCTCTAAGTGTCTCACTATCACGCTGTCTCCGCTGAAAGAACAGTTTTTGTGCTTCTACATAGGACTGTGAGCAACCAAAATTATCTTGAAGGATTTTAAAAATGTTTGTAGACGTACTGCGCTCTCCCACAGCACGAAACTTCACCTCCGCTTTTGCCTCACCATCTAATAAGTCATACACAAATAATGCCCCCTCTGCCTCGGTCATTGGCCTCACACTTAAAACATGTTTAATTTCTTCTACCCAATCTTCTACACTGAGAGAATCTCGAGAAGAGCTTCCTGAAAAGCGAGGAGCTTTGCGCTCCCGTGGAAGATATAAGACACGTTCTGTGGCGGTACTACCATCTGGCACATTAGAAGCCCCTTGCCCTGAACCACCAACCCCACTTGTTTCCTGGCGAAGTCGCTCATTGTCAGCCTGTAACTGTTTAACCTGTTCAGTCAATAACCTCAACTGTTCCTCCATATTACTGGCTAGGTTTTTTTTTTTTTTTTTTTTTTTTTTTTTTTTTTTTTTTTTCACGAGCCCAAGACAAATGAGATCTAAAGAGATAATACAAAAATGAAAAAAAAAAAAAAAAAAATTTTTACAATACACAAAACAACAACAACAACAACAACAACACAAAACAAAAGAGGACAGAAAAAAAATTCTTTGCTGGACACCTGGCACACCCCACTCACTCTGAACCGTGTTCCCAGGAGGTAAGACTGCCACAATCCTAGATCCAATCAGCCACTGTTTTCTCACAACAAACCCAATTCTTCCCCAAGCTAATGCACATCAGCCTACAAACAAAACCCTGCCCAACTACGCCAAATGTGGCCTTTGGGAGCTTACTAAAACAGTATACCCCAAAATATTATCTAACTACGCCACTCCCATTTATTGGACTGGGATGGGAGACCCAACTAATACCCCAAAATAAAGATACACCCCACGCTAATAGTATTCAAATGAATGAAACAATTGAAGGCTGATTTACAAAAGCAATAAACATGATTTATTTGTAATCTTCAATCAGAGTAGTTAAAATACTTGCTTTGAATAAAAAAAAAACAACCAGTAATGACAATAATACATCAAAGGCATTTACATGAATTCTCGTAGACAAATATTCATATGAAAACTACAACAACTAAAGTCGGGCCGGACCACAGTGCTCAATGTTGACCGGGATCCACGTTTAATTCACCATGAGTATAAGGCTCCAAAAGGGTTCAGCACACCAAAAACAGCAACTAAGGTTACACTGCATCAATCATAAAGTGCTTTGTTAGTACACACCAATTCTAATCACACCACACGGGTGGTCACCTTAATACATTGAGCATTGAGCCCTGCCCACAAACTACGAGAACTCAAACACTGCCCGCTTCGTTTGAACAAGTAAAGTGCAGAAATCACTACTACAATCAGCTGTATAGGAGGCTATCCAGATTGCACATATCACTAGCACTCCCCCGTCCCAATCGTTAATATTGCACACTGCCCAATTACAACAAATTGTCTCGATGGTAAAATATCAATAATCAGAAAAACATGACCTTAATCATATAAATTCACAGACATGATATAACTAAATAAAAACATACAAAAGTTTCATACATAAGAAAACAGTGGCTGGATGTCCAAACAGAGTACACAAACTGCAAAAACCTAAAAACAGAAACACACTTATTTATTTATCCCCATAACCCATACACCCTACTGATAATATACATTGTAAGCACTTATAAACCTTCGAACACTCACGAGACACGGCGTTCATTCACAAAAGGCTCCTAATGATCCTGTGTGCACTGAAGCACACAAACCAACGCGTACAGATGAAGGAACGCACGGGACCTGGTATAACAGCAGGCTACACATAAAACAAACATGAGTCTTTGCAAGGCCAAAGTCTAACAATTAATTTAATATCAGGCTAACAGATACCTACTTTGGGCTAAGCCACCCGCACCAACACACGGCAGCAATTATGCAAACGCCCTGTAACACCAGCACAGTCTGTTAAAAAAAAACCCCATGGGGTATAAATATACTCAGCGCGTAAAGCAGGGGACCATCTCAATGCCTTATTGGCTATACGCACCTGGCCACGAGAAAGAGAGAGAATTCCCGACGAATATCAAACTTGGTTCTGTTTACCCGCCCATTCTACAAAATAAACCACAATAAAAATCACACCACAGTATCCCACAACACACATCAAAACCACACTCTTTAAGGGAAGCATACTTACCGGCGTTAAACTCGGAAACGCTTCCACAATTGATTTACAGGTGACTGCACATGCACACACACACTTCAACACGCGGGACGCCAACACCTGGCTGCCTACGCTCATATAATCGCGGTTCCACTCCCCTCCGTTTCCTGTCCAAGCGGCCGACAAAACACAAAAACCCGCCCTTATGGACACCTGTACATTTAAGCCCTTGCTACTCGCTCCTGGGTCCTAAAGTCCCAATGGCTACATAAATATTATAATATTCCCCATATATCTAGCAACAGTTCAACTGCAATGTGACATTTATGCAACAATAACAAACTAATATGTAAACATTTCTTACCTTAAATCTTTCTGGTCTTCAAATCGCGTTCTTCTTCTTCTGAGGTAGCCTAAATCCAATGTAAGCTCTGGCGCGTCTTTCAAACTCGACGAAAAGTGAAGTGAAGTGTTTTGGTGTTTTGTTGTTGAGGTAACGAGCGCGTTCGCGTTCCATGTGGGGATTTGCATGTGAATATTTTTTGCGCGAGTAGGCGTGGCCAAATTAACTGTAATGAGCAAGCGTTTGAGAAGCTGGACATCTTGTTGGTTTTATACAAATTACTTAAACAGAAAATATTTGTTTTCGTTTTGAACCCGATCATTTAAAAGTACACACTTAAATGTTTATAAAGGTGTATGGCTCATAAATGTGTGACAAGTATTCGCTGAGTTTTGTTTCAGTTTATAGACGTGCTCAAGAAAAAAAAGTTCGCCGCGATGGAGAGGCAGAACGCACACCCTGTCTATTTTCTTTATTTTACAAAAGCACAATGTTTTGATTTGATTGTAAATGGACACATACAAAAGTAGAAATATCACAGATCATTTTTATATTTTTCTTTTTTCTGTATGACCATAAATGACGGAGTAATTTAAGTTTATAGTGCTACAATGTGGAGAAAATCCAGCAAAACGCGCCGGCGCGTTTGTCGACCTCGCGCGTTTGTCTTAAAGAGCAGTGTTATGCAAAACAAAATAACAACAAAATAATGAAAATTGTCATACAATCCCAGGGCGGAACCAACTCCTTGGTCCCGACCTGATCGTCACCAATCAAAACCAAAAATAACAAAAAAGTCACATAAATTCAGCAATATAATTCAATCACAATAAATGGAAAAATATATATAAATTCACTAATATGATAATTGGATTCAAAACAAAATACAAATTCAAAAGTACTCAGTCTTTGAAAGTAGTTAGAGAAATGAACAAGAAAAAGGAAACAACAAAAACTCAAAACATATCACGGAACAGAGTCACCGTTCGCTGGAAACAATTCACTTGAAATGGTTCACTTGAACGGCTCACTTAGAACGGTTCACTCAAGACGGTTCGATCGAGATGATTCACTCGAGACGACTCGCTCGTGACAGAACAGCACACACCAAAAACAGAACCAAAACAGAACCAAAACAGAACAGCAGCTGATGAGGCCCAGCGCGAACAAAGCCTTATGACGAAGCACAGGGCCGATAATGCTCATTCAGAAAGTCGGCATCGTCCTTATCGCATGCCTAAAAGCAAAACAGAAGGTGTTACACTGAAAGTTCTTCTCCCTTGGCTTACGCTCAAACAGTATACTCACAACAAAGCATGCTGTCCCAGAATCACTATCCCCAAGCTATGCGGTAGATGGAGTCGAAGGTCTCCGACAAGCTCATTGGCATGAAGCGCCGATAGATCGTACACTAAGCATACAGATCAGTCAGATTACTCGCCTAGTCAAAGCAAACAATAAAACTTCATCTACAAACCACCATCGCATACAAATACTTCTCTTCCCTGTCTCAAATGTCCACATTCAACTCTCCAAACAAGCACATAGACCCGCCAACAGCACCGCCAGTGGATAGACAGCTTCTGCAAATTTTTACAAGCAGCACATTTTACGCTGACTCCAACAGAAAGCAGCAGGGTGCATGGATGATGTCACGACCCCGGATAATGACGCATATCAAGGAACTGGTAGCTCATGCTCTTATACGCACCGGACGCCTGGCCATTGGCCAAACACTAAACGATGACGTAGGAGGTAGGAGGGGTAATAACCCTTCCTGCTACACTGAGATGAGGAATATATACTGTATGTGTTTTGTCAAAAATAAAGTCATCAACTAACTAATGAATCCTTTACTTTGAAATACGTATGATAAAATGTATACTTTAGTTTTGAAAGACGTTGACTAGTTTTGAATAGATTATAAAGTTTTTACTGTACAATAGACTGCCACATCAAATAAGCTTTTGTTTGCCAATTTTGCTCATATGTTAAATATAGTATGTTTTGTCAAAAATAAAGTCATCAAATAATACGTTTTGTATACTTTAGTTTTTACAAAGAAAGATTACACTTGAATTGTTGTTGTAATTGTAACCTTTTTAATAAAAAAAATATATTTACAAGGTAGATGTAAACAAACTATTAAAAGGTAAATATAATTTTTTTCTTTAAATAATTTGTATTGTGTTTTATTAGTGACAAATTTGGGGAGATGATAAATATTCCAAAACTGAAAATACAGTATGAGAATTAACTGCACAATTACTGGACATGTTTACCTTGGATATTATACAATTTGCAAGCACAATTTGTGGAAAAATAAAAAAAATTGCGATGCTTCCAACTGTGAACCAATTTGGTAGTGTGTGTATATATATATATATATATATATATATATATATATACAGATGTGGCCTTTAAAAATGCGCGTCTCAGAGAGAAGAATGCCGCGAGCACTTCCGAAATTCTGCGGGATCGTGCAGAAGGGGGATTAGGTGTTGGACGCAGGAAATACTAAAACCTGTAGATGGCAGTCGTGTTTCATGTGGCCATACTGAGTTGACGAAGTATGACGAAGACAATGTTTTCTTTTGCCAGTTACATAAACAGTCACATATTCTTCATAAAAATCCGACTCAAACGCGCATCATTTGTCTTTTTTTTTCTGTGTACTTACAGTAGAAGAGACGTGATGTATGATAACTGAGTCTTATAACACAATAATTTGCGAAGACCTTTTAAGAGACCGAGAGCATTTGTGCAATATCATTATCTAATTTTACATTTAGTTCCTTTTTGCATCTTAACGTTTTAAATAGCTTTAACATGGTTGTAATGCGCTTTTCTGCATTACTGTACAGTACTTTTTATATTATCATGTTTCCCTTATAGGCGTCGATTTCGGTGGGGACGGTGGGTACGCACCCACCAGAGTCATTTTGTACCCACCACTTTTAACTTCCGTCCATATTAATTTGACTTTTGGTTCGATTTTTTTGACCGTTTTCAGTGGTTATGAGGAGCAATATGAGAGAGAAATTTGGTAATCATTGTCTGACCCAACAAAAAAACATTATAATATTCATTTTATTTTAATTTTCGTGTTCGCATTTATGAGGGAAAAAACAACGTGTCAGTTTACGGTTACGGATGTGAGCGCTCTGAAAGCGGCACTAAAAGACTGCTTTAAAACTTTCACAGAGACCTCAAACAGAACAGCTGCCTTTCTTTAAATTGAATTTCGTTTTGTATTAATTATATCTTAATTTTAATCAATGTTTCATAAACCAATTGCCTGGATTTAAGAAGTAAATATAGCAGACAATCACGACATTGGAGGCGCCGGCGAGTGAACTGGAGTTCGTCTCATAAATGAACCGAAACTCAGCATATAATGCACATTCACATTCACAGCGTATTTAGACACATTTAGACGCATTCATAATCATTACTTTTACCGGTTCTTTGTGGCAAGCTTTATGCGTGCGGTCGTGCGCTTGAGTGCGGCTATATTACGTAAATGCTCATTATCCTGTAGGCTATATAAGTAGGCTAATTAAATTAATATAAAGGGGTGATTTGTCCACTAATTACTTAAATGAACAACTAGCCTAGTCGACTAGAAAAAAAACTTTTAGTTGGAAGCAGACCTTATTCCACATATTTTCGAACCAGGCAACAGGACATCTGTGTTGAGAGAGGGACCCTGCGGAATGAACGAGCGGAGCGGAATATTCAGAAATGCGTTCTCCACTCACAAGCTCTGATCAGAACAAACCTGAACCTCACTGTCTGCTGAACTTGCGCAGAATCATCAAAATATAATATTTTCTAAAGAAGAATTTTTAAACTTTATTGGTGGTAGTTGAGAAGAATTCCTCTTTCCATATCTAAATCATTTTGAGCCCAATATAAATGTAGGCTATCATATTGTTATTCTTATTATATAAGAATAATACGTTTTTTTTGTTTTTGTTTTTTTTTACAACATTTTTAACATATAGAGAATATAAGTTTAGCGTGTTGTGTGTATTTCCTAATAATAAGCTTTTGGTGAAATTGCAACAAAACTAAAACTGCATAAAAACATAAAAAACGTCATTACTTTTTAAATTCTTATTCACTCTTTGTTTAGCGATGTTTATAAATATACTTTTTATTTTGCATTTTGTTGACAAACTGTCCTACACTGAGGCCACATCCACAGAAAGCCAGAGCTTTCCCTATCCGATATTTTTTTTTCCCCGTTCAAAAAAAAAATTCCGTAAACATGGCGTCGTCTCAAGAAATATCTACACACGAAACCACTGAAACCGACTCAAAACGATGTAGCCTAGTATATATACCAGACCAGGCGCTGTAATTCTGCCACAGACATACGTACACTAAAAACGGAGAAGACTTAAAGCATGCGCATAAACCTTGCGCGCTGTATATGTGACCAGGGGATGAGGGCGTTATTCCCTTCTTTTAACCTACCACCCCGAGGAGCAAACCACACCCACCAATAAAGTTCAGAGGCTTGTCAAGTGAGTTTAAAACAAAGAATTTATTGAAGTCTCAATAGTTAAAATGTCTCTGGAAGCAAGGCAACTGTCTTCTACTACGATATATCTCTGGAAGCAGAACAACTGCTTTTCTCCACGTTGTGTCTCCAAGCCCGGCTTAAGTCCGAAGTTCCTCCACGCTCCCCCACTTGGAGGGTGCTGCCACTCAGCTGAATTGGTTCCTCCCACAGCAGGTAACCAGCAGTGTGGTGTCACCGGCTTGCTCTCTGACCCTCAGCTGACCGCTTAGTCTGCCACGGCCCCGTCAACGAAGCCTGGGGGAAATCCACAGCAAACGTAGAATACTCTTTGAAACAAAAGAAAATACCACAACACCCCAAGGTTCAAGTGAGGTCTCACCACAATCTTCACACCAATAATCAGCAGGCTGTCGACTCGGAACAATGACAGGCAGGCGGCGCCGGCGACACTGAGATGGACTATTCCATTATTTACATGTCAGGGAGGAGACAAACTGGATGATAGATTTACAGTTGCCTGGCTGGAGCAAAGAGCTGGGATCCTTAAGCGGCAATGCAGACTGATGATAGCGAGACACAGGGTAGAATATTACATTAACCCTTATGTGCTGTTGGGGATGTTTTCATCCACTATGGGGTATTTTTTTGTCTAAATTTGGCCATAACTTTCTCTGTGTTTCAGCAAATGGAATGATTTTTGGTGACAAATCTTATTTTGACACATATTTTGGGAAAATGCTTTGAAATTTTTCAAAAACTCAACAGTACACTGTGGGCAAATTTACTACCCTTTCGTTATGTTTGTGGCTGAAAACAGCCACTACTTTAAACTGCTGTAAAAATATATCAGATAAATATTTTTTTCAAATTTTTTTGCATAAATCTATTAATCAACCTCCGTCCTGCTCAAAAATACTAAATGTGTAAAAAAAAATCAAGATTTTAACTCTTTAATTGCCAAATTCGTAAATGATGTCACTGATTTGGGAAAAAAACACACACAAAATGACTAATTTTCAATATAAAATGTGATTGTGGACTGGATTTTTTTTAACCTTTTATCACAGTCTTGGACATGTCAAAGATCAGAAACAACATTAGTTTTGATGCATTGTTAGTTTTTGTGCAGCATCAGATTTTAACTTTTTCTCCCTCATTTACTGTTTGTGGCTGTTTTTGCCCCATTGACTTCCATTATAACCACATTTTTTGATTGCAAAGCCATGACACCATATAATCATGCATTTTTGATTGTTGGTGGTTTTCCCTGTTGGGAAGAGGTACAATTTGTAATTTTTACTGTTGATAACCAGGTGGAACCATTAACCCTTTAGATAGGCCTGTGCAAAAAAAAGCTTAGTTTCTGGCTTTTACATGGAGTTATATGAAGTGTATATGGAGTATAATAGCATAATAAAGTGTGTGTGTGTGTGTGTGTGTGTGTGTGTGTGTGTGTGTGTGTGTGTGTGTGTGTGTGTGTGTGTGTGTGTGTGTACTCACCTTGATGCGTCTGAGAAAATCAAAATATGCACCTCAGCTCTCAGAACTACATGGAGTAAACAAAAACAAAGTAAGTGTATTTATGCATCTGCTGCCTTTTGATGGTGAGAAATGCAGACTAAACAAATACAAAGCAAGTGGATTTAAACACTTGCATGCAAGCCTACTGGTCATTTGATGGTGAGAAGAGCAGCAAGCAACATGAGAAAGGGCTTGACTTGTAGTGAAGTTTCAGAGATGATTATGCAGCCTGACCCCTCCAGCGAGCTGCACGATGTATCGTCTTCTCCCTCTGACACCACAGACTCAGGAGAGTCAGATCCTGATTTGGATGTGGCACCCTCATCATCCTCTCTAGCTTCCACTGAAGGCGAGGAGGATTCGGAGGATCCTGGATCTGGGTGGATTGGGAGAAATGGCGAAGTGTGGTTTTCCACCAACGCGGAGACAACTCCCTTTCTTCAGCCTGCCAACTCCCGTGACTCCAGGGCCGACGTGCTATGCCATCGCAAGCGTCCAGAACATGGATTCTGTGTTCAATCTGTCTTTTACGGAGTAAAAATAGGAGGGGAAGGCGATGATCCCACAGGCAACGTGTGGACTCCCCTCTGGACCTGTAGACGCCGGCCAAAATCAGTAGCCCCCATGTAGGCACGGAGATCTGTGGAGTCCACCCCGTTTCTCATTGTGCGGCGCCCATGGAGGTTGGTCATGCTGACAATGAGGTCAATCATCTCCTCAGTAAAAAAACGAATCCGTTGAACACAGAATTCATGTTCTAGATCCTTGCGATGGCATAGCGCGTCGGCCTTGGAGTCACACCTCTGACAGGCTGAAGAAAGGGAGTTGACTGAAAACCACACTTCGCCATTTCTCCCAATCCACCCAGATCCAGGATCCTCCGAATCCTCCTCGCCTTCAGTGGAAGCTAGAGAGGATGATGAGGGTGCCACATCCAAATCAGGATCTGACTCTCCAGAGTGTGTGGTGTCAGAGGGAGAAGACGATACATCGTGCAGCTCGCTGGAGGGGTCAGGCTGCATAATCATCTCTGAAACTTCACTACAAGTCAAGCCCTTTCTCATGTTGCTTGCTGCTCTTCTCACCATCAAATGACCAGCAGGCTTGCATGCAAGTGTTTAAATCCACTTGCTTTGTATTTGTTTAGTCTGCATTTCTCACCATCAAAAGGCAGCAGATGCATAAATACACTTACTTTGTTTTTGTTTACTCCATGTAGTTCTGAGAGCTGAGGTGCATATTTTGATTTTCTCAGACGCATCAAGGTGAGTACACACACACACACACACACACACACACACACACACACACACACACACACACACACACACACACACTTTATTATGCTATTATACTCCATATACACTCCATGTAAAAGCCAGAAACTAAGCTTTTTTTTGCACAGGCCTATCTAAAGGGTTAATGGTTCCACCTGGTTATCAACAGTAAAAATTACAAATTTTACCTCTTCCCAACAGGGAAAACCACCAACAATCAAAAATGCATGATTATATGGTGTCATAACTTTGCAATCAAAAAATGTGGTTATAATGGAAGTCAATGGGGCAAAAACAGCCACAAACAGTAAATGAGGGAGAAAAAGTTCAAATCTGATGCTGCACAAAAACTAACAATGCATCAAAACTAATGTTGTTTCTAATCTTTGACATGTCCAAGACTGTGATAAAAGGTAAAAAAAAATCCAGTCCACAATCACATTTTATATTGAAAATTAGTCATTTTGTGTTTTTTTTTTCCCAAATCAGTGACATCATTTACGAATTTGGCAATTAAAGAGTTAAAATCCTGAATTTTTTTTAAACATTTAGTATTTTTGAGCAGGACTGAGGCTGATTAATAGATTTATGCAAAAAAATTTGAAAAAAATATTTATCTGATACATTTTTACAGCAGTTTAAAGTAGTGGCTGTTTTCAGCCACAAACATAACGAAAGGTTGTAAATTTAAACGATGCACAAGGGTTAAGGCTGGTGGGTCACAACAGCAATGCACGCCCAATCTGGAAGTCAGTAGAATAGCACAGTAAGGCAATTAAGTCGTTGACTACGACACTAGCACGACGACAGTATGCACATCCAGTATGGGGGTCGATAGAGTAGTACAGTGAGGCTGTTAAGTCGTTGGCGACGGCACCAGCAAGACAGCAAGATGCACATCCAGTATGGAAGTCAATAGAACAGTGCAATGGGGCAGGTGGATCGTTGGCTACAGCACCAGCAAGACAGCAGTATACACATCCAGTATGGAAGTCGATAGAACAGTGCAATGAGGCAGGTAAGTCGTTGGCTACAACACTAGCAAGACAGCAGTATACACATCCAGTATGGAAGTCGATATAACAGTGCAATGGGGCAGGTGAATCGTTGGCTACAGCACTAGCAAGACAGCAGTATGCACATCCAGTATGGAAGTCGATAGAACAGTGCGATGGGGCAGGTAAATCGTTGGCTACAGCACTAGCAAGACAGCAGTATGCACATCCAGTATGGAAGTCAATAGAACAGTGCAATGGGGCAGATAAATCGTTGGCTACAGCACTAGCAAGACAGCAGTATGCACATCCAGTATGGAAGTCAATAGAGCAGTGAAATGGGGCAGGTGAATCGTTGGCTACAGCACTAGCAAGACAGCAGTATGCACATCCAGTATGGAAGTCAATAGAGCAGTGAAATGGGGCAGGTGAATCGTTGGCTACAGCACTAGCAAGACAGCAATATGCACATCCAGTATGAAAGTCGATAGGACAGTGCAATGAGGCAGGTAAATCGTTGGCTACAGCACTAGCAAGACAGCAGTATGCACATCCAGTATGGAATTCAATAGAGCAGTGAAATGGGGCAGGTGAATCGTTGGCTACAGCACTAGCAAGACAGCAGTATGCACATCCAGTATGGAAGTCAATAGAGCAGTGAAATGGGGCAGGTGAATCGTTGGCTACAGCACTAGCAAGACAGCAGTATGCACATCCAGTATGGAAGTCGATAGAACAGTGCAATGAGGCAGGTAAATCGTTGGCTACAGCACTAGCAAGACAGCAGTATGCACATCCAGTATGGAAGTCACTAGAGCAGTGAAATGGGGCAGGTGAATCGTTGGCTACAGCACTAGCAAGACAGCAGTATGCACATCCAGTATGGAAGTCAATAGAGCAGTGAAATGGGGCAGGTGAATCGTTGGCTACAGCACTAGCAAGACAGCAATATGCACATCCAGTATGAAAGTCGATAGGACAGTGCAATGAGGCAGGTAAATCGTTGGCTACAGCACTAGCAAGACAGCAGTATGCACATCCAGTATGGAAGTCAATAGAGCAGTGAAATGGGGCAAGTGAATCCTTGGCTACAGCACTAGCAAGACAGCAATATGTTTGTGTAGGAATGTTCACTTAGCTTCGTAGCTCAGCCGATCTCTCTCTTGCCTCGTCAGATTCGGTAATCCACAATCCCAGGCAGTCCTGCTTCTACGTCACTCGTGCTCGTTATCCTCTCTTTATTACAAACTCCACCGTTGCGTCCCCAGCCAGCACCCGGTCGGAAATCCAGAACTCGCCGCAAATCCGTCTCACCCCACACTCTCTCAACTCAAAGACTGTAAGTCACAAGCTTAAAAACACATTGACGAGTCTTGTTAGCCAATCACTAAACCCCACACTTCCCTCTTGCACACCTGTCCATCGTCAGCGATAAGGACATCACGTGTAAAATGCCGGCTTTGTTTTGGTCCGTCTTTTAATGCCTCCTCCTTATGGGAAACAAAACTCTGTAATTTTAGTTCCACCCCACAACATGTGGTCACCTGGTGACATCCTCCCCCACTCAAATGTTCTCGTCCCGAGGACCGTGCTTAAGTGGCCCAGCTACCGTACCTCTCCGGAGGTCTCCCTTGATTGACTCGCCGGGCCCGTCTGGGTTCAGGGTCCAGGTCCGGGTTATTCCCTCCTTCTGCTGGCCCCATGGTAACTGGAGCCCAAGCCCATGCCATCAATGGTTCTGGTGCGGATGCCGGCTGTCCTTGAGTCCTGAGGGTCACCTCAGGGTAGTTGGGGCATGGCCGTAACAAATTACGATGTAAAACTCGGTCCTGTCCCGATCTCCCCTCAGGTCTCACCTTATAGACTGGCTGGTCTGGTCTAGAACGGCTCACCACCACATATGGTGTTTGCTCCCAGCGGTCGCTGAGCTTTCCTTTCCCTTGCCGACGGTTGTCTAAAACCAACACTCGCTCCCCAGGAAGCAAAGGTGCATCTCGGGCCGTCCGATCATACTGATGTTTGTTCCGCGCTGCTGCAGCCCCTAGATGTTCAGAAACTTTGTGATAAGCATACTCAAGTTTTTGATGATGCTGACTCACCCATTCTGTCAGGCTCCGGACTCCTTCAGACCCGGCTGTGCCCAGGAGTAAATCAATGGGAAGGCGCACATGTCGTCCAAACATCAAGTAGGCGGGGGCGTAACTGGTGGAACTATGGACGCTGTTGTTATATGCCTGAATCAACGAGGGGAGGTACTCCACCCACCTACTCTGCTGGTCCACTTCCAAAGTTCCCAACAAGCTCAGCAAGGTCTGGTTGAATCTTTCACACCCCCCGTTCCCCTGGGGGTGGTAAGGTGTGGTATGTGTCTTTTTGCACCCATAGACTTGACACAACTCCCGGATCACAGCCGACTCAAAATTTGGCCCCTGGTCAGAATGCAACACTTCAGGGCAACCAAACGACTGGATCACATTGTTCCAGAGTGCTCTCGCAGTGGTCAGGGCAGTCTGGTCCACCGTAGGAATGGCCCATGCATACTTAGTAAAGAGGTCTGTTACAACCAAGATGTTCTGATATCTGTCCGTTGGTCGTCCCAGGGTCAGAAAGTCTGTAGCTAGGATGTGGAGAGGAGCTTTGGGCACTTCTGGGACCAAAGGGGCCCTATCATTGGGTCTGGTCTTTCGGAGGGTACAGCGAGCACATCTCTGGATAAATTGATGCACCGAGGCCTCCATCCGTGGCCAATAGAAGGAACGGCGAAGCAAGGACAGAGTCCGTTCCTGGCCTTGATGGCCCATCTGCGAATGGTAGGCCTCTAGCAAGGACTGAATCTGGGTCTGGGGGACCACAATCTGGGAGAGCGTAGCGTTAGTCATATGTTCATGAACACTGCGGCATACCACTCCTTCTCGCAGGCTCAAGCGCGTCCACTGCCCCAATAGTTTCCTCACCATCTGTGTCTGAGCTCTTCTTTCCGGTGCTGCCGGCAGCGCCCTCTTCTCGAGGTACCGACAGACGGTGGCCAAGTCCTGATCTTCTTTCTGACGGTCCTGCCAACGGCCCGGGTTCCAACCCCAAATGGTAGGGACAGGGCCTTCAGCTGTTCCTGGAGCCTCCACAATCCCCACCAGCAACCCACCTTCCTCTGGAACTGTATATGCTGTAATACCGGAAGGGCCTTCGCCTGCAGAAGGGAGCCTAGAGAGTACATCAGCATTAACATGTTGTCTACCGGGCCGGTATTTGATGTCATAATCAAAGTTGGCCAGCTGGGCAGCCCATCTCTGTTCCACCGCCCCCAGTTTAGCAGTGCGCAGGTGAACCAGGGGATTATTGTCAGTCACTACAGTCACTTTTGCCCCCCACAAATAGTCCTTAAACTTCTCCGTCAGCGCCCACTTCAGAGCCAAAAGCTCAAGCTTAAAAGAGCTGTAATTAGAGTCATTGCGCTCAGCTGGATGCAGGCTCCGACTAGCATAGGCAATCACCCGCTCTGCCCCTCCTTGGTGTTGAGCCAGCACTGCCCCCAGTCCACAATTGCTAGCATCAGTGTAGACGATGAAGGGTTTTGTGAAGTCTGCATATGCTAAGATGGGTGCCTGAAGTAGCTCCTGTTTGAGCTTTTGGAATGCTATAGCGCACTCGGGGCTCCACACTATGTGGGGAGACCCTCGACCCCTGGGACGTCCAGTGCCCACTAGCAGTTCGTTTAGAGGTTTCGCAATTTTGGAGAAGTCTTTAATAAAGCGCCTGTAGTATCCCGCAAACCCCAAGAAGGACCGCACCTGTCGGACAGTGGTTGGCGGCTGCCACTCCTGCACAGCTGCGACCTTCTCTGGGTCGGGGGACACACCCTCACAGCTCACACAGTGGCCAAGGTACTTGACCTCTTTCTGGAAGAGTTGGCATTTCTCTGGCCGCAACTTCAATCCATACTGTTCCATGGCACGGAATACCTCCTCTAAGTGGGTCAGGTGGGTGGTGAAATCTGCAGAAAAGACAATAACATCATCCAAGTACACAAGGGTAGACTCAGCTAGCTGGCCCCCCAAACACCGCTGCATGAGCCTCTGGAAGGTGGCCGGGGCGTTACACAAACCAAAAGGCATTCTATCCCATTCGAAGAGACCAAACGGGGTTGTAAATGCTGTCTTCTCCCGATCACCTTCCTCCACTTGCACTTGCCAGTAGCCGCTGGCAAGATCCAAGGTGGAATACCATGCTGCCTGGGTCAGGCTAGTAAGAGAGTCCTCTATTCTAGGGAGGGGAAAAGCATCCTTCCTAGTTAAACTGTTTAGCTTTCTGTAGTCCACGCAAAATCTCCATGCCCCAGTTTTTTTCTGCACTAAGACAATGGGAGCCGACCATGGACTACTGCTCTCACGGATAATGCCCCCTTCCAACATACCTTGCAACAAGGTGCGGATCTCCTGATATAACGTAGGAGGTACAGGCCGGTAACGTTCACGGACAGGGGCTGCGTCGCCAGTGGGGATCTGATGTTTGACAACACTAGTACACCCGTAGTCCTCTTCATGAGCAGAAAAGACATGTTGCCACTGGGTCAAAAACTGCTGCAGCTTTACTTTCTGGTCCACCTCCAGAGCTTCCCCCTGCAAGGATTCACAGCATAGATGTTCAGGTACGTCAACCGCCCGCCCATCTACTCGTAGTCCGGTCTGTAGGACCCCAACTTCAACCACCCCGGGACTCACTAAGGTGCATTGGATGTCTCTCCCTTCCCTCACCTGTTCGGCCCCTACGGTGGTAACCTGGGCAAGCCCCTGATGCCGATGGATAGTCACCGGGTATGGCTGCACATTTCGCACCCTTACTGGAACACGGCCCCGGTGCGCTATGGCCAGGGTGCGGGCTACCTCAATATTTGGACTCCCACCATGCGGTTCCACGACCACCCAGCCGTCCAGTCCATACGTCCGGGCTGGTAGTCTGGCCCAAATCAGTGCCTCACTGCAACCAGGGATGGTGATAGCATAACGACATGCTGCCCGAGCGGTGTCTACACGTTCGTTGTGGGCCATGGCAGTCGAGATCCGACGGCAGTCAGCTAAGACCGGCTCCCAGTCCTTATCTTCCAGAGTTCTTGTGTGACTGGTCCCAGTGGGGCAGCTAGCCGGGAACAAATTCCTCCAACACACTGTGAGAACATTCATACCTAACAAAGCTCGATGAGTTCCCAAACAGTGATCTTTAACAATGACAATTCCTTTTTCAGGCACCTGAATGCCTCGTATCTGTAGGTCAGTAACCAAATAGCCCACATATGGTATGTCAAGCCCATTTACTCCCCGTAAGGTCAGCCAAGGGATCTCACCCCCCTGTACCTGCGGTTGGTCGAACAGTTCCTTACAAAGGCTTTCAGAGAACAGGGTGACTTGTGATCCTGTATCAACCAAACACCGGACCGTTTGGTTGTTTACACGGATCTCAACTGTAGGGCATTGCCCAACTAGGGCACTCTTCGGATAAAACAAGGGATTGTCTGATGGCTCCCCGGACACTTGCCCCACAGTGGCCGGGCGATCTAAAAATCCACTTGGGAGGCGCGTCGAGAGGTGCAATGGCGGCTGATATGTCCAGCAAGTCCGCAGCGATTACAAATGGGTTGGCCCTGTCCGTCCCACTGAAACCTGGAATTGGATGGTCGGCCCGGCTGCGGTCTACCCCTCCATGCTCCATCTGAGTGGGACCTCTCACGAGGTAAAGGAGGACCAAGGCGACGGGTCTCTCGAAGTTCTGCCAGGAGAGTTCTTGACAACTCACTCATCTGTTCCTTTACATCCTTCATAATTTCCTCCCGTAGCTCTCTCTTCCACTCGGCCACTGGAACTGGGTTTGGGGCTGTGGAACTCACAGCCATGCAGTCAGCGACCGGCCCACCAGTTTCCAGCTGGTCCATCTCCAGCGCTAAAGCCTCCTTCCGCACGGCTTCGAAACTCAAAGTTGGATCCCGCCGTAACTGTAGCTTCAGAGTCTGTCGGATGGGGCCGTCTCGCAACCCCATAATAAACTGATCACGTGCCAAGTGGTCGTCCTCCGCCAACCCTGAATCATCACGGCTCCTCAGCCGAGTAAACAGCTCCCTGACCTGTAGCGAGAAAGAACGGAGTGACTGTTTAGGCGTCTGACGGCAATTGAAGAATTGTGCCCTCAAGACTGCCGCTGGAGTGTTATCGCCATACAACTCTTGAAGGAGGCCAAAAATCTTTCCAGCCGTGTTACGCTCACCTACAGCGACTGCTAGCACCTCTCTCTTCGCTTCTCCTTCTAGGGATCCCAGCGCGAATTGAACTTGTTGTTGTTCACTCAGTCCCTGTAGGCCTGCGAGGTACTTGGTCTGTGACATCCACTCCCCAAACGTCAACTCTGAGCCCCGGCCCCCAAACCTAGGTGCCCACGGGGCGCCCATAAAGACAGGCATTGCTGCAGGTCGGCGCGTCTCTTCGTCTACCATACTGGAGGGGTGGTTGCTCCACTCGGGGCAGTGATCCTGCCGACTACGCCAAATGTGACCAGGAGATGAGGGCGTTATTCCCTTCTTTTAACCTACCACCCCGAGGAGCAAACCACACCCACCAATAAAGTTCAGAGGCTTGTCAAGTGAGTTTAAAACAAAGAATTTATTGAAGTCTCAATAGTTAAAATGTCTCTGGAAGCAAGGCAACTGTCTTCTACTACGATATATCTCTGGAAGCAGAACAACTGCTTTTCTCCACGTTGTGTCTCCAAGCCCGGCTTAAGTCCGAAGTTCCTCCACGCTCCCCCACTTGGAGGGTGCTGCCACTCAGCTGAATTGGTTCCTCCCACAGCAGGTAACCAGCAGTGTGGTGTCACCGGCTTGCTCTCTGACCCTCAGCTGACCGCTTAGTCTGCCACGGCCCCGTCAACGAAGCCTGGGGGAAATCCACAGCAAACGTAGAATACTCTTTGAAACAAAAGAAAATACCACAACACCCCAAGGTTCAAGTGAGGTCTCACCACAATCTTCACACCAATAATCAGCAGGCTGTCGACTCGGAACAATGACAGGCAGGCGGCGCCGGCGACACTGAGATGGACTATTCCATTATTTACATGTCAGGGAGGAGACAAACTGGATGATAGATTTACAGTTGCCTGGCTGGAGCAAAGAGCTGGGATCCTTAAGCAGCAATGCAGACTGATGATAGCGAGACACAGGGTAGAATATTACATTAAGGCTGGTGGGTCACAACAGCAATGCACGCCCAATCTGGAAGTCAGTAGAATAGCACAGTAAGGCAATTAAGTCGTTGACTACGACACTAGCACGACGACAGTATGCACATCCAGTATGGGGGTCGATAGAGTAGTACAGTGAGGCTGTTAAGTCGTTGGCGACGGCACCAGCAAGACAGCAAGATGCACATCCAGTATGGAAGTCAATAGAACAGTGCAATGGGGCAGGTGGATCGTTGGCTACAGCACCAGCAAGACAGCAGTATACACATCCAGTATGGAAGTCGATAGAACAGTGCAATGAGGCAGGTAAGTCGTTGGCTACAACACTAGCAAGACAGCAGTATACACATCCAGTATGGAATTCAATAGAGCAGTGAAATGGGGCAGGTGAATCGTTGGCTACAGCACTAGCAAGACAGCAGTATGCACATCCAGTATGGAAGTCAATAGAGCAGTGAAATGGGGCAGGTGAATCGTTGGCTACAGCACTAGCAAGACAGCAGTATGCACATCCAGTATGGAATTCAATAGAGCAGTGAAATGGGGCAGGTGAATCGTTGGCTACAGCACTAGCAAGACAGCAGTATGCACATCCAGTATGGAAGTCAATAGAGCAGTGAAATGGGGCAGGTGAATCGTTGGCTACAGCACTAGCAAGACAGCAGTATGCACATCCAGTATGGAAGTCGATAGAACAGTGCAATGAGGCAGGTAAATCGTTGGCTACAGCACTAGCAAGACAGCAGTATGCACATCCAGTATGGAAGTCACTAGAGCAGTGAAATGGGGCAGGTGAATCGTTGGCTACAGCACTAGCAAGACAGCAGTATGCACATCCAGTATGGAAGTCAATAGAGCAGTGAAATGGGGCAGGTGAATCGTTGGCTACAGCACTAGCAAGACAGCAATATGCACATCCAGTATGAAAGTCGATAGGACAGTGCAATGAGGCAGGTAAATCGTTGGCTACAGCACTAGCAAGACAGCAGTATGCACATCCAGTATGGAAGTCAATAGAGCAGTGAAATGGGGCAAGTGAATCCTTGGCTACAGCACTAGCAAGACAGCAATATGTTTGTGTAGGAATGTTCACTTAGCTTCGTAGCTCAGCCGATCTCTCTCTTGCCTCGTCAGATTCGGTAATCCACAATCCCAGGCAGTCCTGCTTCTACGTCACTCGTGCTCGTTATCCTCTCTTTATTACAAACTCCACCGTTGCGTCCCCAGCCAGCACCCGGTCGGAAATCCAGAACTCGCCGCAAATCCGTCTCACCCCACACTCTCTCAACTCAAAGACTGTAAGTCACAAGCTTAAAAACACATTGACGAGTCTTGTTAGCCAATCACTAAACCCCACACTTCCCTCTTGCACACCTGTCCATCGTCAGCGATAAGGACATCACGTGTAAAATGCCGGCTTTGTTTTGGTCCGTCTTTTAATGCCTCCTCCTTATGGGAAACAAAACTCTGTAATTTTAGTTCCACCCCACAACATGTGGTCACCTGGTGACATATACAACAATAATATTAGGCACAGTAGCTTCTTTTTTTCTTTTCTTTTTTTATCAAGAACTTTGTTGAACAATATGAACAACCATAAATGGTCTGGTACAAAATATGAGTCACGATATTCGATAGTTAACGGACGCATAAAGCTTGCCACAAAGAACCGGCAAAAGTAATCATGTGTCAAATATAGCAAGGAGACATTTTAATTGTTTATTAATAAACTAGTGTTGTATGTGTCAGTCAAAGATGTTGACAATGCTGACTCGTCATCTTCGCAGATGAACGTGCCAATAGAGAGAAATGCACACTTCATACGGATTACATAAGAGAGTTGTCTGTTTCTTTTCGTTTTGAATTGTTTTGTTTAAAAGTGGACATTTCAAGCTTTCTAGATACATTTCTGAGTTTCGGTTCATTTATGAGACGAGCTCAGTTCACGAGCAATGCAAGATATATCGCGCCGGTGCCTCCATTTCCTGATTAAATCGTCTTAAATGCGTCTCCGTGTGGACAGAAACCAATGTAATCTTCCTGATTTAATCACGTAAAACACAAGTCTAAACACAAGCACCACTCGATGGTAACCACAAACCTCCAAGAGTTTGTAAACCAATTTTTTGTAAAACATATTTAATACTTTACTTACAAATTCAAAAAAAATTTTTTTTTACAGTGTATAAATAAAACGACATGAAGGAAGTTATTTCCAAAATGTAATTAATTGCACAGTCTTTGTTTTAGCTGCTTGTTTTAGCTGCTACCAATTGACACAGAGTCAAGAATTTACAAACCACCCACCCCCCAGGTCTGCCGATTCTTTATCAACCCCCAATGCTAATCGATCTCCTCTCAGGGAATAAAAAGAAAACCGGTTTTTCCTGTTTTCACCAGCGCGTGGGCGGGGTTTGAATCCCTTGCAGTTCCTTTGTTTAAATGTTATTTAAGCAAATCTACTATAGCGGAGAGCGGGGCACAAAGAAACGCTTTTTGACTTTCTCAGTTTGTGTAAATCTACGTATGGTTCAGAGTATTTATTTTTTCCCACATTCATTTCCCACATGTCTAGTACAATTATGTGTTTTTGTTTAATCAATACAGTATATACTTTTTTTCTTGATATACCCCAAAAGAATGAAAGTGAAATGTGACAACATGCTCCATAGGTGGGGTACATTGTAACATGTGCAGGGGCACATTGTAACATGACCATATGACAGCTTAAAATGTTATCTGATCTAATAAAAAAAATATATACAAAACAAAACAATATTTTCTAAATAAAATACAATAAAAAAAAAATTTCATATAAAATAATGGCAATTTTTAATAATTAAATATAAACTATTTTTTGAGTTTTGACTACGAACACACAGCTATACAACATAGTTCAAAACAAATAAATAATTAGTAATTTCTGAACATTGACTCTCAGTCTTTATTCACCTTTTTCTCACGTTTTCTCAATAGAATTAATAAAAGTATAGAATATAGCATATTTCTAATAGGGGCACATTGTAACGCAGTGTGACAACATGCCCCCGCCTGCACAACTGAGATTTAAACCCTGCTAGTGTCTTCTGCTAGTTAGCGAAGCATTAAATAACTATCTCAACTGTTAAATAACATCTTAAAGATTAAAATAATATCAGATTTGTCTTATTTTAAATAAACACAAAAAATAGAGATGAAAAATTTACTTAAGTAAGAAATTTACTTTTGCTATGGTTTAATAAATGTCTATGGATATCTTCCAAAAAATAAATAATTTTGGCGGATTTTTTTTTTCTATATAGTGTTGATATGGCAACTAGTAAATACACAAAGTTTCGTCATCCAAGCATGTGCAGAAGTATTTAAAACAAGCGTGTTACAACTAACCCCGCGTTAGGTTGTGCCCCGCGCTCCCCCTATACATACGCTTAAGTTATTTCAAATTAGTGTTTATAACTTAATTTGTTGATATCGCGTAACTTAATTTGACATACAGTATGTTGATATAACCAACTTACATTGTAGCCTAGTAGATTAGATTGCATGCCAGGAAGAGGCTTAGCCTATGCTTTGTATTAAGTAATGAGCGTTTACTATAATATAGCCGCACTCAAGCGCATGACCGCACGCATAAAGCTTGCCACAAAAAAACCCGGTAAAAGTAATGATTATGAATGCGTCTAAATGTGTCTAAATACGCTGTGAATGTGAATGTGCATTATACGCCGAGTTTCGGTTCATATGAGACGAACTCCAGTTCACTCGCCGGCGCCTCCAATGTCGTGATTGTCTGCTATATTTACTTCTTAAATCCAGGCAATTGGTTCACGAAACATTGATTAAAATTAAGATATAATTAATACAAAACGAAATTCAATTTAAAGAAAGGCAGCTGTTCTGTTTGAGGTCTCTGTGCAAGTTTTAAAGCAGTCTTTTAGTGCCGCTTTCAGAGGGCTCACGTCCATAACCGTAAACTGACACGTTGTTTTTTCCCTCATAAATGCGAACACGAAAATTAAAATAAAATGAATATTATAATGTTTTTTTTGTTGTGTCAGACAATGATTACCACATTTTTCTCTCATATTGCTCC